>JAJAGP010000255.1:55000-85000 GCA_025084515.1 Ancistrus triradiatus | reverse complement strand
AAGGTTATATCAATAAACAAGGTTACTTCAAAGCTAGTCATATATATACTCAGACCGGGCCAATTTAGAGTAATCAGTTAACCTAATGCATGTCTTTGGACTGTGGGAGGAAACTGGAGTACCTGGAGTAAACCCACACGGACACAGGGAGGACATGCAGACTCCACACAGAAAGGACCCAGACCGCTCCACCTGTGGTTCGAACCTAGGACTTTCTTGTTGTGAGGCAACAGTGCTACCCACAGAGCCACCATGACACCCCTTGTACTCTTCGAGGCACAAGATTGGCACGAATGGACCCACCAGTCAAGACCAACGGAAGACCAGCGTCAAGACTCTTCTCCATACTGGCACCCAGTGGTACTGGTAAAATGAACTTCCACTGGATGTCCAAATGGCTGAGTCTTACATTTTTCAAATTGCAACTAAACACCCACCTCTTCAATCAACACTTAAGTGAAGACCGAAACTCCACTTCCACATTTAAAAAGCAAAACAAAGAAAAACAGCTTGTTCCTCTCATTTATTGACGTTTGTGCCTATCCCTACATCAAATCCTAAGAAAGCTTTAGTTGCATGGTGTTCTTGGACGGTTGCCCATTTGTACTACCGTGGTAATGTCTAAGAAGAAGAATGCCAAGCACTTCTGTAAGTCGCTCTGGATAATGGTGTCTGGTAAATGCTGAAAGTGAGTCAGTGTGTTACTACATATCAGCCAAGTTATAAATTATAAATACAGCCCCCAGCTTAATTCTCACAAATATGCTGCACTCTGGTTATAAACACCCAGCATATTTTTTGCAGTAAACAATATGCTGCAAAACAAGAGTGATGACAAAAATGTGTTTAATCAAGCTGAGGAATCCTATAGTATATAAAAGAGATACAATTGGACTCGTTTTAAAATTGTTGTAGTTCATCTGCTCACCCTTGAGCTACTAGTAGTGCCAAAATTGTACCCAATGCCCGCTTAATTAAAGACAATACGTTACTGTAGCAATGCAGCATAATGTCAAGGTCATAGGTGGATCCTGCAGAAAACCGTCTCACAGCGGGGATTTGGAGGATATGGAGTTTTGGTGTCATCACTGCCTGCTGTACTGTAAATATCATTACATAGTGTTAATTCCACTCATTTTCTCAGTATGCATGGTCATTGCTAATAGCCGTCTCTGGAGAAACCACTGACTAATCGCTAAGTAATCAACAATGTTGTCAGATTGGTCTCCTGCCGCGTCCATGGCAATGTGTCAGACACAACAGGCTACCAAGAGTTTTTGGCTCAGGTTCCACTGCACCCAGAAGGCTTTGAAACCACAAAACCATGAGGCTTTGGATCCAAGCCCATAGCTGCGTGGCTAATCTGCTAAATAAGGGACCCCATGCTAGGGGCCAGCAACTAAACATGAAACCACATGACACACGGGGACAATGCACACACAGAATCTGTGAGGGGCATAATGGCTTTATGTGCATGTAAACAGATTATATACAAATTAGGGATTGTTTAAAAGTGGTTTCAATTTCATACTGTGGCCTGAATTGTGGGTGAAGGACTGTATACCATATAAAATGTGGGGTTTTAGGACCAAAGTGCACTGAGCTACTGACGGAAAGGACTAACAAAAAAGTTAATACAAATTTAAAAAAGGGGATAAAAAAAAGTGTGTGTGTGAGAGAATATGCACGCATACACCCACACAAAGAAAAGGGGAAAAATAAAGTTGCACCTGGGAGGCTGGGGAATCAAACCCTGATCACTGGAATCATGGTTGAACGCTTTGCAATTGTGCCACGCAGCCACTAGGGGAATGATGCAGAGATAAAGAGCTAAAAGGCGAACTCAAGCACCACACGTCACGAACTCAAACACAAAAGGAGCATTTATAAATGTATACATGCTTAAAATAATAGCAGGAAGGCGAACAGAAAGTCACTAACAGCGCTTAAGGTGCTTTGGCAAGAAAAAAAACGAACTTTCGGAAACCGAAAGTGCTTGCTCATGGGAGCTGAATCCTGCACTTTTGGCATAAGCTCAGAGTAGACACTAAGCGTGCCATGGGTCTGCGCATGTGCAGAGCGGCAAGGACCCGAACAAAGCGGGATGAGAGTGTATCGCTCCATGGAAAGCTTCAGGGATCAGCAGAGGATCCCGAAATTGCGTATGGCATGTCACGGTTCTGCGCGTGCGCAGCGCAACGCGAAGAAGGAGGGCGGGGATCCCGAAAATGCGAGTCGTGCCACGGTTGTGCGTGTGTGCGGTGCGATACGGACGTGGAACAGCGCAGTGCCCTCAAAACAGCGATTGCGGGTTATAACTACTTCCGATCGCTGCAGGGATAGATAAGCTATACTGTACAGCAATACATTGTATTGTAAAGGTGCTCCCTTATTTACAATGGGAATATGTTCCGACAAATCCATCACAAGTTAAATGTAGTATAATCTTGGGAGTTTAAAGAATGTTGGTGTATCCTAGCGGCGACGAGGCTCAAGTTGGTTTCGCATTTTCCGGTCCACTTTAAATGACTGCAGATGGAGATTCCGCCTCATAAGTTAGTGTTTAAAACACTAACCTAAAGATAGTCAAAATCATCAACACAAAACTAACCTTTTTGGGACCCATGGATATTTATTTGCATTAGGAATACAGTACTGTAGATGTTAAAGTAAAGAAAAACACAAACACAGCGCAGATCTTCTCTGAGCGAGCGTTATTGTGAATCTGAATCACTGTGTACCGTGAATCATAAACTGTGAATTGAGTTTCGGCTGAAACAAGTTGCGCGGCTCGACTCATACAAGTTTAAGCAAGTACCGAGCAAATGACGAGAACCGAGACAAATTTTTCAAGTCAAAATGCGAGAACCGAAGTACCAATGTGTTTGCATACTTAGATTTTCCATTCAGTGTTTATCCATTGAGGGATAATCCCACTTATTAACATTTTATTAACACATTCCCAGCACTGTAATGTTATGAATATAATTAAAACGAGAATTCATTCCAGCCTCGCTGTCCTGCTTACCCTGCTCCCAGCAAAGCCCCTGAGTGGTTGATCCATAGCTGATGAGTCAAAAAATACTATGTAACTATAACAATGCAGACATTAAATGGCACATACCTACACATATTAACATTAACATGTTCTGAGATGTGTTGCGGTGCAAATATTTTTTATGATTAATCACTCAGACAGACAGAGAGAGACAGGGACACATACACACAAATACACATGAACAAACACACAATTCACACAGATCCCTTAGTGGCAGTTATGTGCTGGTGCGAGAGGCTCTAATTGTGTGTGTAATTGCAGTGCACAGACCCATCACAGGGACACGGAGAGAGAGTGTCACTCTGCTTTAAGAGTCAGCTAAGTGCCTCATCCACTAAAAGCATTTTTAATGCGTGTGTGTGAGTATGTGGTGCACCTGTGTTTCCCCCCATAGGGCTACCGGTGCGTCAAAAAAACTTGTCTAGGCTGGCAAAACACAACCCATTCACATGTGATATAGAATGTACGCTCGTTGTATAGGTTGTATTTTGACAGGTAAGAAAGTAATAGTTCAGTGTCACGTTGCTGAACTACAGCTATGCTGCTCCGCTGCTCACCTCCACGGGGTTTGCGTCCCTATCTTTTCCTGGATAGCGACTGTGTTGCTTGGCCCTGTTGAAGCAGAATAAATGTTACAGAGACAAGGCAATTAGGAGCTCAGTTCAAGCTCCATTAACTTCATCTAGTGCTGCTGCTTTAATGCTCTGCTCATTATGTTTTACTGCAGAAGGATCATCAGGTCACACTCCACAGTTAAATTTCCATCTGAAACCAGGCATAAGTTATTGGCTTTCGTAGATTCCTTAGTCTCCAATTATGATATATTGTGTTCTAATACATCAGAGCTACACACAGCCGTGTGGAACTGAGTGGCTGTGCTGCACATTCACTTGTTAGAAAAGAATGAAGCAGGGGCTGCTGCTGATATTCAAATGGTTGTGCCTGCATTTAAGAACAGGTATATTTTTGAATTGATAAACAGCGTTTACCCAAAGTGATAGCAATAAATGGATCCAGTAAGTGGTCCTCAGTAAGTGTAGTTCTTATGTTGTCACACTGTGTGTTTTGGGGAAGGTTTGTGGTTTAGCCGGTGGATTTCTACAGCACATGGAGCACACTACACTCCCCTTATCCATCCATCTTTGCCATCGCCTTGATTTTCCCTCTTTCACACAAGTCTCTGCAACCCCCACCAGACCACAGGCATCAACGGCACTCGAACTCGGGTCTCTGGAGGTGGGTTGGCGTTGAAAACTGAATTTTTTAAATAGCCAAAAGGGTAGTATGAATGCGCAAGAGCGAGAACAATTTGGAAAGTCACCTCCTAAACAGAAATATCTAAATTCACTTTTTGGTTCTGCATGACTAGTGACTAAGATATGGGCCTTTGTCTTATGTACATGGATGAGCATGTTTGAGAGTTCTACATATATATTTTATTCTTTTTATATCGTAACTTACTGTATTAAATATTTCCACAACATGCTGTATGGTAGTATTACAGAATCCACAGTATTTAGTGTAAGATCTGTTCTGTTTAAGAGAAAGCGTACAGTGCAAAAGTCTTAGGCAGTCTATATTTTTCAGTTTATATTCCGATTATTCTTTACTTAACATTTACTGCTCACTGGACTTTGTAGTTCTACAATTACAGACCATAGTCCAGTCCATCTCTACATACTTTGTTCGTTCCCTATACTCTAATGGTCAGGACCCCCACAGATCAGGTACTATTTGAGTGGTGGATCATTCCCAGCACTGCAGTAACACTGATGTGGATGTCATCACTGCAGTGCTGGGAATGATCCACCACTCAAATAGTACCTGATCTGTGGGGGTCCTGACCATTAGAGAACAGAGTATGTTTGTTATGACATGTTACTTTGCAGTTCTACAATCACAAACTAGTCCATCTGGGTCTCTACATACTTTTGTTAGTCCCATGTACCCTGTTCTCTAATGACCAGGATCCTCACTTGACCACCACAGGATCATGTATTGTTTGGATGGTGGATCATTCTCAGCACTGCAGTGACACAGACTTGACCGTGGTGTGTTAGTGTGTGTTGCACTGATATGAGTGGATCAGACACCACAACGCTGCTGGAGTTTTAAACCACCTCAGTGTCACTACTGGACTGAAAATAATCCACCAGCCGAACATGTCCAGCCACCAGCATCTTGTAGGCAGCGCCCTTTGAGCATTGATGAAGGATTAGAGGATGATTAACAAATTGTGCAGCAGCCGATGAGCTACTAGATCTACAATGTGGAGCAATATGGTGAATGTCTCTTAATAAACAGTGAGTGAACAGTGTTTTAAAACTCCAGCAGCACTGCTGTGTCTGATCCAATCGTACCAGCTCAACACACACTAACATACCACCATCAGGTCTGTGTCACTGCAGTGCTGAGAACAATCCACCATCCAAACAGCACATGATCCTGTGGTGGTCATGTGAGGATCTTGGTCATTAGAGAACAGAGTAAATGGGACTAACAAAAGTGTGTAGAGAAACAGATGGACTAGAGTTTGTAATTGTAGAACTGCAAAGTCCAGTGACCACTAAAACTTAAAGAATAAGCAGGATATACCTTTGCACAGTATTGTATGTGTGAACTGGATCACCAGCAAGTTCTACCTTAAGCCCATTTCCAGGTAGCAAGGTGGTAGCAACTTTCCAGGTAGCATTTCTCAGGTTTTAACCCCAAATTTTCTGGTCAAGGACACTAGGTCACAGGGGATAGGGCCTTTAGTGCCTATCCCCAGAAAACACCGGGTATAGGCTTAAGTTTGCCCTGGACGGGACACCAATCCATCTCAAGACTGGGCTGGGGTCACTATTGCAGATCCAAGGGATTATACCCCCACAACCAGTCTTCATGCCCCAGAGGTCTGCATGTCATGCCACATGAGGGCTTGAACCTGGGACACTGCGGGGGTTGGCTAGCATATAAGAAAGCCGAGTCACCTAAGCATTGATTAACATTCATTCATTCATTCATTTTTTTATACACGTAATCCTGGTCAGGGTTGTGGGAAAGCCAGTGCCTAGCCGGGCACTAGCAGGGCACCAGGCAGGAATGGCACACACTCATTCACAGACTAAGGGCACTTTAGAAATACCAATTAACCTAACACAGAGCTTTGGAATGTGGTAGTCGCTGAATTTAAGGCGACTGTGCTACCCTCTGTGCCAGCCTGCCACCCAGTAGCAAAACAGCATAAAAATTTGTCTTAACATGCACGTCTTGTAGATAAAGTCCATCCAGTTTGACAGCCTCATTTCTGTCAAAGTGAAACAACAGTGGTGAATTAGGGCTCTGGACCACTATATGTTAGCTTGTGTGCTCTAATTCTGGCTCAGCCAAGTTATCTCTGTTGAGTTGTTCAAATCAGTTGTGTGTCTCTGGATAATGTAAAACTAAATGTAAAACTCAACAGTTTTTCTTTGTATGACTACCTATTTACTATCTTGGTTGTTAAACAACTAAAAACCATATAAAATTCAGAAAAAATAGGAATCGAGGATTCAGGTTTGGGTGGTTTTCTTAAACCTTATGTTGTCCTAAGGGACAAAAATCAGCAGTCTACTATACTTGTCAGTAGATTTCAGCCTGAAACTTGATAAATATTGGAAAACACACACAGTAATTGAGGTTATGTGCTACTGACAACTTCCTTCTGCAAGTGCAACCTGTCCCCTCCATGACCCCAGACAAGTTTACAGACAAAATAAGAACACTTTCTTGCAAAATAAACAACTTTTCAGACAAAATTAACATTTCTTGAAACAATTCAATTAAACTCCTTTTTATAGGGGTTTAGTAAAAGCAGGTAATTTACGACCCATTTCCTAGGACAGCTGTAGTATCAGAATGTTAGGACTACACAAGGGATAAAAACTTTTGATGAAGGATAAACCAGGCTTACTGCAACAGTATCACAATTGCAAATTCATAATCATTTGCACCAACTCAATTTGTATAAATGATTAGAAAACTTTAGGGACACTGTTAGTAAAAATCCAAACAAGTGTGCCCTAGGTTATTGGATATATTGCTGACTTGAGTAACTACTAAGACAAACATGCCAAGTGGTGATGGAATTAAAGTTAACATGCATGTCAAGCACAGCACACAGCACAGTAGTACGCAATCTGTGACAATGACATGAATCTGAAAGGGATTTCTACTTCGCTTATTCATTTTGAGCTACCCTTTTACAGTAACTTCAAACATCTGCTTATTAGAACAGCACTTCCTAGGAATGTAAATGCAGCAGCTTCATCTTGGATTTGACAGCGAGTGTTTAACAGGTAACTGCCCACTTATCATTGCACAGGGAATGAATGAGAAAGCAAAACGTAGCATCAGCAACTCTAGAAAGTCCTTGAAAGTCGGTGAAACAGACAATTATTGCTCTCATGCCAGGAGTGATGCTGTGTCTAGGTTAAAATTTAAGAAGGTCAAAAAACTTATTTACTTTTGTATTTGGAAACTAGAATTGCATATGTACACATTCATGTAAGAAGTAGTCAAGCATATTTCCCACAACAGCTTTGTTAAAACAGAGCGTACCTAATAACTTTAATATCTAAACACAAGGACGGATGAGTGAGTTTAACAGAGGCCCTAGGGGTCAGGGGTCATTTGCTACCATGTATCAAAGCCCACCCTATCCCCTAAAACATTAGATACAGTGGGGTAAAAAGTATTTAGTCAGCCACTGATTGTGCAAGTTCTCCTACGTAGAAAGATGAGAGAGGTCTGTCATTTTCATCATAGGTACACTTCAACTATGAGAGACAAAATGAGGAAAAAAATCCAGGAAATCACATTGTAGGATTTTTAAAGAATTTAATTGTAAATTATGGTGGAAAATAAGTATTTGGTCAATAAATTTGGTTCAGCTCAATACACTGTAACATAACCTTTGTTGGCAATGACAGAGGTCAAACGCTTCCTGTCAGTCTTCACCAGGTTGGCACACACTGTAGCTGGTATTTTGGCCCATTACTCCATGCAGATCTCCTCTAGAGCAGTGATGTTTTGGGGCAACATGGACTTTCAACTCCCTCCACAAATTTTCTATGGGGTAGAGGTCTGGAGACTGGCTAGGCCACTCCAGGACCTTGAAATGCTTTTTACGGAGCCACTCCTTTGTTGCCCGAGTAGTGTGTTTGGGATCATTGTCATGCTGGAAGACCCAGCCACGTTCCATCTACAATGCTCTCACTGATGGAAGGAGGTTTTGGCTTAAAATCTCACGATACATGGCCCCGTTCATTCTTCCCTTACCACGGAGCAGTCGTCCTGTTCCCTTTGCAGAAAAACAGCCCCAAAGCATGATGTTTCCACCCCCATGATTAACAGTAGGTATGGTGCAACTCAGCATTCTTCTTCCTCCAAACATGACGAGTTGAGTTTTTACCAAAAGGTTCTATTTTGGTTCCATCTGACCACATGATATTCTCCCAATCCTCTTCTGGATAATCCATATGCCCTCTGGCAAACTTCAGACGAGCCTGGACATGTACTGGCTTAAGCAGGGGAACACGCCTGGCACTGTAGGATTTGAATCCCCCTTGGCGTAGTGTGTTACTGATGGTAACCTTTGTTACTTTGGTCCCAGCTCTCTGCAGGTCATTCATCAGGTCCCTCCGTGTAGCTCTGGGATTTTTGTTCACCGCTCTCATGATCATTTTGACCCCACGGGATGAGATCTTGTGTGTTTAAAATGTAAAATCTATTTTTATAATATTTAGTGTGGTAGTTTGAGGCCTGAAATGAATGTTACTTGAAGTTTCAGAGTTCTTTGTGACAACTTGTGCTCAGTTTATATTCTTATCTACCCCAAACCTTCCAAGTATGTTAGCATAAGACGTTATACACAAGCCGTTCTCACCCAACACACAACATAACGTGACATGCAAGGTTTGCTAAATGAGTTTGCTGCCAAAATGCACCAAGTTCCCCTCCGTTACACTTTCAAAATAAAAATTACAGTTTTTTCCTAATTTTTTACAACTTCGTCCCACCCCTCCCAGTGCCATTGCATGTTATGGGTTAATCACTTCAGTACATTTATATGAATTAATTTTCCTAGATGGATTGATCCAAAGCAACTTACACCTGAGACTGGATATGGTCTAAACAATCAGTGGCGCCCGGCCTTGAACACTCAACCTTCGGTTTAACAGTCATTGTGTCACCGGTGCCCCAATACTAAGCGCACACTACAGAAATGGCTTCAGTTCAGGTGATAAGGGTTTATTTGAAGTAAATCAGTAGAAAATATATGGCTCTGTTATTTTGTTGTTTAAAATTCAGCAACACTAAGAACAGACAGAGCTGACCTCCAATTTACTTGGAGGCAATACATGTCAAAAACCCGTGCAGGCCATCCTCTAACTCCACATTCAAAGCTGCACTGAAGGCTGCCATGAAAAATGGTATGTAAGAAAAGAGGGATAAGAACCCACAGAGTTGGAGGACAAAAGAGATTTATGCAGGTTTTAAGGGTGCTGATAACCGCCTTAGACAGGTGCTTGGTGGGGGGGGCAATGGGGGGAATTGGAAGACAAGAAAATAGAGAGAGGGAGAGAGAAAGGGAGTGTGAGAGAACTGCTGATCCACTGCAGCCGTAGAGCTGGAGGGGGCAGGTGGTTGCTATGGAAATGCCACTGGGTTTGCCCAAGGGCGATAAGTCTGCATGAATCAGAGGACGGTTAAGGCGAGAAGAAAGGAGATGAGAGAGAAAGGGAAAGGAGAGGCAGATGAATGACAGCCTCACTTTGCCAAGGTTTTCATTATGTGCTCTTTGAAACCACCCTTAAATTAGGAAATGCCTGAAAATATTTATCCATTACTTTTTTTTTTATGAACAAAAGTGAATTTCTGTAGTGGAACAAACTCATTAAGGCTGAATAACGTACCAAACGGTTTTGTTTGCCTGCACGACACACACTAGGTCAGGAAACACCAATAAAAGCTGATTGTGTGATGCTTGGGGTTGGGATTAGTGTTTAGTACTGCTAACAAGACGAGAGAGATGATGCAGTATAGCTTATTGGGGTAAGACATAACGAGGTTCCTTTTATGTTCAGTCATTAACAGCAGTGGACTAAAGGTACCCTAGGTACACACAAAACCATGGCCAGGTGGTTCCTGACAGCCGAGTAAGGAATGAAGAGCGAGGGATGTGAAGAGAAAAAAACACAGAGATTGATTGAATCTCAAGCGGTTCGCTCAGTGGATGAAAGTGTAATTTATTACAGCCTAGTCAAGGGAGAACGAATATTCTTCCCCAGCACTTTTCTCGTCGTCTGGTGTCTGTCGAGATGAGGAATGGGGATATATTAGTGCAAGTCACTCTCTGGGTATTCCTGAAAGTCTGCAAGCCACTGCTCTTTAACAGCTAAACCAGCTCACACTTAAGTCTCATGGGTCAAAATGGCCTCCAAAATCGGCTCAAACATCAGTTTGTTTGTTTGTTTATGTTTATTTAACGTGGCATCAACAACTATTCAAAATAGGAGCAAGGTTATGACAATTTAAGCCAACCAACCAGTTAAGTCAACGCATGTCTTTGGAATGTGCGAGGAAACCAGAGTACCTGGAGGAAACTCACACGGACACGGGGAGGACATGCAAACTCCACACCAGGAGTCCAAGGTCAGGATCGAACCGAGGATCTACCAGCCTCAAACATCTATGACACATCTATGATAAGTCTAGACTGCTGCTGCAGATAAATGAGTATTCATCTCTCCCTTACATGTCAATTTCATTCTTGGAGATTTATTGTTCTTTACAGTAGTTCTTATTGTGTTTGAACTGCAGAAATGCAAGACAACTGGTGACTTATTCTCAAATGTCTTCACATTACAAATGTAATACGTGGGCAGTGAGTTGTCTCGATTTCCTCATGCTTTAAGACCTGACTACATGTGAAAAATAGCTGGATGACTGAAGAATTTTTCACAGCAAGAAACATATGGTGTATAGCACCAGTGTACACTACAAAAAATTTATCAAACCGGCTAAAGACCTTCCCAACCAGGTACCTGAGGTGTTCCTGCCTAGACTAACAATTCATCTCAAGAGTCAGTCTAGCACTGGCTTCCCAAAGCTGGTGGAATGACCTCCACCATGGGAGTTCTCATTTAACCACAGTGTTTCAGAGAAAACCATCAATAAACACTAGTGAGGCTCCCACTAGACAAACCAGCGCTGATGAATGAGAGCCTGCACTTAATTGCTTGGTAAATTAAAAGCTCACCATACTGACAACGAAGTGCGGTGGCAATATTTAAAAACTCATTAAGCATGAATGTTTCATTAGGTAACAGTCAAGGAGAGCTAGCACATCAGAAAGATGAAGAACTCTATGAAGCAGTTGGTCTACAAAGACTGCTGGCATGTTACAAAAGAGTCCTCATACTTCATAAGACAAAGCATTCCCCTAGGGTTTGCTGGATAACTGATGGTAGTCAGTGGAACTTTTTTAAACTCTCTAAAAGACAAAGGTCCTTCCAAGGGGTTCCTTGCAATGTGAAACTGTTTGTCAAAAACTAAATGTTAAAGCGGTATGCTTTCCTTTTTCTGAAAGGGTTCTAAATATAGAACAAACCAAAACACTCCAAATACGTTATAAAGAAATGGATTCCTTGAGGGTTTTGCATGGTTCATTGTGCTTTAGAATCATTTTTCTTTGAAGAACTGATATGTTTCTTTGCTATTTTTAAGGATTATTTGCAGCGTAAGTTGTGTTCTACAACAATAAAGTGATCTCTATATATCCTTCCCATTCCAAACATTTAGCATCAGTACAGCTCGTTGAGCATTATTACGCAAACACTGAGATTGCACTTACACATTTAAATACTAAAAATCCTTCCTCTTATTGTTAGTTTCCATGATTGCTTTGTTGTTTTTTTCTACATCAACCCTTAAAAGGAGTGTATTGGTTTATGCTATTTGTATTCTAGTAAGAGCATAAGGTCTAGCAGGAGGTAATGTCTACTAAAAGGCATTACACACCGAACGCAATACAAAAAAAGTGACGAGAGTGTGTGAAATATCCGGATGCCATTTTTTTGTCTCAAAATTATACACACCAGATGCAATCACAATTTCTTTGGTAAATGAATTTTATTCCAAAGTGAAAAAACAGACAAGACGAACAAAAAGACATCCTTTTGCTGCTCATAGTAACAAGCAAATGCCCATATTGGGTACATCTAATTTCGGAAAAAAGAAAGAAGCAGAGTTTTACTGTCTCTTTTTTTTTTTTTTAGGATTAACAATTTTTAAAAATTAGATTTAGGACGTCTATCAAATGAATCATCAAGTTCAAGCTTTAACTCAGTTTATTATTAATATTAAGATATATTCTTCGTCTTCTTTCGGCTTCTCCCTTTATCAGGGGTCACCACAGCGAGTTCAACGTTTCCACCTCACCCTGTCCTCCACGTCCTCTACTCTCACCCCAACACCCTGCATATCTTCATTCACCACAACCAAATAACTCCTCTTTGGTCTTCCTCTCCGTCTCTTGCCTGGCAGCTCCATCTCCAACATCCTCCTACCAATATATCCACTATCCCTCCTCTGCACATGTCCAAACCATCTCAGTCTTCCCTCTCGAATTTTGTCTCCCAATTTTCCAACCTGTGCTGTCCCTCTGCTGATCTCATTCCTAATCCTGTCCACCCTAGACACTCCTAAAGAGAACCTCAACATCTTAAGTTCTGCCACCTCCAGCTCTGCTTCCTGTCTCTTTGTCAGTGCCACTGTCTCCAAGCCATACAACAAGGCTGGTCTCACTACTCTCTCATAAATATTAAGATACTGTTATTTTTTATTAACATCGTCCCGAACCTAAATATTTTATAAGCAAGTAAAGTGGCTGTGTGGTTCCAAAGACAAGAGGAAAATGAGGGCAAAAGGAATGTGAAGATAAAAAACCTGTATTACCAAATACGGCAGCTGCTTCATGAGGCGGTGACTGGTCAGTGAATTTTTGCTTCCGGTGAAAGTTCGCAAAAATCGAATCGAAGCCGAATAAAATAACGTCACATTTTCACCACCTGAAAAATCGCTTTTGGTGTGGATGACACAGTCACTATACAAGAGCTCGAATTAATGTACTGTTGTCCGAATAAATTGCACGAATAATTGTGTAATGGCCTTAAGAAGAATACAAAGCACTTCTGTGTCCCTATGGAAAAGGCATTCTCTAAATGTTGTAAAAGTCAATATATTTATTAAAATACACAACAGATTCTGTCCATCTCCTTATTAACTAGAGACTCATCTGTCCACTCACTTATCGATGATGATGTCATGTACAGAATGGAACTGGCTAAAGAACTGAACATGCTAGCCTAGTACATAGAAAGTAGGGCAGACAAACCATTGGCCAAGACACCGCAGGTACCATTTCAGCCTCCACCTCCCACAGCACACCTCTCCCCGAGACTTCAGTCACCAATTAAGACTGCTCCCTGAGCATGGCGAGATCCGCTGACATGCTGTCATGTAGATTGAGAGACTGAGTCATTACTGAGAAGCAGTGCTCTTGACTGCAGACAGTAGCACGGGTGGCTTTAATTGGCAGAGCTTTTGTTTGGGAGTCATCGCCGCACCACTTTCTTAAGGTTAGGACTGTGGGGATTTGCCCTTTATGCAAATGGTTCCCCAAACACAGTCTCGGATACAACACAGACTCAAAACCATCATTCCTGTCTGGCTCTCTCTTTACACTCATACCTACACTAAAATTACAACAGTAGGTCTGTTTGTTCTGACCTCTTACAATCTGATCTATTTCTTGACATGTCATCAATGAACGGTATCTGGAGTATAAGCTGAAATATCGATGTAAATTATGTAGCAGACTCTCAGCAAAAGATCATTTATCCGTCTTCCTCACTACATAGAAGAACGTGCACTAAGGCACTAGGAGGCATGTGCTTTCCTTTTGTACATCCTGATTCGTGGTCCAAGATTCAGACGATGCTGAAAGTGATTTATCTGCAAAAGTAAGCGAAACAGTATAAAGGAAGTGAATAATGGTGTAATAGAAATGTACAATTTAAGCTGCTGAAAACCTCAGATGGCTTCATTTATTTATCACCTTATACTCTTATCTATGAATGGATTGTGGAAACCCCGGTAAAGGCAAAACACATTTCATCCGCTCTCTCAGCATGACGTGGGAAATGTGCGCTCTCTAAAATCAATATCAACATTTGCTTTAGCTCTGTATGAAAGACAGAGTGAGGGAAATGGAGGGGAAACGTTGTATATTCTTTCATTTCGACACAGGGCGGATTTTCCCCTACGAGCAGCCACAGACTACCTCAGAGCAATATTTGCTTTAGATCTACACCCAGTAACACCGGCAGTGTGCCTGTCAGACCTTTGAACACTCCAGTGCAAAATCTCTCTGATCATATGGGGAGTCATGAGCTGGTGCAGTCATGTCTCCTATTGAGTGAATATGACTGACTGAACCACTGACTGACACTAAACTGAAGGGCAACAACAAACACATCCTGCTGACAGACTGTACACACATTTATTGCGATCACTCGGCGTTGCTCACCTGCATTTACTGTCCCAGGGTCATTGGCACATATGTATTGAGGATCTGGAAAGGATAACATGCAAGCTTAACTTGGATGCACTTTCATCAAGCATACTTTTGCTTATACAACAGAAGGCACCAAAACTGCTTTAGGGAGAAGAAACTGGTAAAAGGATGTCAAAAACCCAGACTGATTGAGTTGAAACGCTTCATGTGTACTCAAAACAGACCAGGGACCTCGGGCATGGAGGACATTTTGGTTGGCTTAGAAATGGTTAAAGAAAAAACAATGAAATCCATGAATCCAACATCTGGATTCATATGTACAGTCTGTAATGGAAATCGTGAAACCTGTTTTGATTTATGAAATAATTCATGAGCTCTCTCTCCCTTTCGATCATTCCTCTTGTCCATTTACTTTGTCATAAATAAAGGGAAATGCGTGCTACAGAGATATTAGGAAGCTTTACTCTGTTGATTGATATCGTAAAAACATAGAGATGCAAAGAAAAAAAAAGTTTTAGCATTTGCTGCAGTGTTATACTTTTATCTTACTGTCGTCTTATCCAGTTGCCAGTTAACGTCTGAGCATAATTAATAGCAGAGCAGAATACAATAAATCAGACTTCCACTTGCCTCACTTAACCTTTATTTTCATTCTGCACCAGTCACAATTTACCAGAAGGCTTTGACACAAGAAAACAGCATTAACAGTTTGGGTTAAATAGCCTGCTTTAATCCAGAGCTTTTCCTACAATATTAACAAATGGGACCACTATGTTTGAGACTGTATGTGTATCCAGTTTACTGTCCTATGCAACATACACTATATACACAAAAGTTTGTGCACAGGCCTTCTAATATCTGAACTCTGCTAATTCAGCAATACTTACTTGTAAGAAATTCATAATATAAAGCATACATTTATTTCTGGATTCTCCATAGACAAACAGTGGCAGCAGAATAGATTGTACTGAATGTCCAAGTGACTCAATATAACACATTTATAAGTTTCTGCTTCCAGCAAGTCAGTTCAGCAACTTTCTGCCCTGGTGTCCTTAAAGTCTATACAGAATTGGTTTGCCAACTTCAGCTAAGAACTTGGCTGGCTTGCACAGAACCTTGACCTCAACTACAGACAACACCTTGAAAATGCACTGGAATGCCAAAAGTTCTGCAATTGTTCCGACAGAATGTGTAGGTAGGTTGTACACATCAAAGTAACGTCCACATAAATGCCAGGACCCAAGGTTTCCCAGCAGAACATTGCCCAGAGCATCACACTATCAGTGTTATCAATTTCCCCAGTCAGTGGTTTTAATGTTATGGCTGTACAGTGTACAAAAAGTTTGTGGAGTTTGTTTGTTATCCCTTTGATGATACAACAGGTAACATCAGGCACTGATGTTGGATAATAAGACCTGGCTCACAGTTTGCATTCCAGGTCACCTCAAATGTACCTGATGAAGTTGTAGTCAGGGCTCACTACTGATAACGTGGCACGAAATTCACCAGCAAAACAGTAATTATTACAAATATCGCTAAACCTTCTCAATTTGTTGTATTAAGTAGTAGTTTAAGCAGATCCATGTAACATGCTAGTTCACACCAAACCAGAGGCAAATCAGTGGTAACAAATGGAAACAGAAAGAAAAAAAAACAGCTTGAAGCAAATGGCAGGCTTGCCTTTTTCTTTGTCAGAGAGGGTTTTGACTTGTGACAAATACAACAATATGCATTATGTTTTGGGAGTCATTATAATCGAATTAGCATGACTCTATCCCAGGCTCACAATTAATTGCTAAGTGCAGCTCCCAAAGTTGGGCTTTAAAGATTCAGTCACCGTATTAGAATTATGACAATGTGATAAAGAATTGAATGATCACTTCAAATGTGATAATGCACTTCCAATATGCCCTCAGAGGAACATCAAATGCTCTCAGAATTCACCTTGGCCACGGTGGCTCAGTGGGTAGCACTGTCGCCTTACAGTGAGAAGGTGCTGGGTTCAATCTCTAGGTGAAGCAGTCTGGTGTCTGCATGTCCTCCCTGTGGGTTTACTCCAGTTTCCTTCCACAGTCCAAAGATATACGTGTTAGGTTAATTGGTGTCACTAAAGTGCCCCTAGTGTGTATGTATGATTGTGTTAGTGTATACGCCCTATGAAAGACTGGCGGCCTGTCTAGGGTTGTTCCTGCCTTGCGCCATATGCCGATGGTTAGGCACTGGCTCTCCCGCGACCCTGTCCAGGATCAAGCGGATAAGAAGCGAATGAATGAATGATATGAATATTGGAGGCCCTGTAAGCTAGAAATGTGTAAAGAAATACATCATGGTGACTTGGAAAAGATAAGTGTCAGTAATTAAATTGTATTGTCAAACTGAAAGAGTGGAGGGTACTAGCATAGGTGGAATGGACGGAATAGATATGCAGGGCTGGGAATTACATGGAAGTCAGATACTCCAGTTTCCACATTCCAAAGACATGCAGTAGGTTAATTGGTTGCTCTATATTGGCCAAATATCAATGGGACTGACTAGTATCGATGTAGCCTTGTTCCTGCCATGAATAGATACTGATGCAACATTAAATAAAACAAGTAAACAAACAAAGGACAGCTGAGAGCCAGGTTTTCCTGCTATTAGAGTTATATGGGCTTAAATAGCTTATGAAGAATGGTCTCAGTATTTTAAGTGGTAGGAGTGGGTATAAATCAGCAGTGATGGAAGGAAAGGGCAAGATGTAAAGTGACTTGGTTATAATAAAGCTCATTTATAGAAATTAATTAAAGCATACGGGCAATATAAAAACATTGATGACCTTTGTTTGAAAGGTAAAGATACATCTTACAATGAGAACTTTGTTTGCAGAATCTTTAAAGTCATGGGTGCTGTTGTAAATCTAAAGTGTTTAAAATAAATGGTAGTAAAGGAATTTATTATGCGTGTATCTGTCATGGAATGAAGGAGAGAAAGAGACAGAGATACGTAATGTGTCTTTCAGTAACTATTGTTATTGCGATGTGGAAAGATGTGGAGACAGGTGGCTGTTGGCTGCAAATTGAGCTTTGGAGATATGAGTCAGTGCAAGCAAAAAACATAAGATGAATTATCCAAGGCTACCACAGCACAATTATCCGAATAGCATTCTTACAGTAAAGCAGAAGAGTGAGTACATTATTAATACAATTAGTGTGGGGTGGCATGGCGTGATAAGAGTAATACCACGCTAAGGAAACAGAGTTTAGCTTAGTTAACTGGGAAGGCATGAAATCCTATGCATGTGTGCTTGCAACTTGAAAGCTGTATAAAAGAGCCATGTGAATTTCAGCCGCACATTGCTAACAGATGCATAAATCAAGCACAGAGTCCTACAAACTTGACAGACAAACATTAGTAGCAGAGTACATCACACTGAAAAGCTCAATGATATTAAACATGCCACTTCCATAAAAATCTTCTAAAAAGTGAGGTAGCTGTGGTCAACTGCGATGGCTGTTATTATAGAGTGGATACATCTAGAAGCAACAACAGCTAAGTGACAAAACAGAAGGCCACACCGAGCACGGGAAAGTGAGCGTTAAAGCGTGTAGCACCTAAAAATTATTCTCAGTTGCAACACTTAGTACATAGTTCCAACCTGCTCGTCAAAGCAATGTCAGCACAAAAAGTGTTTGTCAGGTACTTTGTGGATTAGTGTTTCAGAGCTGCAGCTGCACACAAGCCATGATCACCATGGGTTATTGAAAAGTGTAGACTGGAGTGGTGTAAACATTGCCACTGGACTCTGGAGCAGTGGAAATGCATTCTCTGGACTACCTGAATCCGTAATAGAGTGAGTGCTATAAAATGCAGCAGAAGAGTGGAAAATTCCATATTAATGTCCATGGGCTTGGCCGTATTGGGTAAACTGAAACCTTTGGCACAGGTTAGATGCTCAGGGTGGGGTTGTATGGAGATATTCAGCATTAATTATATGCAGTATATTAAAATAATCCATCATCAAGTTTTATTATAGGACTAAGAAATATATGTATTGGTGTTCTGGAAATCTGATTCCAAACAACACCACCAACAGAAGCACGTTATTGTTATAAAGTCTTTCAGCCTTTGGAATACTTACTTGGATCTTTGAGGAGGATGTTTCATGTTGCAGAAGAATAATGGCCCAAAACAAACATTCAAGCTCTGCCACAACTGATTGAACACCAAAGAAGATCATTGGAGTGCTGACTGTCTTCTTTCCTGCACAGTCACCTAAAGCCCATGGAGCATTTATGGGGCACTTGAAGACATAGAAAGCCAATCATTCAGTAACATCACAAGAATGTTAGTGAATATTGGGCAATCATGTTGGGATAACATGGATCATCAGATTTTGCAAAAAGCCTCACAACCTTGAAGGTATAGATATACCTAACATTAATCAATTCAGTAATTTAAGTTTTCACCTAAACTATTATGCTGATTATATGATCTGTAATGAGAAAGTGTATTAAATCTGAGAAATGTGCCAAATAGAAGTATTTTCACTGTTGGTCTCAAGACTCATATGTTGTTTATTGTGTTTACATTTAGCATCACTAGGAAAAACCGATAAGCATTTGTTGCCATGTGGAAAGTACCCTTGTTTCAGGTGGATGTTGCCAAAAACGGTTGAATACCACTGTCCTGAAGTCTAACAAATGTAGAGACAGATCTGAGGATGGTGTAACTGTGCTTCATGAAATACAGTATAAAATGTGGTGGTACTGCAGTTAAGGTACTGGACTATGGAGCAAAGGATCCAGGGTTCAAATCCCACCTCTTTCAAGCTACCACTGTTGGGTCCTTGAGCAAGGTCCTTAACCAATATGTACTTGCATTGTAAGACTGTATCAGTTGTAAGTCACTCTGGATAAGGGAATCTGCTAAATGACTAAATGTAAAAGTAAACACAGTCTGAACTCGTCATCTCTTAACAATAGTCTGTTTCATGGCTATTTTTGGCGAGAGGCAAGTTTGGCGACTTAACAAGGTTACAAAAAATAGACAAATTGACATTCATACCTGTGTTAACTGAGCAACCCGCGTCATCGTACAATCATTATTTACAATGTATATAAACATGGAAGTACATGTACAGTTTCTATTCATTTACACAAATTTGAGAAATAGTCAGTGACAATTGACAACTGACGATTGCATGAAGACTAGTGTGCAATGAATAACAGCAAAGTCATTATAAGTCTGTTCCCACTGTTCACTCTGCCACCCCCCTCTCAGACACATTTGCCAATAGTTTTTTTTCTAATGACGGGGCGGGGCTTCTGTACTACAGTCCCATTCATATTTCAACCAGTGACCAGTCTCCACCTTTTGTAACGTCTCTGATAACAGACAGAGATGCCACCACAAGTGCCACCTACCAACGGTCTGAAACTTGGCGGCTTAGTGGGTTTGAATTTCATTGCTGGCAAGACATTTGTCACATTTTAAGCTTGGCAAAAGCTGAGGTTTTTTTGAGGTCTTTTTCTTCTTTGCGAGGTAAAGTGCATGGAAGGAAACCCGGCCTGCCATCACAGGTGGCGAGAGATGAGGTTAGGCTAGATAACGAGGGGTAAGATAACAAGGTTAGACTGTATAAAATGATGGGCAGTGCAGAACTGTAGGGTGTGTACTGACTTACGGCAGAGGGGAAATGAGTGGTGTTCAGGGTGGTAGGTCCCACAGCATGTACTGGCCTTTCTAATCTCAGAGTGACAGTACATCTAAGCAGACTGTTGTGGTACAGCTGCAAATGGTGCCACAATAGGGAAAAACAGCATATTGTCTTGGATGTTTAACATATAACAATATAATCAAATATATTTTATAGGTTACTTCAAAAGGACCTGAGCATAAAAGGGTGAACACATTCAAACAGAAACTCAAGCAAGCAAACTCCAGACACACACACTGTACACATGTAGGTTGTTGTAACTCTGGTACCTAGGCCTGTCAGCGGCTACTGAGCTGGCTCTGAACACTTCACTACTAATTGCCTCTGGTGCTAAATTTAGAGGGAGAGAAAGAAAGAGGGGGTTGAGTACACATAAATTTATAAGCGCAATAAGATGGGAGCGATAGAAGCTTGAGAAAGTAAGGTGAAGAAAAAAAAAAAAAAAAAAAAGAGGGGGAATGAGGGAGTTATGGAGCCCTTTGATCACAAACACAGATTGCAGTAGGAAACCTCCCTCTCTGGCTTGAAGGCAGTGAGGTTTGTTTCCCAGCCATGCTCTCTCTCCTCTCTGGGGAATACCAGAACTATTCCATATGTCAGGCATGTCAATCAGAGCTGTGGAAACTTCCTCACTACAATCCATCATCCGCTCATGAGCCAAAGCCCAGGATTTATTTCTGTCAACATGGGTGGTTTCTAAGCTCAGAATGCTAGCACTAGATCCGAAGAATTAATTAATTGGTTGATTGTTTACGCATTTTAATATGACCATTTTATGTCAGTATGTATAATCAAACTCCATCCAGGCAACTGTATAATTACAGCATGCAGTCAGCAGCATCATAGATTGCAAGGGTCAAGCTGCTATTATTGCAGCAATTACTCATCTGTCAATCATATTCAATCATAACAAGTACTTCCATTGTTACGTGACCTTTGATTGCTTATCTGGTTAATGCCTGGTACATATACAGTGTGCATATACAAGTTGACGAAGCTGCTTGGGCGATCATGTAATATGTGGAAGTATTACCAAAATGCACATTATGAAATGTCATTTGATGTGAAATAGCACATTCCGCCTTTTTTACACTGTCTTGCTGTAATGTTCAGGCAACACTATCAAAAGAAACACTGGAGACCTGCTCCTGGCAATAACGGAGGCAAACACTCACTGAGACTGGAAACTTGCACGGAACACAATAACTTGCACATGCACTGTCCGGAAACCATCCATCACATGTAGCCAAGACCACACGGACATGCACTGACACTGGACGCTGCCAGGAAACCATGATGCAACTTTGTAACCAACAGACCTCTCTTCATCAGAGAGGCTCAGTACTGGGAACCAGTGCTCTACCAAATGAGCCAGGTATGCTTTTGTGCAGTTTCTGGCACCATTAAAAACGAAATTGTCGCGCTCTCTACAGGCTAAGGTCTCAGTGTGTAGTTTACCTCCAACGAGAGCAGGCCTCAGATCTCTTTGAACTGAAGACTGGATCTGCTGTTGTCACGTGACCAGGCCAGGGGTGCCCCAACATTACACTGGCACATTCTTCAAACCACATAACCGAGGCTTTGCGAAAAAGCTAATAAATACCAGCATTTCACTGTCACATCCCCCAAACACTTGTCTCACAGATTTGAAAAGTGTGTTACAGTTCTTAATAACAACATAAATACTGGAAAATGTTTTTCAGTGTAATTTTTCATTGTATAAAATCTCCTTGCAGTTGATTATGTGCATACAGTATATACTGTAAGGTGTCTTCTTTTTTTACACTTCAAAGAGGAAGGATGTGAAAATTATCAGTCTGCTCCTGATCAGCTGTCAGAGGTGATATGCAGCAGCACATTCTCGGCTGAATTGAGAAGTCCAACACTGCACAGCATGTTTTCTTCCCTCAGCAATTCTTTGATAATCTAGAAGTTCATTTATCCTACTTGAACAACGACAGGAGAAAATGGAAGTGTAAAACATAGCTAGTGCATCCATTTTCAGATATCTTCATAAGCAAATAGTCGTCAGATTTATTTCTACAATGCTTTTTACAATGGAGCATTGTCTCAAAGCAGCATTACAATTTTAGATTATCTAGGGTCAATCCCAAATTGCGCAAGCCTAGGGCGTTAGTGGAAAGGAAAAAACTCCCTAAACATAATAAGGAAGAAACCTTGGGAGGACCAAGACTCAAAGTGAGCAAGGTGAGGAATGCATGAGGTATGAACGTTACTGATTATTTTAGAATCCAAACTTGTAGCAGTATAGAAATTTAATAGGAATAATAAAGTAAAAGTATTTAATAATATATACTTATATTTTTATAATTTAATAATATAAACGCATTTAATAATAAAGCATTCAATATCTCATGTAATTTATGAAATAATGTAAAGTGAAAAATTATTTAAATAAAGTATTGCGTGACCACAGCTTTTCCTCACTACATTTCCCAGAGATCATCACTTGCACCACTTCACTCCCTACATCGAGAGAGTACTGCATATACAACATTTACATTTACAGCATTTAGCAGACGCCCTTATCCAGAGCGACTTACAATTTATGCAATCCAAGCAATTGTGGGTTAAGGGTCTTGCTCAAGGACCCAACAGTGGCAGCTTGGCAGAGGTGGGATTTGAACCCTGGACCTTCTGGTCCATAGTCTAGTACCTTAACCGCTAACCTACCAAAGCCCAAAGTACAGCGTATCGCTGGGCTTTGAAAATTCAAAACCAAAGTGCAAAGTATGTTTTCTGCTGAATGTGTGTTTACGTTTATTATTGAATTCCCATTGTAAAGTCGAAACATCTGAGGATCATCGTAAAAAGGATCTGAGTACCTGTACTTCAATGTATACATACTGAAAATGATCAAAGCTCATGAGTTCAGCCATGTTATTCTATTACCTTTTTGTTACTGTTTCTTCCAGACATCCACATATTTCATATCCAAGACAGTCATAATATTTATGTTGCCTTCTGTATATAAGAAGGACGTTGCCAACAGTCCTGATTTACATTTGCAACTGATACAATCTTACAAGGTATAATCCAAGCAGTTAAGAGTTAAGGGTATATATAGGGCATATATCTCCAACACAGGACTTTAAAAGAAAAAAAAAAGACCAAATCTAGCTAAGTACCATGATGAGGTACCATGAAGAGTAAAACATAACAAGTAACTACATTTCTAATTAATTCCTCTGCAAATCATTACATCACATATTTTCCAGCTACAACAGTTGCCACAGGTTATTAACTACTTAATTTTTTACAAACACACCGAATTGAGAAGGCTGCCATTTTTCAACTGCTGTGGCAAATATGGTATTAAATAAATCACAAATCATGCAAACCTTGATATTTTGTTGTTGTTTTTCATATGTGACAAAGATGGTAGTAAATAATCTAGTGCAGCAACAGGAATGATAAGGCAATGTGTTATGGTTCCCATAACCTTGGGCTGATGGCTCTTTTATTACATCTATGAATCAAATCAGGAAACCGAGGTGCACATGAACATGTATAGCCCAACTTTATAATAATTAAAACAGTGGGGTATTTTGACATTGACACACAATTAAAACACTTCTCATTTCTACTAATTAGAATTTCATACTCAGGGAAGTAATTGGACTCAGGGTCTTTTTGGCCTTTAATTAAAAAATAGACAAAAGCAATATGAGCAAAAAGGTCAGTGAAGAGACTTAGTTGGAACTATTAGCTTCATCACTCAATTCACAGATACAGTGAAGTAATTACTGTATGCGTACACAACACTGTCCAGGACAACCAAAAGGAAGATATTCATGACAACACAGTAAAGCTAATTAACATATATTCCAACATGGTCTCGTGGTTGAAAATGTGTAACACTTCAAATATCTCAATTTCTACAAAAAGTTACAAATGTGAAAATAACCCTTGGGTACTAAGACACATAGCCCTTAAAATAATGTAAATGACCTACAGTGGAGCTTGAAAGCTTTCCCAGTGCTCATGACTCCCTATGTCGCTGCCCTATGCCCCCATGTCATGAATGCTGGAGAGTTTTGTAGACGTAGCGCACCTTAAACATGCTTAAAACTTACATTAAACTACATCTGGGCAAAGTTTTTTGAAATAATGAAGTATTTAATATCATATCAATATCAATTTACTGAATAATGTATTGAAAGTGAAAACCAAAAATGAATATGGCTTTCCTCACTACATTTCCCGGTGCTCATCACTCCCACCACGTGACTCTCTCCGTCACACACTGCAGATTTCCTCATCCGAGTGCAGGAGAGTACTTTGTATACTACATATAGTAGGTATTGCTGGCTTGAAAATTAGAAAATTCAAAATTCAGAGTAGGGTTTCTACTGAATGTGTACAGTGGAATCTGTTCCTGACCACCAAATGATTGTTTTTTACACTTATATTCGTATGTAATTCATGATTAAAAGCACGAATAAAGCAAAGGAATGTAATCAATAATGACATGAGTAAAAATAAAGTGAAACCATACACTGATATAATATACATAATATACAGTGGTATGAAAAAGTTTGGGCACCCCTGATAATTTTCATGATTTTAGTTTATAAATCATTGGTTGTTCAGATCAGCAACTTGAGTTAAATATATCATATAGCAGATGAACACAGTGATATTTGAGAAGTGAAATGAAGTATTTATAGGATTTACAGAAAGGGTGCAGTAATAATTCACACAAAAATAAGGAAGGGCATAAATTTGGGCACCCCAACAGAAAAATTACATCAATATTTAGTAGATCCTCCTTTTGTAGAAGTTACAGCCGCTAAACGCTTCCTACAGCTTCCAGTCTGGATTCTGGTTGAAGGTGCTTTGGACCATTCTTCTTTAGAAACATCTCCAGTTCAGTCAGGTTTGATGGTTTCCGAGCATGGACAGCCCACATTTTCAGTAATATTCATGTCTGGGGACTGAGATTTCCATTCCACAACGTTGTACTGGTTCCTCTGCATGAATGCCTTACTAGATTTTAAGCAGGGTTTAAGGTCGTTGGCCTCGGTGCAACTTTGTCACTGATTCTTGAACATTGTTCTCAAGAATCTGGAGATATTAACTGGAATCCATGCGACCCTCAACTTTAACAAGATTCCTAGTACCTGCACTGGCCACACAGTCCCACAGCATGATGGAACCGCCACCAAATTTTACTGTGGGTAGCAAGTGTTTGTCTTGGGAGCTGTGTTCTTTTCCGCTCCTTGTTAAGTCCAAAAATAACTCATTTTAGTTTATCAGTACACAGCAATTTATTCCAAAATTGAATCCTGGATTGTCCCATATGTCGCTGATAGTCACCACGTACTCAAAGGACTCTGTTTGTGGCGTGTCTCAGAAACGAAGACGTGAAGACTACTTCTGCATTTTACTCTCCATACCAGCCTCTTCTTGTGTTGCAAAAAGAGTGCGCTGTATAGTGAAACGATGAACAGTGACACCATTGCAGCAAGATGAGGTGTAGTCTTTGGCAGGTGGTCGGTGGCTTGACTATGACTGTTCTCACCATCCTTCGGCCTATGCCTATGGAGTTGTCTTGATTGGTCGGCCACTTAGGGAGTTCCTTAACTAGAACTGGCCTGTGGTCTTCCATGCCCACTATGTTCTCACAGTGGAAAACTGACAGATGTGAAATCTCTGAGAGAGCTTTTCCCTTTTACCTGAAAACCATGATGTTGAACAACCTTTGTTTTTCAGGCCATTGCGAGTGTTTTGAAGCTCCCACATGTTGCCACTCTTCAGAAAACTTCCAAGTTGGCCACCTTGTAAACACTTATCAAGTCAGGATTCCACTTGTGTATGTAGATCAAGGGGTCAGTGAGCTTACAAAACAAATTTTGTGTTCCAATAATAGTGCTAAAGGTTATTCAAATGACAAATGTGACCCAAATTTAGGTGCACCTGCCTAATTTTGTTTGAATAATTACTGCACACTTCTGTAAAACCTTAAACTTCATTTCACTTCTCAAAATATGCACGGTGTTCATCTGCTATATGATATATTTACCTGAAATTGCTGAGCTGGACAACCAATGATTTATAAAGAAAAATCATGAAAATTATCAGGGGTGCCCAAACTTTTTCATACCACTGTAGTAATATAATATACCTATGATCACGTCCTGTTTCTTCTTCTTTTGGATTTTATGGCAACTGGAATACCATATTGGTGATTATCGCCACCGACTAGACTGGATCATCTGGATTGTGCATCATCTATGGAAGATCAAACCATTGAGTGTTTTATTTAGGGTGCCCATGTTCAAAGTCGGAAATTTTGTTTGAATTTGGGGTCAAAATTCAAACTGACCATTTGTCTGAATTGTTCGAGTGAAGAGGCGTTCAAATTCTGAGCTTCCACTGTAATTATATTTCTTAGCGGATTCCATTCGTAAAGTCAAAATATCGTAAGTCAGGCCATTTTAAAATGAGGAGTACCCATACTTAATATAATTATAACCTATAACATACCAGATTATGCAACTCCATACTTACCAGTATTTTTACAGCACATACAATATAGTCTTTTTGCATAACAAAGCAGAACATATTAAATAGCTTACTGTTAAAGATAGCCTACGTGTGAGCTAATTTTGAGGAATAAATGGTCATCGTACCACCAATCAAATAACTGTATACAAGCACATCTCACACCATCATACCAAACAGTCCTACGTTGATTCAGTGTCAATATCTCAAATGGTGGGACCATTTAGCTGCCAAAAATCAGAACAATAATATCAGAATAACAGCAATATATTGTGTGATGCAACAATGATAACAACATTAACTAATCGTATATACCGTATAACACTTATTAAGCAATTAATGTTAAAATAAGAGGAGCACCCAAAAGCAATGACGCCCTTAAAACCCAAGCTAACCAAATTCAGTGATCTACAAAAGTGTGGCTCTTCGAAATGTGCTCTGCAAGCCACATATAGTATAGGCCACATACAATGTAATCACTTTAGTGGCCAGTCAGATATATACATGAACTGAGAGCAAAACGGCAGGGGTACAGCCCTCCCAGGGCCTTATCTGTGTATGGTAGGAAGTAATGGGGCAGCCTTGGCCTGCATTGTACATCACAGCACTCATTCCCTAAAGGGCCATATAAGTCAGGAGCCCTTGACAAGGCAGAAACCTAATAACACAAACACAGCTGGAAGGAGAGCGCCAGTAGCCTTCGTTGCCGTGAGGAGGCAACTTGCAAATGAGCATCAGAGTCACACGAATCATGAAAGCCAGTGGCATGCAAATTAAAACTCCCCTCGCCAGAGGTGGTGCACAAACCAGGGTGGTTCAGCACCATGAACCAAAACTCTACCACTTACCCAGCTGATCTCACTGTCACCGTTTCCAGGGTGAGAGGTATCAAGACCTTGTTGAACCATCTGTAGAGCTCAGAGACAAGATTGTGTGGAGGCACAGATCTGCAGAAGGATACAAAAAAATTCTGCAGCACTGAAAGTCCCAAGAGCACAGTGGCCTCCATAGTGGCCTTCTTAAATGGAAGACGTTTGGAACAACCAGACTCTTCCTAGAGCTTGCTTAGACCAGACTCCAGACTCTTCCTAGAGCTTGCCCTTCCTAGGTCTTGGTTAGACAGGTGCCCCAGAATCCAATGGTCACTCTGGGTGTAAAGATCCTGAGTGCAGATGGAAGAAACTTCCAGAAGGTCAACCATCACTGCAGCACCTCACCAATCTAAGCTTTATGGAAGAGTGTTCAATCTTTTCATCAGGCCAGAGAATCTTTTTCTCACAATCTGAGAGTCCTTTAGGTGCTTTTTTGCAAACTCCAGGTGGGCTTTTGTGTCTTTTACTGAGGAGAGGCTTCTATCTGTCCACTCTGCCATAAAGCCCAGATTGGTGGAGTGCTGCAGTGATGGATGACCATCTGGAAGTTTCTCTGGCGGTTTCTACCATGTATATATGTACAGTAAGTGGTGGAATATCCTGTATCTACAACAATCAGCAGTGTGTAATTTTTTCTGTTAGATAATAACTATTAGTGGTCCCAGGTCCCAGGAAAAGGAAAGCATTTGATTCAGCTCAATTCTACAATCAAACAATGAAGAATTTGTTGTCTCACAAATTATTAACAGTACAGTACTCCAAGGTATGCAGCAACTGTGGCTCCGAGTAAACGGGGAATGAAATGAAATATACACCTTGCACAATGGCCTAAAAATGTATTTGGCTTGCTTGATTTAGCTGTAAGCATCCAAACATTTTAGAATATGACATTTCATGCCATTACACTGTATAGGATACATAAAATCAGAGGCATGAGAATTGCAGCAACCTGCAACAAAAGCAACAAAAGCCACCAAGACTGGCTATTAAGAGTTGTTACAGTCACATGTGCCACTACACAGTATATGCATAGGTTAGGGTTAATGGTGTTTCATGACTGGTTAGTGGCAGGCTAGAGCCAGTCCGTGAGTTCTGAGCCGTCTCACTTACCTCTATCAGCATCTCTTTTACTGTTCAAACTCTACATGAAACCCTCTGGGGAGCTGTGGGAAAAGGGCCTTCTCCAGCCTTTGTGTATATCTTTTCTCTTCAGCAGGCTCTATCCATCCTCCCTCAGGATAAGAACTCTGCTCGTTTGCCCCTCTCGTCAGCCTCCCCCTTCCTCACCACTCCTGCACACACAATAGTCAATAAACACACACATCAATCAGGTCCATGCTGGCACCTAGTGCTCAGGTTCCTTAGATATAGATGGACAAAGCAAGTGTATGTGTTTGTGTGCTCAGACAGCGAGAGGGAACTTGAGTGGGTTGTCAACTGCTGTTGCACTACAAAAACACATCTTCCTTATGATGAGACAAAAACTGGAATATATTATTCACTGACTCACTTATGGCACAAGTCTGATTGAATAAACAATTAGCGAATGATGCACAGAACAGTTCCAGTAAACACTTTCACCATATTCAAATACTATTATGGCAGGTTTGAGAATGCGCACACAAATACTGTACTCATATAACACGAATCATAAACTCAGAGCAAAGGTCTACAGTCATAAATCAAACAGGGGAGAAAAAAAACAAAACAGATATAATGAACTATAGCAAAAAATGACAGGTTGTGGCCGTCAGTGGTGTCCTGAAGTGTTCCCTCTTCCTATTCACTCATCCAACACTATAAATGTCATCACTTTTCCCTTTCCATCCAAAGCAAGCCTCTGTGGGCCCTCTCGTTTATCTCTCCCTCCATCATCTCCACCTTTACAAAAGACCTTTTATTTCTCTATTGTATTCCCTCCCTCTGCACATGGTGCATGATTGCACGGCTAGGCAGCTATTCACTTTACTCCAGAGAGAATCTAAGAAGAATGTTGAAGCCTCTCTGGAACTATCTTGACGGAAAAAAAGAAGTCAGAACTGTTTCATTATGCCAAATATGTAGTTCATTAATTCAAAAGCTCTTGCAGAACATCACTTTGCCATTATGGACATTTGACTGAAAACAACACAAACACAGTTTGGCTGTTTATCTATGTATGATTTAAATTCCCTGCCTCTTTCTCACTGTCACTTACTTATATATATATATATATATAGTTCAGAAACTGACTTGTTGGAAGTGG
>JAJAGP010000255.1:0-50000 GCA_025084515.1 Ancistrus triradiatus | reverse complement strand
TCACTGTAATTACAGCCTGTGACATCATGCTGCCCCTGACTATTTAAATACATAACAATTAAGAAACAATGCAGAAACAAGTGAATTGGTATTGTACAGCACTAATACTACATCATTTCAGCAGAACTACTGTACTGTTTTGGGGGAACTAACCCTAATATTACAAAACTCAGTAATAATTTAAAAGAACTGGGTGACTTGTTAAGCAGATATAGGCTAATGCTGTAAAAGTTGGATGCTGTGTTCCTGTAAATGTAAAATAATGGGCTACAATGACTGGCATTGTTTAGTATTACTCAGTTTTGCTATGATAGTTACTATTTTTTTTAATTTTGAATAAACCAGAAAATACATAATTTAAGTGATGGGAAATTTAAAGTTTGTTTTCCTTTTTTTCTATTTTATTATTTATTTACTACTACAGTTACTAGCTTATTATTCATTAAGAACTAGAAAATAAGCATGTCATTTTTAGGTAAGTACAACCTGTTGCCATGATTTTACCATTTATTTTAACCGACTGCAGTTACAGTTACTGATTTAGTATTTCTTAACAACTAGGAAATTGACATTTAATTTATGGATAAATACGACGTTTTACCATCATGTTACCATATCATTACCCACTTATTACCAACCTATAAAGCGCTACCATGAAAACAGTATTGTACCATGCACTCCTGCCGATTAGAGTTAGCAAGATCAACATGTCCTCTGTTCAGCCTTATCAGTTTGAGCCATGATGTGACATTACCTTACAGGAAAACACAGGTAATCATTCTTATGATATAAATCATAACAATCAGGAATAGGCCCAAGTTAATCCTTGTTAATATACACAAGGTTCATTTGTGATAGTCTTGCTCTGCTGAATACTGATTCCCCTTCCTTTCTACATGTGACTAATCTGAGCTAGTTAACTATCACTCAGCTGGCTGGTCTGCTTTATAGGACTGCAGAAGGACAAGGTGGTGTTTCCAAAATGCATGAGAAATGTTCAAAAGACACTAATTACCAAATGGTAAAGACAAAAAAGTGTGTTTTCTGTATAAAAACAAGATGCATCAAACTATTATTACAAAAAATTTCTTTTAACGATTAAAAGTACTGAACATTGCCATGGTGGAGTAATGGTTAGCACTCAACTCGTATCTCCATAGACCAGGGTTTGATTCCATGCCTGGCTTACAGCTTGTGGAGTTTGCATGTTCTCCCTGTGCTAATGTGGGTTTTCTTCAGGTATTCTGGTTTCCTCCTGCATTTCAAAAACAGTGCACATGTGCCCTAAGAAGGACTGGAACGTTGTCTATGGTTTGATCCCAAATTGCACCCTGTGCTGCTGGTTACGCCTTGGTTCCCCTGCGACCCTGAATAGGATTAAGCAGGTATGAAAACGGATGAAAGCATGAATGAATAGTGCTACTCTAAAGCAAAAATATCAAATTAGGCACACTATTTCAGGCTATTTACCACTCTTCAGTGTATTACATTATCCACTTTTATCATCTGTGACCCTCAGAAAAGTGGTATGAAACTAAGGCTAAGATTTATGTCCAATTTATGAATGCCTTTTTTTAAAGACATTCATAAAGACTTCAAAAAGAAGTCTTGCATTTTTAGATTTTATTCCAAATGAAAAAAGTTTTTTTTTTTTTAAATGTACTTTTAAAACTTATTTCCACAGTAACCTAATGATGTTTCATCCTCCCAATCAATTTTTACTTCACGTTAGTAAGAAGTTCGCTGCATCCTTTCCCTGCTCTGCGGTGCTGTGGGTAGGGTTGGCAGGCCGACCTTGGGAGGAACAGCACGAGCACACAGGGAGAGCAGCTCTTTGATATTCACAATCAAAGACCTCCCACGTCCACTGCTGAGAGGAAGGTTACTTTTGTAGTTGTTGTTGTTTTCTCTAATATACAATACAAAGGCTGCTGACCATGACTTTCATAGCAGCATTGTATTTGTGAAGGTCGGGGAGAGAGGTTTTAATTACCTGGTAAAAGAGGAGCATGGCTCAACAGGGCTTTTATACAAGGGAAATGGGTCAGCGCTGAACATCAAACAGGCACCCTATCCACCAGCTTCTTTTACTTACACATTTCTACACAAATATATTCTCTCTCTCTCTCTCTCTCTCTCTCTCACACACACACACACACACACACACACACACCTTAAGTCATAAACACACAACTGTTCATTGAGTATAGCTGGTCATAAATACATCCTCTTATGTATATTTCCTTTAGGATAAGAGAGTTTAAGCTAGAGCAAAAGTGACTGAAGTGCAGATCTGAGAAAACCGTTCAATTCCTCTGATTTTAATAACTATATTTCAAGTGAAATGGTCGTGCAATCAAACAGCCCTGTGATTAATCCCCCCAAAACAAATGTTCAGAAAAAAACTTGACATTTTGCAGCACTTTTAAAGACGCTGGACTGTTTTGTTACTTCCACAATTTCCTAGACAAGTAGCAGTTCCTGAGTTTGAATCCCGTGGAGCATTTATAGAATACTGCCCTGAACGGGAGCACTGTACAAAGTGTACCTCTGCCTGTGCCCACTGAACTCCAAGTTAGGATCAAGGCCCTCCCTGCATGAAACTGACCAGGATACGAGAAGGTAAAATGGGATACTTTGCTTTATTTATTAGATTGTCTTTGCTCTTTAAATCACGCAGCATATAAACACATTGAAACCATTGGTTTCTGGATGCAAGTGACAACAATGTTCAAGCACTCTTGTATCAAAGAATTGCAGTTTATCCAAATTCGTGGGTGCCTTCCCTGGCATCATACTCGTTGTTCCAAGAAGTCCCAAAGATGTTTACATTACATTTACAGCATTTAGCAGATGCCCTTATCCAGAGCGACTTACAATTGATACAGTCTAACAATCCAAGCAATTGTGGGTTAAGGGCCTTGCTCAAGGACCCAACAGTGGCAGCTTGGCAGAGGTGGGATTTGAACCCTGGACATTCTGGTCCATAGTCCAGTACCTTACCCGCTAGGCTACCACAGTCCTGCTTTCTCCTCATAAATGCTTTAAGCAAAGAATGTTTCCCCACACTCTGGTATTATACAATGTCTTTCAAACATTTATCAGATTCATCTTTATCAAATTACAACGCCTTAATTATTGTGGTACAAACATAACATGTCTATTTGGACCAAAACATGTTGCAATACTATCATATCGATATCACACAAAGGAAAGAGGCTGAGATTAATTGATTAATCCGCTGTAACAACAGATGGTATCTTGACAAAACCACACATTTGACATTGTACACAGAGACAGAGCAAAGGTGGAAGGGTAGGAATTAAGCCCCTATTCAAAGAGATTCTTCATCATCTCAATAGGTACAAAGTTTATTCAGTCTGATGCTCGCTCTACTATTTAACAGTGACCTTACGCTTCAGTCACAGGTGACTAAATATTAGTCACCTGTGACTGAAGCATATCTAGCATTGTGTAATTCCTCCAAAAACATGAATAACAGCTGAGCTTTGATTTGGTATGGACTGGACTAGTTTCTGGATGTAAGTGACAACAATGTTCAAGCACTCTTGTATCAAAGAATTGCACAGTTCCAAATTCGTGGGTGCCTTCCCTGGCATCATACTCGTTGTTCCAAGAAGTCCCAAAGATTTTCTAGAGGATCCACATCCGGGTATTTTGGACTAGCCCAGATGTGTGACTGCTAGATAACACTGACCAGATAAGAATGTTTCCAATCATGAACCGTCAGCTTTTAGTGTCTTTTCACCCATTGTAACTGGGCAACTTTGTAATCAGAAGTGAGCAAAGGCCTCTTGCGTGGCACTCTGCTCCATATGTTCATGGTATGCAGTTCCCTCTGGAGTGTTCGTTCAGAAATTGGTTGTGAAGGACCTGCGTTTACATCTAGAAGTAGTTCTTGCCTAGAAGAGGCAATTCTAGGGTCAAAGCATTAGAACCCAGTGAGACACTGCCCCCCCCCCAATTTCCCTTTGGTAACAAAACCTGTACATTTTAATCAAATTAGGAGTTCTTGTACACCCCTTAAAAGGGGCTAGACATGTCTAAATTGTACACTCCGGTAGACGTGCTAATTCAGCCACTTCCTTCACACCATTTCCTTTGGAACGCCCAAATGCAATCATTCCTTTTTGCCAATGATTAACATCTGCGTTGCGATCCATTTTCCACACATCAAACGAGACATTCACTGCATTGCATCACCTCTTCTCAATCGATGAATCCCGTCACACCCCCCGCAGGTATTTTTAGCCCAATCATCCTCTTGCAATGCCATCCGCAGAAGCCTTAAACATGCAAGAAGACCAATTTATTGTCTGGGGAGCTTACCATGATGCTTTTGGCTAACTCTGTCCAGATCAAGTACTTTGGCTCACTACAGTGAACAGTTTAGTTGAAATATATTTTTGGTTTTGGAATATTCGGTGTGAAATTAAGCCTACGTATATGCAAATCCGGCTTACTTTAAAAGCACTCATTCACAAATGCTCTGCTTTATATTTTTGATGGACTGGAACAGGATTAAACCTGGCGAGCATCTTAACTTGTGTGACTGCACTGAGCACTCCTGTATTCTAATGTCATTGCTAATGCAGGCATACAGGCAATTTCCTGAAAGTGCAATCACATGGTTCAGTGTGCTTAATATGACACTCCAACAGGGAAGCAGTGTGCAGAGGATCACACCTCTGAGACTATTACGTTGTCTAAGTATTGGGTAGGAAAAGACACAAGGAGATTCCACTACACCGTATATGCGGCGTGTGAAGCTCCCTGCTATAATTACATACGTGCAGTTCTCCTCTATTCATGCTCTTACGTTGCTCAGACTGACAGCAGGTGTAGACTGTATATAAAATTTCACTCTAACCTCAATGAGCGGTTGCGTGACTACAGGTAACAGCTCTACGGCTGCCACTGCACCAGAGTAAACAAAATTCTTTAAGAAGAATCAACACACAACTACATAATCCACATGTGTAGCTGAATTCAAGGGCTTACTGAGGAGTGAAAGATGCTCTGTGCTTAGAAAACAGAAAGCAGTGAATGCAGATAAGACTCCAGGGAGAAAATTCCTGGTGAGGGCTTTCCTTTGTCTTCCCTCCCCCTACTGGCTGCTCTGGTCCCTCCTGCTCTCTCCTAGCCCCTCAGCCTCTTCCAGTAGATTAGTAGTGTTTCCTCTTATCACCTCTCTCACAACATACAAGGCATAGACTATTTTTTCTTAAATTCATAACAAGAGTTTGGCGCAGTTCAGGAAAAGAAAAAATGTGGTGCATCTCCAAAACAAGACAACCTGAAATATTCTACAGTTCCAGCTCTGACTAACTACAGCTGACAGATCATTGGGTAGACAAAAACTGTTAGGCTTAAACATTAACTCTAAAAAAAGGTTAAAGTGGCGATAATTCCAGTAGGAGTTCTCTTTCACTCAGACTCACAATTGCTGAGGCTCTGGAGAAGAATTGGCCATCTATTTTGTAGCTCTTGTGCTCCTGTGCTGTGTGTGTGTGTGTGTGTGTGTGTGTGTGTGTGTGTGTGTGAGTGAGAGAGAGAGAGAGAGAGAGAGAGAGAGAGAGAGAGAGAGTGTGATGGGGGAGTTGACGGCTGAATAGCAGCTCAGTTACAGACCTGTGGGCCAGCGTGAGTGTGGTGCATTGATCCAGATGTAGAGAGGCCCAGCACAATAGATGGATTACAAATGCCAGGGCTAGAGCTCCTCCCCTACGTACCCATGCGTCCACACACACACACACACACACACACACACACACACACACACACACACACACACACACACACACACACACACACACCCCAAAATTCTAGTGGGCATCAAGGTCCCATATCAGTTTTTGTATTTTCATTAAAATGGGTATATTTCAAATTCAGGCCATCGTAAAATGGGGAGTACCTGTATATATAATCATCAATAATGCTGTCAAAAGATTCAAATCGTCGTGATTAACCACATTTGTATTCTATACAAAGATATACAAAATATTCTTTTCTCCAAAATGCACAACACAGTCATACGAGTTAAGTGCTTCATTGTTTGTATGGGGAATGTTGTTAAACCATGCAGTTACACTGGACTTGTGTGGCTATGCGATGGGACCTGCTATTGCACAGTAATGAGCAAAGCGTAGTGCCCAAAATTGTTTGTAAGTTGTTTACATTGTATAGGACCATTCTGAACAATGTGTAGGGTTGGGTATCATTTGTATTTTATTGATTCTGATTCCGTTTGTGTATTGATTCCGGTTGTTATCGATTCCAAAATGGTGAAAAAAATCTTATTTTTTTCAATTTTAACTTCAAACGTAGTCATTTTACATTAAGCTTTTTTCCTTCACATTTAAACCTACAGTGGGGCAAAAAAGTATTTAGTCAGCCACGGATTGTGCAAGTTCTCCTACTTAGAAAGATGAGAGAGCTCTGTAATTTTCCTCATAGGTACACCAACTATGAGAGCACTCACTGATGGAAGGAGATTTTGGCTTAAAATCTCACGATACATGGCCCGTTCATTCTTCCCTTAACACGGATCAGTCGTCCTGTCCCCTTTGCAGAAAAACCGCCCCAAAGCATGATGTTTCCACCCTCATGCTTCACAGTAGGTATGGTGTTCTTGGGATGCGACTCAGCATTCTTCTTCCTCCAAACACAATTAGTTGAGTTTTTACCGAAAAATTCTATTTTGGTTTCATCTGACCACATGATATTCTCCCAATCCTCTTCTGGATCATCTATATGCTCTCTGGCAAACTTCAGACGGGCCTGGACATGTACTGGCTTAAGCAGGGGGACACGCCTGGCACTGAAGGATCCGAGTCCCTTTCTACGTAGTGTGTTACTGATGGTAGCCTTTGTTACTTTGGTCCCAGCTCTCTGCAGGTCATTCATCAGGTCTCTCCGTGTTGTCCTGGGATTTTTGCTCACCGTTGTCATGATCATTTTGACCCCAAGAGGTGAGATCTTGCATGGGGCCCCAGATTGAGGGACATTATCAGTGGTCTTGTATGTCCATTTTCTTACAATTGCTCCCACAGTTGATTTATTCACACCAACCTGCTTGCCTATTGTACATTCACTCTTCCCAGCCTGGTGCAGGTCTACAATTTTCTTCCTGGTGTCCTTCGACAGCTCTTTGGTCTTGGCCATGCTTGAGTTTGGAGTCTGACTGTTTGAGGCTGTGGACAGGTTTCTATTATACAGATAGCGAGGTCAAACAGGTGCCATTAATACAGGTAACGAGTGGAGGACAGAAGAGCTTCTTAAAGAAGTTGTTACAGGTCTGTGAGAGCCAGAAATCTTACTTGTTTATGGGTGACCAAATACTTATTTTCCACAATGATTTATAAATTAAATTCTTTAAAAATCCTTCAATGTGATTTCCTGCATTTTTTTCCTCATTTTGTCTCTCATAGTTGAAGTGTACCTATGATGAAATTTACAGACCTGTCATCTTTCTAAATAGGGGAACTTGCACAATCAGTGGCTGACTAAACTTTTTTTGCCCCACTGTATTATAAGCAAAAAAGCTTAAAATGATTAAATGTACTAAAGCATTGACTAGGAACACCAAACCTCTCTCAGTTACTACTGCTCATAAGTACTCTACTGCTGAAATGACGAACATGTTGTCCAAAGGGAAAGTAATCATTATCTTCATTAAGCTTTTTAACTTATAATGGGTAGGAAAGAAAAAGCTTAATGTAAAAATTATTACTTTCCTTCTGGACCACACATTCATCATTTCAGCAGTATAGGCTATATATGACCAGTAATAATTACGAGAGGTTTAGTGTTCTTAGGCCACGTTAAGCTTTGTCCACATTAAGTGCTATGCTCTCCCAGCTAACAACATTTGAGCTAGGAGACCGCAGACAGTTGAGCATGATACAAGCTCAACACAATGCTGGTGATTTTGATGTTTTACTATGTTGGATGTGTAACCTCCTTCACAACACATCAGCTTTCCACAAATACTGTATTTAGATTGTATGTCCTTCTCTCATACCGGAGCCAAACTTTTGAGCAATTTTAAACATCCATCTTCCGTTAGTGCTCTAACCAAGTGTATCGAAACAAAACCATATGATGACGGACATGATCACTAATGACACACTAATACAGATAGATAGACGCCTCCTTATTATAGACGTATTTTTGCATTAATCGCAACTGTGAATTTATGGAATAAAATGCGTTAGTAGAAACCGATAAGTGAAATCAAAATTTGTTTTTGTTTTTTCACATGTACCCGGTTCTGGGAATTTTGGAACCGGTTCCGATACCCAACCTTAACAATAGGTGCCTCATCTGGACAAGCAATGAAAATGTGATTTAAAAATTATTGAACTACTAGTGTGTTCATTTTGACAGAGCTAATGTTGACATATTTTATCAATTAATGTTAGAAATCAAGTAATTGCACTTATGCTAAAGATGCAGTGGCTAAAAAAATCTGCATATTTCTACCTTATCACAAGCATATTTAATATTTATTAAAAATCAGTTGATCAGCTTGGCAGTGTCAGAATTTGTACCACTGAACAATGTTTATCATTCATACCATTTAACAATTATAGCCAGTGTGCTTTCGTATACACTCATAAAAAGAAGGCCTGCACAGCAGAAAGCAAATTGTAGTGAAAGGACCACAAAGGGACCAAAAATCAACCAGCGACAAGGAGAGAGAGAGAGAGCGAGAGAGAACTGTTCTGACTGTTCAGGGTCAAATTCAAAAACACACACTCCTGTTTATGTCTCCCCTGGTTCACAGAGCTATTCATTAGGCCTCTGTGTAAATCAATCTGCTGCCTTCTAAAACAGCGTCAATTTGAGCGTGACGCCTGTCAGCTTGACGTCGCTCTGTGGATATTTAACTTGAAGCCCAATTAATCATCATGATTAATTCCTGAACAAACCAGCTACAACTGTTCAGTTGAGCAACTTCTCCCTCTCGTACTACAGAAAGCATGAAGAGGGGAAAAAGATCACACTAAGCTCCTTTTGTATCAACTTATTGTTTGAGAAGAGCGGAAAAATTCAGAAGAGCTGTAAGAAAAAATCAGTATACGGAGTAAAAAGAGCAGTGGAGAGTGATAGTTAATCTAGAAAAAAAAGAGCAAACAGCACTGAACGGAACACCTCAGGATGGAATTAACAGCAATAAAAATGGAACATGCTGGGTTGTATTCCCTGTGAGTGTGTGAGAGAGGGAGCGCTCACAGGCTGAAGTGTGTGTACTTAAGTCAACGGAGGAGGTGGTCTTGCTCGTGTACGGTCATTAGTTATCTTCATATGCTTGGATAATTAAGACTCCAGTTGGAGATAATTTCCCTTTTAATCAACACCCACAGAGACTTCATACTCTTACCTTATAGTGTGCTGTTGGCCACAACCCGTTCAAGATCAACAGCTAAACAACACATTTATTAAAGAATATTGAATTTGCTTCAAGCACATGCATGAGATGTTGGTTAAAACTTTACACTGTATGCTACTGTGGTGCCTCAATGTTTGTGAACCCTTTCAAATATATTTATGCAGAAATATGTATACAAATAATACAGCGGTGCCTCGGTAGCTCGAGTAGTGTGACAAAAAAACTTCCCATAAGGAATAATGTAAATTGAATTAATCTGTTCCAGACCCCCAGAAAAGCATTATATACATTAATGGCGTTCTGCTGTACAGCTCCCCCATTTTACGATGGGGTTACCATCCAACAAATCCATTAGTGGAAGGTATTGAAAAATCATTACCACAAAATTTATTTTATAATTAAGGTGTTGAATTTCTCATGTAATTTACTGAATAATGTATTGAAAGTAAAAAACAAAATGCTTAGTCCACTGGTGAACTCTGAGCACTGATGCTCAGCTAGCTGCTGCCCGGGGAGAGTACCACATCATGAGGAGGTTCTCACCATTTTCCTTTTGGTTGGCTGTTATCACAACATATGGTGACTGATTTACACTAAGAATACAGGACTGTAGATGAAAAACAGAAACAGCAGAGATCTGCACCGAGTGAGACCTATTGTGAGACTGATAGGTGCTCCCACGTTATAGCTGGAATGAGTTGCGTGTCTTGGCTGATACAAGTTTAAGAAAGTGAGGTGAGTGCTGAACAACTGCAGGGTTCTGAGAAATTTTTGTCGTCAAAATGAGTCGAGAAGTGAAATCAACTCATGCAGAGGTGGTCAAGTGCCGAGGTATGACTGTACTTGGTCATTTATTTATTCAGGAAAATGACTACATATCTGTGAGAGGCAAAAGTATGTGGACCTCTAGGATCAGCAGTTAATCAGAAGGTGAAATTAGAGTCAGGTGTTTTCTATCAATTGGGTGGCAATCAGGTGTGAGTGTGTACTCTGTTGTATTTAAAAACCAGGGATTGATCAAAGTCTGGACTTCATAAAGCATGAGAAGTGCATCATAGCACAAAGACATGAGGATCCCAGAAAGAGAGTTTAGATGACATGGTGGCTCGGTTGGCAGTACTTTCGCCTCACAGTGAGAAGGTTCTGTATTCAGTCCCAGGTGGACCAGACTGGGTCCTTTCTGTGTGGAGTTTGCATGTCCTCCACATGTTTGCGAAGGTTTACTTCAGGTGCTCCGGTTTCCTTCCACAGTCCAAAGACATGCATGTTACTTTAATTGGAGTTTCTAAAGTTCCCCTAGTGTGTGTATGAGTGTGTGAGTATATATGCCCAATGTGGAATTGGCACCCTGTCTGGGGTTCTTCCTGCCTTGCCCCCTATGCACCAGCTTTCCTGCAACCCTGTCCAGGATCAAGTGAATACGAAAGTAAATGAATAATGATCTCTAAAGAGTTTGGGCTCCACCAATAATCAGTCAGACCGATTGCTTACAAAAGGAGAAAATGCAAGACCATGGTTACCATCCCAGGAATGGTTGACCAATGAAGATCACTCCAAGAGCAAGGCATTTAATTGTTAATGAGGTCACAAATAAACATAAGGTAACTTCTAAGCATAAAAAAAAAGGCCCCTCTCACACTGGCTAAAGTTAATGTTCATGAGTCCACCAGCAGGAGAACACTGAACAACAATGGTGTGGAATGGTGCCAGTCAAGTGCCACCTGGACGAGGCAGCAGCTTATTGGAAGAATTAATTCCGAATTATACCAGTTCTAAAGGAAAATATCAGTTAAGCTGTTGTAAATTTAATCTCAAAAGAATGTAGGTCACGCAGCAAGACAAGGATCCTAAGCACTCAAGTCATTCTACCACAGAACGTTTAAGGAAGTGGAATGTGGAAAGTGGAAGGACCATGTCAAAGTCCTGACCTTAATCCAACAGAAATGTTGTGGAATCAGTTCATGTGAGGAAATGCGCAAACACCCCAGAGCTGAAGCTGTCCTGTACGATGGAATGGGTTAAAATTCTTCTAGGCCAATGTGCAGGACTGATCATCAGTCATCTGAAACATTTAGTTATGCACAAGCAGATCACACCACTGAAAGCAAATGTTCACATACTTTTGCCACTCACAGATATGTGCTAACTGACAATTTCCTCAATACATAAATGACGATGTATAACATTAATTGGGTTCTCGTCTGAAAATCTGGTAACATTTCAGGTTATCTATATAGGAAAAAAAGAAAATTCCTTAAGGGTTCATTAACTTCCAAGCATACTGGTACTACACATTGTATAATCAAGACTATGCAGTATTTCTTATACTTGTAACACTTCTGAAATAATAAATAAACTTAAAGATGCGGATAAATCATATCAAATCCTTCACTTGTAGTTCTGGAACACATCTAAGCAGGTACTAACTAGGAGAAGCATGTGACTAGTCTAGTGTCCCAGATAGCTCTAGCAGGCAGTAATGTAATTATAAAAGGCACGTTTCCCACCTAAACTTACATTGACAGCTAGCACAAATATTTCCAAGTGACATTTTGGTTGATAGGAGTCCGTCTTCTGTTTATGTTTGTTTATCAAAAAGCAGTTGATTGTGTGTCTCTGTGCCATTCATTTTTATTATGCCATGTTCTTTGCTGTTGTAGTACTCGAGTCTGGTCTCGACCTTGATATAGCTAACAGGGAGAAACATGTTACCGCTGCTCTTGTTCAGTATCCAATCAATTAACATGTTTTATTGTATACCGTCTGATGTTAAAACTTCCGAAAAATAATAATTCCAGATTAGGTTTCCACATTTAACAATAAAAATGGATTGAATGGATGTTGTTGGATATACTCAGTTGACTTTATGCAATCGCTTCTGTTTAAGTTTGACAGAAGAAGGAAAACAGAATCATCACCATCATTTGCTTCCAAAAGTTACATTGCCATAATTTGACAAAGACTATAATATAATAATAATTATTAATAATTTTAGGCTATGTGTGTTATATTTTACAAAATCAATTATTATAGTATTTAATGCTACTGAATGCAAAGTGAATTTCTGTGAATCTGGTCTCGATCTGGTCTCGGCCACACCCGGTCTTGGCTCTAGCAGTCTCGACTACAACACTACTCAGTACAGTAGTGAAGGCAGTTGTGTTAAATCACCACCAAACGCTGGGATCATGCAGAAATGTCAGTGTCCGTACAACACTGAAATGAGTATGAGCTAATGCAAACCCTCTCTTACATCTGCTGTACTAGAACCAGAGCCACTGTGAGACTAGAAGCTCTATTGGAACCAAAGCATTATCATAGCTTAGCACCTTTTATTTGTGAGAGCAGAGAAGTAATTAATGTAACCAGATTGTGCCAAAGCATGCTTTCATTCACTGTTATTAATTTCCAGGTTCCCAGACAACCAACTAGCATGCTAGCTAGTCATTTGGAATTAATATTTCAGTCTCAGTTAAGAGCTTTTTAATCAGATAAACATTACTGTAACTCCCAAACCCTTTCTGTTGGAAATATATCCGAGGTAGTAGAAATCTTAGATGAATAGAAATCATCTACTGGAACCAAAGAATTATCATAGACCAGCACCTTTGTTTTTGAGCAGTTCAGGAAAGGTGTAACATTGCATACATGTTCCCAAACTGTCAGACATGATAGAGAGCCAGCAATATGTCAATTGATTTGATTTTAGACAGCATGTTTAAAACACCGACTGTGTACTGTGTATTTCAATGGGTTTTAAAAATCTATCAGGTTGTTTAATATACACCTTACTCTATGTTAGCAAGTGAGCTGAAGGTAGCCTAATCAAAAGAAAAAGTAGAATAAGGCTGTATCTAAAATGACTCACTAATTCCCTATGTAATGCACTACATTCAGCTTGGAATAACTGCATGTATACACTTTATACTGCATTACATAGCAAACAGGAAGCCATTTTGGCTTACCAATACAGCTACTGAAATGGTTTACAATGACATGAATCCTTATGTCTTTTAAATTTTGATTGGCTGAAAAGTCCAAACTAGAAGTTCCACTAAAAACTACTGGAAGCTACACTTGACTGGCTTCAGGTACATTATAGCAATCTAGTACACAGTACAAACAATTCAGAAACATGAAAACAGACAGGCTGTGCCAGCACTTTTTAGCCCTTCGTAATGAAGACACTTCTTCTTGGAAGAAATTTCCATCTTGTCAAGTGTATTTGGGCCTTATTCATGAAATTCAAGCAGAACGAATTTGTACGTAAATCATTAGTAAAACCCTTTTTTCATAAATGGCCATATTCAGGAAAATGTTCATAGTCCCAAAATGTCAGTGTACGTAAGGTTCAAAAGACACCAGAAGTGCCATTAGACAAGCCTGCACTTTAATTTCAGTGACTAAAAAGTTATAGAATACTTTAGAAACAGTAAACTAAATTACACTTAACAAGCACTCCGTTTCCAAATACAGCCTGTTATTCAAAGAAACTTTGACTATATTATGGATTATATTAGACCATATTGTAGTTTGATATTGTTATGAAATTAATATCACAAAGCACAAAAATATTGAGCATTTATAGCTTGAAAGGCCATAGCAACTATTCTGTCCGTAAACTTTAGGAACGATGTCTGGTCTCCCCAAGTCAGCTTTTTACACAGCCATTCTAGCACGTTGGTCATTACATTTACATTTACAGCATTTATCAGACGCCCTTATCCAGAGCGACTTACAATTGATACAGTCTTATAATCCAAGCAATTGTGGGTTAAGGGCTTTGCTCAAGAACCCAACAGTGGCAGCTTGGCAGAGGTGGGATTTGAACCCTGGACCTTCTGATCCATAGTCCAGTACCTTACCTGCTATGCTACCACAGTCCTAAGCATGGCTGTGGCATCACCATTACCATGGCATCACGGCTACTGTTTATCTCTAAAAACATCCAGTAAAAACTTCACCTTTTTGATTTACCAAATACAGCTTTCTAAAATTAGCAAATTAACTTCTTACAGATCACATGAAAGAAAACAACCGGCACAGGATGCACAACACCGGCAATCTGTTATCCCAGGTTACCAGAGCAGCCGATTGTGAAGAAAGGGTAGAAGTGCCAAGTGAATAGACACTGCAAGCAAAAAAAGACAAAAAAAGCCTCAAGGTATTTGTGACAAATGTCATAAAGCGGTTTGTGGAAGCTGTATAGAGCAGGTCTGTGGTGACTGAGTACTCTAGCTACACGTCAGCCTCAAAGAAGTGTTCAAAAGAAAAATTATTTAAAAAATAAAAAATAAAAAAATAAAAATAATAATAATAATAATACTGATGAGCAAAAATTTATTATTTGATAAAACATTATCTTTCTGACATTTTGTATGACCTATTTTAACATGAGAAATGAATTTTTACGCTTTATCATGCAAATGTCAAATGTCAAAGTTGCCTAGTTATAGAATCCTGGGCTTTTTAGTTTTAACTTACCATCATATTTAGGTCCATCAGCCGATCATTGTCACCACCACAAATAATAGCTGACAAAGACGTTTCACCAACAATGCTGCTGACTTGTTCAAATCTGATTTTACACAGTATTCGTCTTTTTGGGACGTTTAATTTTACATGCAATTTACTCACACTTTGCTCATCTTTTTATGACGATTTCATGAATGAGGCTCTTGTAATCTTTATCTGTATAGCACCTTCCATAGAGGCAGCAGTCTGAAGTTCTTTACAAGACAGGAAAAGACATATGAAGACAGATGAAAAAGGACAACATAATTAAAAAAATAAATACAACTGTAAATTAAGATGTCACTGATGCTCTAGGATTCTAAATTTACTCATGTCGTTTGAGAAAAACTCATCCTAGTGATTGATCATCTAAGGATAAAACCCTCACCCCATTGGAGGAAAGCCCTGTAGGAGGAAAGCTCATCCTAGTGAAACAGTTTAATTTGTCTGACCTCGACTAGGGAAAGAAACGTTCTCCATATTGAAGGTAACCGATTCCTGAGGAGAAACTCATCCTAGTGAAAATTAAACTAGGGACTAGGGATCTCCTTACATCAGAATAAACATTCTCTGTAGCTCAAAATATTAAGCTTTTAAAGGCATGAACAGCAAATAACTGGTCTGGAAATTAGCAATGGAGATAAAGCAAGTATGGGATAGCCTCCCTCTTTGATTTGATTAAACGTTTAAGTCTTGTGGGTAAACTTAGATAGCTTTTTGCAGAAAGAAGAGTCAGGGTTGTTTCACTCTTAGGTGACGGCATCAAACAGTTGAAGAGTAGCTGAAAAATGTCCCCAGTTAGTTTGTTTTTGAGAACAAAACTGTACAACTTTAGTGTTCAAATCCGGCCAGACCAAAACATGGGCCTGATGGACTTGTTGGTAGTTTTCAGTGTGAGCAGCAACTTTATCGTATGAAACAATAACATGGCCATTCCTGATTAGAAAACAACTTTTCAATTATGGGAAGCAAGACTTTTCTCTAATACCTTCCTATACTCCAAAGCCTTATCTGACTTTCACAATGAACCAGCTCACCAGTACCAGCAACTGTAAAGTCTCCCCACACCATGGCACCTCTACCTCCATGCTTAATGGTAGTAGAGATGCATTCACTGTTGTATTTCTCAACAGATCTTTAAAGACATCTCTGGATCATCACCATCAAGAACTCAAGTTGTGATTCATCATTCCACACAACTCTGCTGAACAACTCTAAATCAAACTTCCCATATTTTTCCAGATACTTCATTCTGTCCTTGATGTTTTTGGGCTGTTTGTGTAGGTAGGTAGGAGGTCCAGGGTTCAAATCCCACCTCTGCCAAGCTGCCACTGTTGGCTCCTTGAGCAAGACCCTTAACCCACACCTGCTTGGATTGTAAGACTGTATCAACTGTAAGTCGCCCTGGATAAGGGCGTCTGCTAAATCATGTAAATGTTTTTTAAAACACATCTAGACACAGCACCTGCATTAGACAACCATCTGGTTATTGTCCTTCTCAAAAGAGTCTTGTTTTCTGAGGCGATCATTTCAGCAGGCGATCATCTCTGCGTGAAAATGCATCGTTCCTGTTTTTGGAAGCGCTGACCTATTCTCTTAATAGCTGATATCTAAATAGGGATTTGCTGTGCCTTTAAGGTCTTGTAAATTTCATAATAGCTGAATTTGGAATTATTAAGATCTACTATATGGTTTCTGTCAGCGATTTTCTGCATGATATTTTGCTTTTTTTTAAGTAGATTTTCTGACTCATTTACCTTGGGACACATATGACTGCATATTGTAGATCTCTACCTGTAGATGGATATCTGTCATTCCTGGTTACATTTAAGAGCTTGATTTCAGACTTGTGCTAGGCTACATCAGGTTGTGGTTAGGGCCATTAATTCTTAATATTTTGCATTTTAAGTTATCATATTTTTTTTGCCAAGGAGTCTACATTCAGTGACATTTCTGTTTTTGTAAAAAAAAAAAAAAAAAAAAAAAAAAAAATTTATCCACCCAAGTATTTTTGTTTATATGCTATGAAGAGAGACACGCTTATGGGGAGAATCCAATAGATTTCATTTTCAACGTTCAATTTACAGAATTATTGAACTTTGAATTTAAATAATTGAAAATAAGATGAAATAAATGCAATCTTTCCAGTTTGTCAAACACAAATACAGTTGAGAGGATGCTAGCTAGCTGTCTGGAGTTAATATAGCGGCGAGTATAAGCTTTATAACAGATAAACATTACTGTTCATCTCAACGTCAAAAGTTTTCTTTGGCAATGTTTTGGTTGCAGTAAAAGACATTCTACACTTTTTGATTGTAATCAAAAAGACACTTTTTGATTACAAAATACTTCTTATAACTTATAAAGCTCTACATGGCCTGGCCCCACATTATCTGAGTGAACTCTTAGAGTTTTACCATCCAACCCGCCTACTTCGTTCGCAGGGTGCAGGACTTCTTTTAGTTCCTAGAATTAAAAAAGTCACAGCCGGGGGAAAGGCTTTTCTCATACATGGCCCCCCAACTATGAATAAAACTTCCCACTTTCGTTGAGACTCAGACACCCTCCAAAGTTTTAAGTCTAGGCTACAGACATACTTATTTACACGGCTTTTGACTAGATTTAGACCAGGATGCATGGCTTGGGTCACTGGGGCTGGAGTCTGGAGTCATGTCTGGCCTGCCTGCCTTGTCCGCTAGCCGGGAGTGTCGAGTGGGCGGTCTGGCTGAACTAGGCTTTGGTCCTCGTGATCTTGACTCATGCATCCTTTCCTTAGAATAAGGGCAGAGCTGGGGGTCATAGTCAAAGAGTCTTATGGTTGATCAGAGACGTTGGGTTGCTGTCTTCTGCCAATGTCTCATGTGATCCCTCTTGGCTGTGTTTCCTACCAGTTCTCCTCTTTCTAGCTATGCTGCTATAGCTAATGCTGCCGGGGTCTCTCATGCTACACACATGGCATCAATGAATTGACATGGCATCAGTGATTGTTAATAAACACTGTGCTCTTAATCAATAACTAATTACATTTTCTGTTTTCTCTCCGAGCTGTGTTCTGGCAGTTCCAGCCCCACACATGATGTTCATCTGCTGTAGCTCCAGTTCAAGCTGCTTCCATCATCAGCTCCAGCCCCACCATACCCGGGCCACTTAATGTCGATGTGCATACTTCACATTTTATTCGAACTTTGACTCCAGGACTTTAGTTTCGCTCTTAGATTTATCATCTACGCCGCCCAAGGAGGTTGGGTCCCTTTTTGAGTCTTGGTCCTCCCAAGGTTTCTTCCTATAACTCAGGGAGTTTTTCCTTGCCACTGTCACCCTAGGCTTGCTCAATTTGGGATTGGACGTAGTTATTAGGAGATGATCTAAACTTGTAAAGTTGCTTTGAGACAATGCTCCATTGTAAAAAGCGCTATATAAATAGATCTGACTTGACTTGACTTCTAGGCCACTCATTAAAATAAATACAGGTCCTCCCTGTTTTACAATGGACTGACTTTTGATATTTCGAAAGTCAGTCCATTGTAAAACAGGGAGGACCTGTATTTATTTTAATGAGTGGCCTAGAAGTCAAGTCAAGTCAGATCTATTTATATATGTCGGGACTCCGATAGTATACATAAATACGCATTCAGCAGAAACCGTACTCAACGTAGTATTTTTCCGAACAAGCAATACGCAGTACAATATTCTCCTGCACTCTGATGAGGAAGACGGCAGTGCGTGACATAGGGTGGTGATGTGGCGGTAGCATGAGCGTTGGGAAATGCAGTGAGGAAAACAAGCGATCACGCAACAGTCATTTTATTTTTAACTTTCAATATATCATTCAATAAATGACATGAGATATTCAATACTTCATCATAAAACAAGCTTTATGTTAGTGATTTTGCCTAACTGTAGTATACTTCAAGTGTTTTATGCATGTTTAACATGCGCTACGCACTATAATGCTCAATTTGGAACACTGCAGTGCGTGACTAGGGCGTCACATGGCTAGAGTGATGAGCAGTGGGAAATGTAGTGAGGAAAACCTGTGGTCACGGTCCTGTACAGTATTAAGCATGTGCACTATGATACACACAGTACATATTAAGCTCCTCAGTTTGCGATAAATTCAAGATATGATGGATTTGTCGGAACGTATCCAACTTATAAATCAGGGACTACTTGTATTTTATCACACATGCTGCATGTAAAAATAAGATGATGTCAGTTAGGTCCTACCATATTTAGTCTAAAAGTTACTGCCAATTTTAGTATGTCGGCCTATTGAGATGGTAAATGGTAGACAGACAGAGACAGAGACAGAGACAGAGAGAGAGAGAGAGAGAGAGAGAGAGAGAGAGAGAGAGAGAGCGACACAGACACTGTATATATGGCAGGCCAGCAGATCACAGTCTTTTGTACAGTGCATAAATGAGCAGTGTGTTATTCCACCATCTGATTGATGACACCCCATACTATTCAGTGTGTGGACAGGCTACATGGTGTAAAATATGGTTGAAACAATAACCTATCAATCATTTTCTCTGCTCCTACTTTAAAATTCCAGGCATAAAAATGTGCCCAGATGCAAGTCAGGCACTTCATCAAAAGCTGCAGGTCATCATTGTGCCATTACCTCTTTACAGACAGAACTTTTCCTTTAGTGCATCACTGTCAGACTTTAACTCCATCCCAACCAACACCATCTGTACCATTCAAGAGCATAAGATATCCAGACAAAACATTAATGATGGAACAATCAGTCTAACTGTCAGGGTTTGCTTCTCCCATGTAAAAACCCTGCTCATCTTGAATAGGGTCATGGAGCCTATCCCCAGAATTCAGCAGGCATCATGTATGGCCACAGCGCTAGGCAGGGGTCTTTTTTTGCAACACCAGGGCACTTTATCTGGTCTCCTCTCCTTCAAGCATGGCCAAATATGTCATCAAAGCTGGAAAAATATCAGACATTTGACTGGAGAATGAGGGACTGTGGTAGCCTAGCAGATAAGGTACTGGACTATGGACCAGAAGGTCCAGGGTTCAAATCCCACCTCTGCCAAGCTGCCACTGTTGGGTCCTTGAGCAAGACCCTTAACCCATAATTGCTTGGATTGTAAGACTGTACCAATTGTAAGTCGCTCTGGATAAGGGCGTCTGCTAAATGCTGTAAATGTAAATGGAGAATACAAGAATGTGTATGTGACAGACAAAAAGTGTGAACTTTTTTCCATATTTTAACCCCACTTACATTTATTTCACAGAGTTAGGTAGGGCTTACCATAGCAGCAGCTCGTGGTTTTATGTATAAACCCTATAAATGTTGCTCACCTTAAGACGTGTTTGCAGGAAGAATGGGAATAACACCTAAAACACTTCATCCCTTGGTATTCTCAGTGCCACATTGTCTTGTAAGTGTTGTGAGGAGTAATGGCAACATTAAAAACTGGTAACTGCTTTACTGTCCCAACTTTTTTTGGAATGTGTTGCAGACATGAAATCTAGGAATGGACGTTTATGAGCAAATGAAATGAAGTTGACCAGACAAAACAGGAAATATCTTGGATTCATACTGTCTGAAATGAAATAAAAAACAAAGCAAATGTAAGAAACACTGCTTTTTTAATATTTTTTAAACACTGCTTTTTCCCATACTGTCCCAACTTTTGTATTATGTTCACCTGCAGAGTTTCAAAGAGTTTCACAAGCTTTGAGTTTTGTGGACAATGATTTATGATGCAGCACGTTAATGTCCCACAATACATCTCAGAGCTTTGCAACAACTCCTTGAAGACCAAAAAGTTCAAGGAGTTAGACTGTTCACTGATCGTCATGGACTCTCCTCCACAGTCACCTGACATAAACTCCCATTGATCATCTATGGGGCACTTCTGGACAGAAAGCCAAGCATTCCATAACATCACAACATGATCTTTTGTTATTTTTGTTTGTTTTTTAAAGATTACATTTAAAAAAAAATTTTTTTTCCAAATGTAATTCAACACTGAATTAAATAAGAAGCTCCAAGAAATTGAATCAGTTCATCTGGACATAGATTTTATTGGAGAAACGTTTCGTCACTCATCTAAGTGACTTCTTCAGTCTCGTTTCTCCAATAAAATCTATGTCCAGATGAACTGATTCAATTTCTTGGATTTTCTTACCTGGATCATTGAGCATGCATCAAGACGTTAAATAAGAAGCATTTCCACTAGTGGTCTCACACACTACATCCCAATTAAAAATCTAATACAGTGGTACCAAGTCCAACCGACCAAGTCGGAACTCGTCGACTTTGGTTTTGAACACATTTTGACCAGAAAAATGGGTCTCGATTCTCGTCGTTTGCTCAAAACTAGACGCACTTGCTTAAACTTGTATGAGTAGAGCTGAGCAACTAGTTTCAGAAATCCTGTCCTGAATTTCCAGACACAGGCTGCAGTTAGCATTAGCAGCTATGCTAGCACCGATGAGTTCATCAGTAGATTAATGGCTTTCACTTTCAATCCATTACTCACTAACTTACAAGAGAGTTCTCAACACTATTTTTTAATATAAAATAACCTGTGTGTAAATGAGGCCAACTGTAGGTTAAGTGTTTTAAATTAATTTACTTCTTATTTATCATATCTCCGCTATGATACACTATAGATTGCTCTACCAAACAATCATTTAACTGCACAGTTCATGATACATGTAACTTATAACGAACATGTCCCCATCATAAATCAGAGAGCAGTTGTACAATACAACTCCATTACTGCATATAATGCCTTATACAGTGTGGATTTTTTGGGGGGTCTGGAACGGATTAATTTGGCTTACATTATTCCTTACAGGACAAATTTGCTCATTACTCATTTTCGGTTCTCGACAAGCCTTCCTGAACAAATTAACAATGAGAACTGAGGTACCACTAAATTGTAATTATTTAAACATACAGCTTAAAGTATACCCATTGATTCATGTGATTTGCATTTTCAGTCCAAGGCTGTAAATTCTTATTCACAGAGCACTACAAAACAAAAACTATAAGCCATCTACCTTTTTGCTGCTATGTAACACATTCCTTTAAGACCTGTACTAACACCTAGCTTTGCACGTCTCTCAGAATCATTAAATTAAGTCCAAAGCAATCTGGGTATCGCTATCACAGTCCCATGTTTACATCAACCACTCCAGGTGAGGCAGGAGGCGAGAGACGAGAGCGGGTGAGAAACAGTGGTGTGTGAACATCGGCGTGTCGATGACAGGAGCTCAAACACCTAATATCTCTCCTTCTCCGAAGAAACACAGATGGAGCAGATAAGGTGGGATCTTAATTAAACCACACCCTTCCCTGCTGAGGCAGACAGTGGGCTGGCCCTCGCTCCACATCAACTCCCCAACGCACAGCGCCGTTTGACAAATGGAACATGAAAGAGGCTGCACCTCTCGACGTGGGCTTGTATCATTACTCAAGCCCAGCAATCTTAATTAAAAAGCATTGCGTGTTATGTGCCATAACAAAGGAAGATTTGAGTTCATTTAAATCCAATTATGCCTGGACAGTATCTCCAAAGACGAGGGAGTAATTGCTGTTTGAACATGCAGGCCTTTGTTCTATTGCCATGAGATTAATATATGTGATCATAACAGCTTCTAAAACAAGAGCAGATGGAAAAGGGTGGACCACTGCTATGGTGGAGGCTTTGAAGAGCCCGGTGAACTCCACTCAAAAGGTACATGAGCCTAGCCAATCGAAAGACTCACCTGCCGTCATATCCACACCATAACCACGAGAGCCTGCCAACTGCAGCCGTAATATCAGGTTTAAACCTTAACACCCACCAAATCACTCATATGAACCCACTAGCTCTTGACACTGTTTGCTATAAAATCCCCAATAAAGGGAATTCATAAAACGTTAAATCCTCCAAGAGCTCCCATTTTTTTCGGACCCCTTTTATGCAGCAGCCATTCCTTCTCCAGACTCAGGTGGCAGCGTTTCAGAGGCGGCAGTGGAACAGTGTCTGATCAATACGTTCACTTTCCTGCCATTTAGGATTGAATGATTAATCTGTTTAGAAGAAAATAGAAGGACAGCAGGAAGAGACTCCAGAATCAGTTATCCCCATTTTCTGCCACATCAGCCTCCCCTAAACAGAGCCTAATCCCCCTCTTCGACTAGACTCTTGATCAGACTAGCATTCATCAGTGACCCTCCACCCCTCTGTCTGATGACCTATTGATCAAGTCTGGACTTGACTGGGATAATGTTCACTGATAGACAAAATGGCAAGCTGAACGGGTGCTTGTGGAAGGGATTTGAAATCTAAATTCAATGATTTAGGGATGCATCTAAACTGACATGCATTTTGGATTCCAAAATTTAAAATGTAGCAATACTAATAAAAAAAATGAATAAATTTCCAGGGGCAATTCATTAGACAATCACCATGGTAATTAAATACGCTTTGAGTTCTGGTGGTACTTTCTGGCAGGGTTTGGGGTTGTTCATTCACAACTGACCATGACTGAGGGAGGAACTGCAACAGCGATCCTTGCTGGAACTGTGATGGACTGGCATTTATCCCGATCCCACCCACCATCTGTAACCCTTACCGGAATTAAGCGGGATTAAACCGTGGGAGGAACAAATGTATAAATTAAAGCATCCTCTCCGTCTTGGTCTTGAGGGCACGGTAGCGCTTCCCAGACCTCAGCAGGGAGAAGAGTCCATAATTGGGATGGCTTGGGTCCTTCACCATGACCTGGGCCCTGGTATGGCACCGCTTGTTGTAGATGGTCTGTGGGTCAGGGAGCTCTGTGTGTGATGCGTTCGGCTGATCGCACCACCCTCTGGAGAGCCCGCCTATCCAGCACGGTGCTGTTCCCGAACCAGGCTGTGATGTTTCCAGTTAGGATGCTTTCAATGATGCAGGTGTAGATGTTCTTCAGTCAGATAGTCTAAAGTCCCTCAAGTGTCTGAGATGGTAGAGACGCTGTCGGCCCTTCTTCACCAGGCAGGTGATGTGGTGTGTCCATGTCAGGTCATGTGTGATATGCACATATGCATATTACAGCATTGTGTTATGTCTATCAAACATTTCCTCTTGAAATGTCACAGACCAACTAAAAAAAATAAATAAATTTACACCACTTTATTTTTATTTTCCAGTGCTCCTAGGGGGTTGAGGTTTAAAAAACAGCAATGACAGAGTTCCCTCGCAAACGTTACGCAATGCAAAACTTTTGTGAGGAAACACAATATTTTTGCTGTTTTATGATTGCCTCCTAGGGGCTCTGTACTATATAAACCTCCAGTCATTCCTACGTTCTGTTTGGATCCAGGCCCATGTAAATTCCAAAATAACTGTTTCAACGTTATATGAAGGATGTCAAAACCACAAGACTAAATCAAGTTTGATATGGATAGAGGTATCTGTCAGATTCCGTATCACACAGACGCGTTTTGATCTGAAGAGAACAAACAGGAAAGATGTGTCAAAAACAACAAGAAGAAAAACATTTAAAATCAAGAGCTCTCTGAAGACCCAATGAGCCTCCAAGTGTAGTTTCCCTACCCACCCCTCCTCCCTCACTGACTCATTGACATGTTGTGTTTCTCTATGATTTGTGAACCTCGGGACCTGATTCACTGCTCTGTATGGCTTGCAGTGATCTCCAGCATGCATGTGCTTCTCCTGAGGGAGACAGGCAAGGCAAACCTTTATAAATATTTTACTGCTTCTCCCCTGCTCCTCTCACTAATGCTCTCACCTCTGTTCCTGAGCCAGGTGCTTCACTCTCACCCAGCAAGCAGGAATTATAGAAGAACGGCTACGTGCCAGACATCCCAAAGTGTGTTTACATCATGTACTCAGTGCTGTGCATGGAGTTTTGACATAATACCGTGAAGTATAAATGTCATGAGTATTTCAATGTATTGTGTAAATCAAAGCTTAAACAGAACCTCCCCATGACACGTTAATTCTTTCTTAAATATTTTGTTACACCTACTCTCACCTTTACAGTACCACCCATACTGTTAAGAATTCCATCAATGTCTTAAGCTTTAGCCCACACTACCACTAACTGGGTATCTAATTCAGCTACAGTTATGGATGTCCGTTTGGGTATTTCAAACAGACATCCATCTTCTTTTCCAAATAATCCTGCACATTTTGATGGGACTGAGGTCTGGTGATTTATGCAGCCAGTCAAAGAATCCTACAATCAGCAACTTCTTGAAGTGTCCTTTTACTGTACCAACACCCTTTTGCCACATCCTTCCTCCTACCCATTTTAAACAGCAGAAGTTCATAACCCCCTGACAATTTGGGTTTGTGGTACATTCATTCGGGTGCATAAGCTGTTCATCGTGAATAATATGGCACTGCTATTGGTGGATGCATATCGTTTTTTTGTACCAAGAAGCTTCGAAAAGCAATGCTTTCAATACTTTTTAAAAGCCTTGGCAGAATTATTAATTATGACCCATACCACTAAGACAAGGACTAATATATAGCATATCAGTCAATTCTGTTTATATCTTAACAGCAAACTGAGCCATTCATAAATATCCAATAATAATGACACTTGCTGATTACTGAGAGCTTGTCATCTAAATCAATGTTAAGTAACACCTTGATTTGCAGTATTCATAAATTAAGCCCAATTAAGGGCTGTAAGATGACTACATGTAAATACTGAAATTGTAATGGGTGAAAGACGCACACAACGCACACAACTTCTGATGAGTCCACAAACAGTATTGGAAATGATCACAACTTCGGAACACTCGACAATCCATTACTCATACAATTAGCATTGGCGTGTAAGGTCAAAGGCCAAATTTATTTATACAACAGTGGCAATAAAAACCTTTCTCAATATTTGAAACAGGATGTCTTATCCTCCTCCTCTATGACACTGAGGGTGCATAATGGTTTCTACATGAATCATCTGCAAAAAAATTCCATTATCAAAAACAGATTAAAAATATTTAAAAACATTTTAATCAATGCTACTAAATCACTCATGACTAGACATGGCGATACTCAGTATTGTCATGATATTTTTTAACCCAAACAGTCATCAACTCTTTGAAACACTGTATCTGCATTTTAGTCAAAAATACTGCAGCTTCCCCCCTTTTTAGAGCAGTTCGTGTTTTAAACACTCCACTACTACTGAACATAAACAATACTACAACACTTTTTACAAAAATATTACATTCATCAAATAAATAGAATTCACCGTCCCAGAGACGTGTGTCTGAGTAATAAAAACAATAAGTATTTTAAGTATTTAAGTATTATTTTTGTGAGTAGAATATATAATACTGAACATTAAAAAGTATTAGAAATTACTTTAAATTTTAATGTTCTGCTTCTTACGTATTAAATAGCACTGACTGCTGGTGATGCAAAATGCACTTACTTATAGGGAGACCCATGTAAAAATCACACCTAACTACATAACATCACTTACTTACTTTTCAAAGTCGACAGAGAATTCTTAAACACCATGAGCGCTTGTTTCTTATTGAGACACAAAATACATCGCATTGGCCAAGATGTTTATGGAAAAGGACTCAACGCTGTCGCTTTGCTGAAATCCCATGGCTTAATTTCTCTGCCTTACTTCCTTTCCCCACCTGACCAACAGCTGTAAGCCATAAACACAGCCAATCACAGGTTCACCCCTTCCCCTCTTAATAGATTCGGATTGGGGCTTCATTAGTGCCTGACTAGAAATGTCTAAATAAGAAATAAACTAAACAGATACAGTAGCAAACGTTTTATGAATCTGTTTTGAAAATGTAGTCATTTTTCTTTTGAAATATAGTGAGTAAAAGTAACAAGTATTAAGTTACAGAAATAATCAAGTAAAGTATAGATACAAAAAATTACTTATATTTAAGTACAGTTTAGTGACCACTTCTGTGTACCATATATAGTCTAGCCTCATTATCTCGCCTATGTCTGTTTCATGGCTATTTTATCAGGTTAAAAAAAACAGGTTACAAAAAACTAGACAAAGGCAGTGACATTCATACCTAATGATGACGTGTTTTACTGAACAGCTCTCATGATCGTACAATCACATTTACAATGTACATAAACATGTACGTACACGCACAGTTTATATGCATTTATGCAAATTTGAGAGACCCAGGAAAGAATGTACTGTGAATTTTTATAGTAAACCAGTGAATCGCTTGACAGTTTTACTGTGAACTTTCACAGTTTGACCATGAAGTTCACAGTTCTACTATGAATTTTGGTGGTAATTTGGCCACTTCATGGTTCTACTGTCAAATTTCACAGGCACTTACTTTCAAAATTCTTCTTGTATGCTTTAGACCAACTAAAAGACTGACGATGAGATTAACACATCAACGGAGCAAAACAATTAACAGCGAGGCATCAGCATTTACATTTACAGCATTTAGCAGACGCCCTTATCCAGAGCAACTTACAATTGATACTGTCTTACAATCCAAGCAATTGTGGGTTAAGGGTCTTGCTCAAGGACCCAACAGTGGCAGCTTGGCAGAGGTAGGATTTGAACCCTGGACCTTTTGGTCCATAGTCTAGTACCTTAACCGCTAGGCTACCACAGTCCAGCAGAGTGAGCAAGGTCAAGATCCTCAAGATGGGCAAGGTGAGCTGCCAGCTGAGGAAAAAGCAGGGAAGGTGACCCCGTCAGTAGGATTAAAGCGACACCTACTGACCGGTTGGCTGAAAACTTGGTATCTTAATGGGGTAGAATTTCATTACTGGCAAGACATTTGTCACATTTTAAGAATTTCGAGGCCGAGGCCGTGGTTGGCTGCTTTTCGAGGTAAAGTGCATGGAGGGAAATCCGTCCTGCCATCACAGGTGGCGAGAGACAAGTTTGTCAAGATAATGGGGAGCAAGACAGCGAAGGTAGACTGTGCATGCAGATTAAAGACTTTTGAAATTGTCTTTAATGTTGCATTTCAGTTTGCGCGTCAGATACTGTAATGTATTTTTACACATTTTCTATGCAAACGCGTAGTTTAAGTGCTCCCTAAACAAAATACTGACTGAAAAACAGATTGATATGCCATATATTGATTGTGGTTATGCTACTTTGTGATGGTGAAATTTTAAGACATTTTATTAAGACATAAATTAGCTTGTAAATGAGCTTGTTACAGCAATATTACAGCCCTACCCTGTGTTTTCTCATTACCCTGCAAAGAACATTCATGCCCTGCGGTTTGCTTCAGCATAGATAGCCAGATTAAGCACTGAACATGAAGAAACATCAATTTGCATTATTAATGATAATTTAAAGATGCTGCATACCTGGTGATCCAGACACTGACATTATTTAGGGTCAATAGTCCATAATATTGCCCACCAATAAACACCATCTACTACAACCCACAACATCTGCATAATTTCAGGTCTTATTAAAGCAGCTTCTTCTGTTGAAGTCAGCTCCCTGTGGTCATCCTACAGCAGTAATTTACACCAATCAGCCATAACATTAAAACACCCTGCCTAATGTTGTTTAGGTCCCCCTCATGATGCCAAGGCTCTGACCCCTCTAGGCTTCATAACACCTCTGAAGGTGTCCCACGGTATCTTCTGGCCACAGATCATTTAGTCCCATAAATTCTGAGAAGGGCCTCAATGGATTGGTTTTGTTTGTCCAGCACATCCCACAGATTTGGAAACAACGTCAACACCTTGAACTCTTTATCATGTTCCTCAAAACATTCCTGAACAGTTTTTGCAGTGTGACAGAAGTTTTGCACTGCATTATCCTGCTAAAAGAGGCCACAATGATTAGGGAATATCGTTGCCTGGTCTGCAGCAATGTTTAGGTAGGTGGTACATTTCAAAGTAACATGAATGCCAGGACCCACAGTTTCCCAGCAGAACATTGCCCAGAGCATCATGCTGTCTATTATTTCACTTCACCTGTCAGTGGTTTTAATGTTATGACTGTTCAGTGTAACTGCATTCATTTAACTATAAGCGAGCAAGCTTGAACTACCAAATTTCCTCTAGGGAATGTTTTATTTCATAAAGCAATGCAATTCAAATTATTTTTTACACTAAGCATATATCCTATAATGTCAAGAACTGAGATTTCCCCAGACTGGTGGCTTAAATTTAATCCGTCAATTCTATTCTGATAAAATTGTTTTACACATCAGATAAAGCTAAAGATTAGATTTGTATAATAGCTTATGAGAGCAAAAGGTAAAATATCATTTATTTACAAAAAAACTCTTATGAATTTGCAATAACTCTGGATCTTAAGAAAATGTGTATAAATTGAAGAACTGTGTTGTTTACACAAAATATCACATTACACTCCATACAAGCACGTAATGTGATGCATGCCATTTTCTGGTTAACTGAAGACTTGAGGTATCATCGGCTCATCCCAATCTACCGGTAGTTCTTTCAGTTTTTGTTACGTGGATGTACTGTATTCATCAGTCATTTATAAACAAGACAAATGATTAAGACTAAATTAGATATTAAGACTAAATTAAACTTATTAAACTGGTATCCTGTTGGCAGAATGCATATATGTAATACACGTAAGAAAAATAATAATGCATATACTGTATTATAATAAATATGTTGCATTTGTTTTTGTGTAACCTGCATTTGTGTAATTAAGTGGGGTGATTATACTGGATGCAGCCGAGGTGACCATGTGCAGGAGATAATGATCTACACATGCACAGGTGAGCCATGTCCATTCGGGTTAATGAGATCACAGTGCACAGACTGACAGGGTTATAAGGTCACATCCCTCCTGATTCTGACCTTGCCTTCTCCTGCCTCTTTCAGACCGTGATTGATAGGAGCTATGGTAGACACACAAGGCTGGTTTTCAGTTCTCCCTACCATCACTGATTGTCACTAGCCACCAGAGAGAAAGCCTTCATAAAAAAGTTAGGGCTTAATAGCTTGTACTCCCCCATGAGCAGAGCGTGGGAGGAAAATGAACGTTCAAGCACCTGCTAGACTAAGTGCCTGGAGAAAAGTTGGCTGTGTTCACAAAGTCTGTTTAATTCAAAGCCTTTCTTCAATTCATTAAAAATGTATTGGAAGCATATAAGTACTTTGTGTACAGTGTAAGTATGAATACATTATGGAGACGTAAAAATGCTACTTAGTTTACGACTTATGGAAGCTTTATGTACCAAACTCTTTTCCAAAGATGGGAAGGACTATGAGGTTTATTAAACACATCAAACGTAAAGCAGCCTACAGTTTTTATGCTTCTGTAGAACCAAGTCAAAACACTTGACCATTGTTTTTAGAATTGTTATTATTGCTTTAATGGCTCAAAACCTGTTACTCTAAAATATACAACTAAATATTTCAAACTCTTCTGTGTTTTCTTTTATTTATACTCATTGACAAAAAAATAACATACCCAGACAGAAATGTTGGATTGCTACACAACTTTGTCTCGGGCAGACATCTAAATGATTACAGGTGTGGTCTGATTAGACACTGGGTCTTGCCACAAGAGGGTGTAAAATGCTTCCCCCACCAATAAAAAGGCTCGTAGATTCTACTTTTGGGTAGTGTACCTCTTGGTGAGAGATCGTTGACTGCTAGACATGCCATGACGTTTTGCCCAGTTGGCAGACTTTGAGAGAGGTCGCGTCATTGGACTGAGAGAAGCAGGATGATCATTTTGACTAACTGCCCGTCATCTAGGCAGTTCTGACATAGCTGTTAGTAGGTGTTGGGAGCAGTGATTCCCTGAGGACCCACACACACACACATTGAAGTGGCTCTGGACAGCCCAGCAAGACCACCAGTAGAGAAGATCCCTTGATCCACTAACAAGCACAAGCAGCGCCCCCAGTTTAATTGTCCACCACCCAGACCTTCATTACACACCTCTGTCTCTGACCATTTGCAGGCGCTTAGCAGAAGGAAATTTGTTGTCACAGTGCCCATTACGTGTGTCGTTCACAGCCAGCCACCTTTGCTTTTATTTGTAGTGGTGTCATGAATGACAAACCTGGACTACTTCTGACTGGATTGTCTTTGGATTGACGCATCCAGGTTCTGTTTGGGATCTGACAACAGTGGGGTTTGAGTATGGAGGCCTCGTGGTGAGCGCTTCAATCCTGCCTTTGCTGTGGAGCGACTCACTGCCACAATTGCTAGTGTTATGATCTGGGGAGCCATTACAAACAAGAGTCGGTCACCCCTAGCAGTGATACAAGGGATACTATCTGCTCAGCGATATGTGCATGACATCCTTTGGCCACGTGTTGCCTCTCATTGCAGAGCTTCCAACTGTCATTTTTTTAGCAGGATAAGGCTCACTTCACTTTATTTGATTCACTTTGTTTGTGCCTCTGCTGTGTTAGAACAGGTTCTCATAGTGTTAGCTTCTAAAATGTAAATGCACTCACAACAACTCATACATGACAATATCATGTAGTCACATGCAGAATCGTAGAGCAATCGTCATACCCATGACCTCTGCATGATGATGTAGTACATGTCCAGCACACCATTCAAGCAAGACTACCCAAAGTTTCCACCTGATATCTCTTCTCTCTCTCAGAAGCACAGTGCTTACTACTCTCTATATTTCCTTTCTTAATTTCCTGATTATTTTGAAAGATGGGCAATCTCTCCTCTCAGACTTCCATATACTGTTGTTGATAAGAAATGCCACATTTACTCATGTCAAATTATTGTTTTCTACCAATAAATGTCACAGATTAACGTTTCCTTATCCATGTCTATATTTAACTGGACCAAAACATGTGCTTTGCCTACCAATGTCAGGTAAATCAATTCAACTGGTCTTCAACTTGGTGATGTAAGTTTTAGATTGCCTTCAGTTAAATCAAATAAACTTTGTTTGTTTACCTCTGTATACACCATCTCTTCCATCATCAACTCTCTGACATCTGGTCATGTTCCTTCTGCCTTCAAGAGTGCAAGAGTCATTCCTATCTTGAAGAAACCCACACTCGATGTCTCAAACATCAACAACCACAGACCAGTATCACTTCTTTCCTTCCTCTCAGAAATAATTGAACGTGCTGTGTATTACCAGTTGTCAACCTTTCTCATACACAATGACCTACAGGATCACAACCAGTCTGGCTTCAAAGCAGCTCACTCCACAGAAACTGCCCTGGTGGCTGTTTCTGAGAAACTTCATGCTGCTAGAGCATCCAGACTTTCATCGCTTTTGATCCTTCTTGACCCCTTGTTTGCCTTTGACACAGTTGACCATAATATTCTCTTTTTTGTCCTCTCCAGTCTTGGAATCACAGGCTCTGTCTGGCAGTGGCTTGCATCCTACCTGGAGAGACGAGCTTATCAGGTATCATGGAGAGGCTCTATATCGCCACCACGTGCTCTTACAACTGGAGTTCCACAAGGCTCAGTTACTCTTCTTTTCTCTCTCTACACCCGTTCTCTTGGTCATAACCTCTCATGGCTTCTCCTATCACTGTTATGCTGATGATACTCAGCTCATTCTCTCTTTTGATCCAACAGATGTGCAGGTCTCCACACGTATCTCTACATGTTTGGAGAGCATCTCATCGTGAATGTCAGCTCATCATTTGAAGCTAAACCACAGCAAAACAGAACTGCTTTTCATTCCTGCAGATGGGTCCTCTTATTAAGATCTTGCCATCTCCCAGGTGAACTCCTCCATCACACCTTCTGAGAATGCAGAAAACCTTGGAGTTATCTTTGATAACTAGCTGAGCTTCTCTGCTCATATTTCCAAACTGACCCAGTCATGCATGTACCTTCTCTACAATATGAGAATCCAACCCTTCCTCTCCAGAGAAGCCACCCAGGTGCTTGTCCAGTCTCTTGTTATAACAAAACTAGATTACTGCAATGCTCTTCTGGCTGGTTTTCCAATGCATACAATCAAACCCCTTCAACTGATTCAGAATGCAGCGGCTCGTCTGGTTTTCAATCTACACAAGTTTTCTCATGTCACCCCATTGCTGCGTTCACTTCACTGGCTCCCTGTAGCTGCCCGCATCAGATACAAAACCTTGATGCTCACCTACAAGGCCAAAAATGGAACAGCACCATCTGACCTAAAGGCTCTGATCAAACCACGCTCTGTACCTCGCACCCTCCGAGACACGAGTTTGGCTCGACTGGGTCCTCCACGTAAGATTAAAGGAAAACAAGCTTCAAGACTCTTCTCTGTCCTGGCTCCCAGGTGGTGGAATGAACTTCCACTGGATGTTCGAATGGCTGAGTCTCTTGGTGTCTTCAAGAGGCGACTAAAAACTCACCTCTTCACCCAGCACTTAAGTGAAGACTGAAGTGAATACAACTACATATTTATATATCCTCCTTTTAAAAAAAATAAAAAATCATGTGTTTTATTTCTCTACACCAGAAACGAGTAGGTTGTAGTTGGATTGTGTTCTTGAGTTATTGCTTACTTGTACTAATATGAGGTTTTGTCTACTAGGAAGATTACAAAGAACTTCTGTAAGTCGCTCTGGATAAGGGCGTCTGCTAAATGCTGTTAATGTAAATGTAAATGTAAATGTTAATGCTTCCCTCAAACTAATGAACACCTAAACTGTATTTTATTCAGTGGTTAGTATGGGTGTAACAATACATTGGGACATGATGTACCACAATGCAAAAATGGGACGATGTATCCTCTAATTGGATTATGTGATCTTGATTTTGCCAGTGGGGTATTCTTGCAGGCTGGAAAACCTCCAAATGGGAGGGACATAACTCCAAATGGGAGGGCAGAACCCAGAGTGCTTTGCTATTGGTGATTGAGAAGTTTGGTGGGTTCAGAGCCAGCTCTGGGTGGGTTTTTCTGGAAGCGGGAGTCACTGTAACGGCTGTCTTTAAACATAATGCTGTACGTAAACACAATTATCCTGATGATAAAAATATACAGAATTTAAATATTTTCCAGCCTGCAGGAATACCCATTTGGGGGATTTTGCCGCCATCACATGCATTTCCAGTTTTACCAGTCATACTCAGATGCATATCTCAGCACTAAAGTTTATTTCTGTTTAAATTATTATACACTACTTTAAATTGTTATTGTTCAGAAATAAAAAGGAATATTTCCTCTGGTTATTTAATATATGATAAAGCTACAGTAAGATAAGTTAAGATTATTGTCATTGTATATTGTACAAAGAAATAAGGATAAGCTGCTCCTGAAAAGTCCAAATCTACACAACAACAGAACAAGACAGTCACACAGACAGACAGTCAAACACACAAAGACTGCACTTCAAGAACATTATTGCACTGATAAGTAAAAATAAATATTCAATATAAGAAATATTATACAGAGATATTGCACTGATAGAATATGGCATTTTATTTTAAACCCAATGTTTCTAGTAATTTACTTCAATTGCAAGGGACTAAAGTTTTATTGTTTAAAAAAAATAATTAATACAATGTTCATTGTTTACACTACAGAAATAAAAAAGGAATGTCTTTTGTCAAATTTAAAATCAACAATTGTGAGAAACTCTAATGGTGAGCAGAGTGTATCAGTGTGTCATGTGGCAAACTGATACAAGAAACTCACTGTTTTTCCTGTACATCCATCTTTCCTTAGCTGTTAGGCTGTTCCTTATCTGCTAACTGGATGTGCAATTCACCTACAAATGTTTCACAAGGTTTTGCTGACATTGAGGTTTGGTGATTTAGATGCTGAATCAAATTTGTCAAATTTATCATTAGTGTCCTTTGTCTAAAAAAAATTATATTAACATCGTTTTTGAAACTCCATGACATCTTTCTTTTCACCCATTTACACAATTGTTTCTGCACATACCTCCCGTCTCTCCAGCAACTTGGTTGCCGATTATTTGTTATTATACATGTGCCAGTTCCCAAGTCATAAGTCTTTGGTATCTCTGGCCAAGATATGAGATTGTACCATCTTCTGTCATCTGAGAGCAAGAGAGAATAATTCGTTCTCAGTCACTTGGCAGCACTGTGTTACCACGAAATGCCTTGCCATGCAGTCCAGGGAAGAGGAAACCATTTTTAGCATCGGTTAGTGAGGTGTTAGGAGACCAAATGTGTGCTGATGGGTCTATTTGGCAGAATATCGCACATCAGTCTAATGCTGTCAGACCAGGCAGCAGCGATGAGGAAAGAGGATGTTGCAGCCAAATAAAAAAATCTGCCCCTTTATTTCCCAAAGTGCAGATAAACCCACTTTCTGACACTGTAACTCTATGATCGAGGCTTTCGAGTAATTCAGGTCTCTCTCAGTTATGCAGCTGTAAACGTGCCAAATAGAGAGGTGAGCAGGAGAAACTGAAAACACGTATTTGTATGCAAAATTAGCATTGTATGCAAATTGATTACCTGAAATTATTTAACAACATCTCATATCAGGAAAGCAGCAATGAGAATATTCATCTGTTCAATTATTTATGCTTGTGCATCTGTCCTTTGGAGATAATGGATGATTATGAATTTCATGATTACCATTTTGAATATGGATAAAATACCACCTCATTATTTCTTTTTTTTATAAGCTATTTTATGTAGTTGTTGTTTTGACATATCTAGACCTTCACCATTACCTTATGGGCTTACAGCACCACCCAGTGTTTATATACTTATGAATACTACAAGATAAGACAGTACGAGTGTAATGTGAAAACAACAATCTCAGAAAACTGATCTACATACTACAGACAAACTATACATAATCTTATTAGACGTAGTCAGTCACCATTTACATTTGCAAACTTTAATAGAGATCCTTATCCAGATTTTATAACTTACAACTAAAACGATGTACAATCCAAGCAACTGAGGATTGCATGAAGGCTTAACAGTAATAGCTTTGTGGTGCTGGCATTTGAAACCTCAACCTTTTGGTCAAATGTCCAGTATCTAAATTGCTAAATCATCTCTGCATGAAATGAACTGAAAGATCACTACTTCCCCAATAGCTCTCAGAACTTACCTTCTGTTTCTTGTTCACATATGTGTATGTCTCATAACAATACTTACGAGTATGCGATGTTGTCCCTTCACTGGAATGGGCCTGCCCACTTTCATGCTCTCGGTAAACCAGGTGATGTCCAGCACATTGGCATTTTCTGGGTCTGCAAGGCCCTGTTCCTGTAGCCATGGCCAGAGCTCGTGTGCTGCTTGACCCTCAGCCACAATGTGAGTCACATTACCACTGCAAGGATCAGACAAGTACATTTTGTGACTCTAATGAAAGTTAAATATAGCTTGCTTGAAGATAAGTGAATTATTATGTAGATATTTGGAAATAAAACTCCAGTAATCAGTGGTTGAATGAAGACAATGAATGAATAAATGAATGAACTCCAGCAATCTCCTTCCTGCATGCTATACAGTTGTGTGATTAATGCAATTGTAATTTCTGAGTATCACCAAATCAGTCCTGACTCTTGGTGACCAAACGGATAGTGTTGTTTTAGGATATTGTCTTCTGCTTGGGTCTTTACATCTTATAATGGCTAGTTTATTTACATTTACACTTACTGAATTTAGCAGCCGCTCTAGCAGAGACCCTTTCAGAGGCTACTTTTGTGTTGTGTACCTCTTGTTGAGAGATCGTTGACTGCTAGACATGCAATACAATTTCCTCAATAAATAAATGACCAAGAATAATATTTTTGTGTCATTTGTTTAACTGAGTTCTCTTTATCTACTTTTAGGACTTGTGTGGAAATCTGATGATGTTTTAGGTCATATTTATGCAGAAACAGAAGGGTTCACAAATTGTAAGCGCCACTGTAGATGTTAGGAGGTGTTGGGAGCAGTGGTTCTGTGAGGGCATGCACACACAACAGACTCCGGACAGCCCAGACAGACCACCAGTAGAGAGGATTGTTTGATCTGCCAACAAGCTCGAGGAGCTCCCACAGTTATGTTGTCCACCATCCAGACGCAGGTGGGACCTTCACTACACACCCCTGTCTCTGCCCATACCATTTCTTATGCTTAGCAGAAGAAAATTGTTGTCACAACACCCATTATGAAACTATGTCATTGACAGACAGCCACCATTGCCTTTGCTGGCCTGCCCAGTCACCAGATCGAGCATTTATGGAACCTGCTTCAGCAACGTACGGTTGTGTGCAAGACATTCAAGCACAGCTGCAACAAAACATTTGGGCAAAAATGTGTCATAGAGGCATGTCTAGCAGTCAACGATCTCTCACCAAACGGTACACTACCCAAAAGTAACCTCTGAAAGTAACAGGTAATGTATTAGCATCTGATCTTACACAAGCCTTCCCCATTCCATGGGGAGTGTTGGATATAATAACATCTGTACAGGACTGGTACAAAGGTGCATGTGATTAGAGCAGTCGCCTCACAGGTCTGAGATCCCCGGTTCGCTACTGACCCCAGACTGTGTGGAGTTTGCATGTTCTTCCCACATTTGAATGGGTTTACTCTGGGTGCTCTGGGTTCCTCAGACATGCATTAGGTTGGTTGGTCACTCTAAATTGGCCCATGATTAGTGTGTTGAAATTAACCTCGAGTCCGTCATGAACATAGCCATTGATGCTAAATAATGTTGTATATTGAAGTTAAATAAAACTAATAAACAATGTACAATTTTGTTCAAAAATTCTTGTTACACATTATTGTTAAACTGTAACAACTGCAATTCTGAATTAGTATTAAATGGTCATATATAGTATTATACACTTTAAATAATTCTTTAATTTCACACAGGTTTCTATTTCATTCTTTATCTGCACTGAGATTCTGCAAGTGATGTAGTTTGCCTTTTTTATCATTGTTGCAGACTTTCCACTGACATAAAAGTACTGTAGCTAGTTAATGATACACCTACACTTAATCCTAATCTTTAAAAATCCTTCCTCATCCCATTAAAACACACTGTACTTAATAAAATGATACATCTAATCCAGACTTAAAACTTAGTAACCTAAAGGAAATCTTTTGACTATTTTGTTGTTGTTGTTTTCAAAAGAAAGTTTATATAAATAATAAACAGTTAAGTAAATAGATACATGCACTTTTAAAAAGCTTTTTCCATGTGGGGACCAGCAAGACATCCAGGTAAGTTGGAAACATCAGACATTTTTGTCTTTGTTGGGACATTTAGTCCTCATAATGATATATAATGAGCACTAACACACACACACACACACACACACACACACACGCAAAACATAAATACACAAACATTCACCACCTGCAACCTTTGTGCCAGTATCTCATGCTGTTTTTGCTTTGTTTAATTATAGTGCTAATGACAGCAGTCACCCATGCATAATTACCCAAGTGTATGGCTCCCAGAGAGATACAATGGTAGGGCAGTACCAGACTGTGCAGCTCACAATTACAAATGAGAAAAGGTGTGTGTAGGAGGGGGTGTGGGGAGAGGGCAGGCAAAATTGTTCTCTGCAAAAATATTGTCATTTGTAAACATGCATTACTAAGCTCTGTTTTGGCTTGCTCCTTGTTACTTCCTTTTTTGTGGATTTGCTGATATTGTCCTGTTCACGTCTGTTTGTGTATTTACCTCTGCTATGAAGGTGAATCTAATGTAAAATCTTATGAACTTGTATCACGCTCCAACACAATACAGAATACTTACAGTAACCACCAAATGATACAGAATGTTGGCGTGAGAGAAATGAAAGAGCAAAGAGGATACATGGCTGTTTAGGTGGAGTGAGCAGTTGTGAAGTATGAAGATACACTCATTAAGAAAAATAAAAGAAAAATAAAGCACCCAGATAGAAAACTCGACAGGCAAATGTGTACAGGTAAAATGATTACAGGTGTGGTCTGTTTACACACTGGGTCTTGCCACAAGAGGGTGTAAACATTGTTCTATAAAAGCCTACTTTTGGGGAGTGTACCTCTTGGTGAGAGATTGTTGGCTCCTAGACATGCCTCTGTGACGCACTCAAGGCATTTTCCCAGTTGACAGACTTTAAAAGGGAGTGCTTCACTAGACTAATAAAAGCAGGATGGTGGTTTTGATGAATTACCCACCATCTAGGCTGTTTTGACAAAGGTGTTAGGAAGTGTTGGGGGCAGTGGTTCAGTGAGGGCATGTACACATGGCAAATAGGCTCCAGACGGCCCTGACTGACCACTAGTAGAGATGATCATTTCATCCACCGACGGGCACACGTGTCCATTACATGTCCTGCCTTTGACAGCCAGCCACCATCACCATGGTTGTGTCGTGAACAAGAAACCTGGACTGACATGGGTTGGAACCATATTGTCTTTAACGACGAATCCAGGTTTGGGATCTGACAATGGTTGGATTTGAATTTGGAGGTCTCATGGTGAAGGCTTCAATTCTGTCTTTGTTGTGGAGCAACACACTGCCCCAACTGCTGGTGTGATGCTCTGGGGAGCCATTGCATACAACAGCCAGTCGCAGCTAGTAATGATATGAAGAGCAATAACAAATCAGCAATATGTGCTGGATATCTTACATGTGTTGACTCTCCTGGCAGGGATTTCAACTGGCATTTTTCGGCAGGATAATGCTCGCCCATGTACATCAAGGCTTTCCCAGGAATGTCTCCAACAGATTGGAACACTTCCTTCTCCAATTGAGCATTTATGGGACTGGCTGGGACTCCATCTTTGTCTAATGATAGTGTCTAATCAGACCACACCTGTAATCATTTACATATCTGCCTGAGACAGAACTACATGAAAAGTTTTGCAGCAATCACCCGTTTCATTTCTTTTTTTTTTCAATAAGTGTAGGTTTACCATTTTTTCATATACCTAATAAGCTATGCCCCATTTGACTCAGGACAATCTGAACTGCTCTAATTGTATGTAATAGGTCCACAACCAGTCAGATTTCAAGTCAAGTCAGATTTATTTATATAGCGCTTTTTAGAATGGAGCATTATCTCAAAGCAACTTTACAATATTAGATTATCTTCTGATATCTACGTCCAATCCCAAATTGAGCAAGCCTAGACCTTGACCTACCAAAGAACCGGGGCAATTCCACAAATCAACACCCATTTACATTCATGTTATTTAGCAGATGCCCTTATCCAGAGCACCTTACAACTCATACAGTCTTATAATCCAAGCAATTGTGGGTTAAGGGTCTTACTCAGGGACCCAACAGTGACAGATTCGCAGAGGTGAGATATAAACCCCAAACCCTCTGGTCCATAGTCCAGTACCTTAGCCACTAGGCCACCACAGTCCCTTTAACAGTTAACAAAAAACCTGTTGCTGTATTTTCAATGTTCAAATATTCAATAACATAATTTCTATGGTTTTAACTTTTTTCAGCCTATCAGAGACAGACTCTCATTAAAAAAACAACAACACAGGTGTGCTTGAACTCAATTTAGGAGTGTTTGAGTACACTTAAAAGGGGGCTAGACACACCTATGATTTGAACCCAGGTCCTCAGGAACTGCCATTTCCAGCAGCTGGCTCTAACCACTGAGGTACAGGAGCTGCCACTAAGAAGCAGTTTAACCAAAATTAACTGAAAACCCAGTTCAGCCAAAGTGCCCCAAGATCCTCATCCAGGTCCTCAGCAACTGTTGTTTTCAGCACTTGGCTCTTTACTTGGCTCTTCAGTTCAGCCATAAATCACTGGGAATCCAGTTCAGCTCAGTTGCCAAGAAAAGCCACTCAAACCCAAATGCCCAGAGTATTTTACTGACGCTGACCATATTCATAGGTTGATCTAGAGAGCCCAGTGAACTCTCAGGCTATTTTCTCAGTATATTTATGCAATTGTCCCATCAATTGACCTAAGTGACCTGGCAGTGTGAGGGTTCCCTGAATATTTTATCTGCAATGTCTGTCTGTGTCTAGGACACCACTGCATATGCCATTAACCACTATTTGTGATCTATAAGTGGGCCATCCAGATAATGGACTGCTGACAATATACAGCATAATACATCATTTGCACATATGTCATCATCAGTAATCAAGGTCTCTCTTTCATCCTCCAGAACAGCTTAGCCCTCTCTCACTTTGAGTCCTGTGTCTAGATGTTGAGTGGTGAAGCACAAACAGCACATACTTTGTCGGCTGCTTGTTGGCATGCATTTGTCTCACCTATGGACATGACAGACATTTGAAACTATGTGCTTCCTAATCTGAATCCATGCTGTTAAGGAAACTTGAACTCCCCATCATGCCCAGGCCACATCAGAGGGCAGTAATTCCCTGGGGATGATGTGCCGCCAAGGACTTTCCCACCAGTGACTCTTTGTACTGGACTAAATGATGCCGATATATATATTTTTATGTTATTTTATTCAATATTTTATTCCTCTCTTAATATTTACTTAGTCTCTGTTTTTTAACTATAACTACAGACTTATTTGTCTAGATACATTAGTTTCATTCTTACATATATCATCTAAGCCACCCAAAGAGGATGGGTCCCTTTTTGAGTCTTGGTCCTACCAAGGTTTCTTCCTTATATCATTTAGGGAGTTTTTCCTTGCCACTGTCACCCAAGGTTTGCTCAATTTATAACTGGCCTTAGATATTAGAAGATAATCTATAATTGTTAAGTTGCTTTGAGACAATGCTCCATTGCAAAAAGCGTTATATCAGGAAATCTGACTTGACTTGGCTTGAACTCTAAGTTAAGTTTATGAGCTTTGTTGATTCTGTTTGCATTTCTACGTTTTGTAAATAAAAACTCATCTGCTAAAGAGTCCTCCTGCATTTGCGTATCAGTACAGAAGTTCAGTGCTTAGAGACTCTACAGAGCATGAGACTCAACCCTGAACCCTCCCATGGTTTGATGGCATCACAGGGTTTTATCTTGTAGTGTTGGCTTTATGTCAACTGCAGATGGTTCACTAATGATGACACCAAAGTGACCTTTGTATAATGTATACAATTGTCTTTTTTTTTTTTTTTTTTTTTAATTATAATGTGTATTTTATTATATTATACATGTTTTAAATGTATCTAATCTATATATTCTCTGTTTTTATTTTTATATGTAGCTTCTGTGTATTAGTAATATTATTAGAAATGTATTATTTAAGTAATTTAGTTTAATTCTTACATATATCATCTAGGCTGCCAAGAAGATTGGGGTTCTCTTTGAGTTTTGGTTTTCCCAAGGTTTCTTCCTCATTTAGAGAGTTTTTTCTTGGCACTGTTGTCAAATTAGGGCTGTGGGCCTAGATCGTGGTAAAGCTGCTTTGAGACAATACTCTGTTTTAAAAACCACTATATACATAAATTTGACTGAATTGACTGGGAGCAGGGAGTTTGGGAGGGGTTTGAGAGGGAATTGGTTGAGATGTGCCTGCTGGTGCATGACCACCTCTTAGGGAAAACAGTGAGTCCTCGTGTTAAATTGTTTCTCAGACCCCATTTACACTTTGTCTTTCATTGGAACCTCTATTGTATCCTCATAAGACTTTAACCACATGCATATACGTTTAATAGTCAAATGCATTTGCTGTCAGCCAGGTCCAATGGAATCTGATTGCTTTACCTGTGTAATGTTTGTTTGTTTATTTAGTTTATTTACCATTGCTATTAGCATCAGTGGCAATTTAAGCAACAGACACAAGGACACAAGGTTACGCAAGTCTATACCGAGACTGGTCATATATACACACTCAGGTCAGGTCAATTTAGTATAATCAGTTAACCTAGTGCATGACTCTGCAGACTCCAAACAGAAAGAACTCAGGCCACTTCACGTGGGGTCAAACCCAGGACCTTCTTCTTCTGAGACAACAGTGCTATTCACCAAGTCACAATGCCACCCCTGTGTAATATGTAAATCAGGTCATAACGCATTGGGCCACCTGCTAACTGTGTGTACACTTAATTTTCAAAAACTGCAAAAGTCTCAATTTTACACCATCTCTATACATTTCTTTACACTTAAAGGAAGGCACCATCTTTGGGAGTTAATGTTTAGAAGAATACAGCTCTTAAAAACTTTTAATACAGCAGTGAAGCTGACTGCAGTCATAAAATTGGCTACTGTTGTGCTCAGATTAATTCTGCCATGAGAAAGCAAAGTGATGACTGGTGGGAGTCGATTATATTATATTACAGTTTATTTTGGAAAGAGGTATCTGTCCAAATAGCTGATAATTTAAAGGTTTTACTGTGTGTTCACCATTATTACTTGTCTGGCCTTACAGGGACAGGCAGTTGTGCAGGCTTTGGCAGTCAGAAGCATCTTGGAGAGATGGATGGATGCCTTTTCATTTGTTTTATATGTGGCTACATATCGTCTCAATTTACCTCCTGAAGTGTTTTCACTCTTGCAGACATGCTGTCAGTCTGGTTTATATGTCTCAAACAAGATAATGTAGAAGGTTCATGAAACATGAAAGAGTATCTCTTTAGCTTTCATTTTCTCTACTTCTCTTCTGTACAGTGGCTGGACGTGAGAAGAATGACAGAATGACAAAGAGACCTGGTGCTAAGCCACATACAAGAAACATTAATGGAGTTTAGCAAATTCAATACCTGACATTTGTTATGAAGTGCACAGTGGAGCCAAATCATTATGACCACCTGGTTTGCAATGAAGTTTAGGTAGAAGGCATTTGTCAAATATACGTCTACATATCCACCCAGGGTTTCCCAGCAGAACTTTATCCAGAACATCACATTTCCTCCACCAGCTTGTCTTCTTCCAACAGTGCATCCTGGTGGCATCAATTCTCCAGTTACCCAGTGCACATGTACCCAATAGTCTACATGGTGTAAAAGAAAATGGGACTAATTGGACCATGTGACATTCTTCCATTACTCCAAATTAATGGAAGAATTAATTAAGATGATTAAGGGTAATTACTTTTCATTCATTTTGGAAGTGTGATTAATCCTCTCCACTATGTGTCTTTAGGTCCTGTCATTGTTCTGAACTTCCACACTCTGTTTGTACTTTAGAGTGATCCTTATTTGATCCTTTCATTCTGTTATAGATAATTCTGAATGATATGTACCAGCAAGTGCAACAACAGAAAACAGACCTTGGCTTTGGTTGTTTTTCGTCTGAAAGCAGAAACCAGGTCTGTCTGCTGGAACCCACTAATAACAGGCTCACTTCTGAGATATGCAGGATTACACAGATACAGGGCATAACCTACTTTTATGTTCAACATGTATGTGCTTGCAGATGCAAATCGTGATAGTTTAGATACAAGTTGAGTACATGACCTAGGGGAGGGATGTCTTTTCTGGGACTAGTTGAGGAGGAATTAGAGGAGGAAGATTTTCATCCTGGCCTGCTTTTGGCAATTTGTAGTTAACAGAGGATGGGTGTAACTTTTTTCCAATAATATAATGCAACACCAATGAAATTTCCCATTATTTTTCTTAAGAAATGTGAATAATGCATGAGATTATGGTTTATGATGTGAGGGAGGAGGATATCCATGCTAGTGAAACTGTCATAAATGGTTCTATTAAGTAATTTTGTATGCCATTTTTAAGTGAACAGATGAATGTCCACCTGTTCAACCTCCAATTATCACATTCCTTTTATAACCAGCATTAAAAATGTATGTGTCTTGTTCCACAGTCGCCCTTCTGTTTGTCAGGTGGGATAGCTCTCTGTGTCTTTGCACGTCGGTGAGCCTTGGGTGCCCAACACCCCATCACCAGTTCACAGTTCGCCCCTCCTCAAACCACAGTTAGTAGGTATTCACTGCTGCTCACGGGTAGCATGCCACAAACCTTGTCATTTCTAGCCATGATGAATTCGCCCTTATCAAGGGTGCTCAAGTCTCTCATCAACCATCGACTATGAGAACAGACTGCTTGCTTATCATTTAAAACATACCAGATCTTGACATGTAAAGCAAGATGTTTTGGCAACATGTTTTGGTTCCATCTGCAAGAAGTTCTATGTTCTGGGTCACTGGTGTATATGGAATTTAAGTGGTGTTAAAATTAGAACATCTGGTCCCAACTGTCAGTGTTGTGTCTTCTTAAAAGTGATCCACTGTGACAAGAGTGAAGCATTCACTTTATTGTCAGGAGATCGCAACATCATTTATGTCATTTATCAAACAACCTTATCCAGATCAACTTACAATTGATACAGTCTTACAATCCAAGCAATTGTGAGTTAAAGGTCTTATTCAAGGACCCAACAGTGGCAGCTTGGCAGAGGTGGGATTTGAACCTTTTACCTTTGTGTTTATAGTCCGGCACCTTAGCCGCCAGGCTACCACAGTGGGAACACAGGCAACGTCTCATCATCTGGATTTGGTGGTTGGTGATTTGGTGATGCAGATGATGGTACACCAACCCCACCAACCCTCGTATCACTACTTGGGGTGACTGTCGTATGTGATGGCTCCCCAGATCATCACAACAGCAGTTGGGGCATTGTGTCGCTCCACAACAAAGGCATGATTGAAGCACTCACCATGAGGCCTCCATACTCTAGTTCGACCATTGTCAGATCCCAAACAGAACATGGATTCATCACTAAAGACAATAGTCTGTAGCAGTCCAGGTTTCATGACACCATGAATGGCTGGCTGTCAATGGCTGGACATATAATGGGCACCGTGACAACAAATTTCCTACTGCTAAATGCTTGAAAATGGTCCAGGTAGTTGTGTGTAGTGAAGGTTCCAATTGTCTGGATGGTGGACAATGAAACCTTATTTTGTATTATTTTTTGGTCAATGAGTATATATGGCAATTTTAACTCATAGATAGACAATGAGTGTAGAAACAAGGAGGTGTACCTAATAAAATGATCAGTGACTGTATAACGAATTGTGAACACCACTGAGGCAAAATATTTTGACCACTTACACACTGATTAACACAAAAATGTTGATTATCCCCTTTATCACACACACACTCAAAAAAAGAGACAAACAATTACTAATTACCATCCATAATAGTCTTAGTGGATTGCTTCATGCCTTCAGGCCTAAATGCCTTCCAAGTTTGCACTATACTCTTGAGCCACTATCTGCTGGTCAGAGGAGGTACTGCCGAGATCTCTGCTGGTTAGAGCTGGCACTACAGCGTTGACCCGAGCTGTCTCTGCCTCCCAGAGGCGCAGCTCAGGCCTTGTATTTTTCTTAAGCATCATTCTTTCCACAGTACACGGAAGATTGTCAAAATGCATGTATATGTAATGTATTCATATGTTACATATCCAGTAAATAGGGATTAGGATAAAAAGCATTAAAATAATGCCAGGCAACCTGCTGTTTCTTTTATTTATCTTTAGTGTAATCCATGAATGGCACAAAAATAGCTATGTCTATTTTGTTTTCTCAGTACTGCCAGTGGGATTTAACATAAGCCAATGTATTATTAAACCACCACTAATACATGATTCTCACCGGCTTGTAAAATGTCAGTTTGTATTTCTTTCAGCCTGTTTCCTGCGGTTTGCTTCAGACAGTAGCTCATTGGCTGGTGAGGAATATAACGCATGAGTTCAAGCTGCATTTCTGGGAATGGTGCCATCTCTCAGCTGTGTGGCACACTACATCAAAGCCAACTGCTGGCTGCGGTTATGCCAGCCTGTCCAAACAACTCCCACTTGTGCTTAGTGCCAGCTGCACAGGCCTGGCGCTGGTCTCTAACTGGTAGTATCAGGCAAATATTGGCTATGTCCAGGCAGTAATACCACCATAGGTACATGTCACCATCCAGTGGCAAACAGAAATCCTGATAACAGACTTATTTAATTATTTTATTACTTACATATGTAATTAGACAGTGGGATTGACAGTTGAAAGAAGCCATATCCACATTATTGTGTTGACATTTTATCATCTTGAAGGATTAAGCTCTGTCGTACCAGGCTATTTAATTGCCAATCAAACAAAAAAGACTCTCACACTGTTACCAAGCGGCAGAGTGGTGCAGTGGTTAGCATTGTAGATTCAATCCCCATCCTGGACACTGCCTGTCTGGTGTTTGCATGTCCTCCCCGTGTCTGTGTGGGTTACTCCAGGTATTTTGGTTTCCTTCCACATTCCAAAGACATGCTTCAGGTTCTTTACTCTAAATTGGCCCATGACATGTGTGTTGATATACAGTGGGGCAAAAAAAGTATTTAGTCAGCCACTGATTGTGCAAGTTCTCCTACTTAGAAAGATGAGAGAAGTCTGGAATTTTCATCATAGGTACACATCAACTATGAGAGACAAAATGAGAAAAAAAATCCAGGAAATCACATTGTAGGATTTGTAAAGAATTTAATTGTAAATCATGGTTTAAAACAAGTATTTGTTCACCCACAAACAAGCAAGATTTCTGAAGCAAGACCTGTAACTTCTTCTTTAAGAAGCTCTTCTGTCCTCCACTCGTTACCTGTATTAATGGCACCTGTTTGACCTCGTTATCTGTATAAAAGACACCTGTCCACAGCCTCAAACAGTCAGACTCCAAACTCAAGACCAAAGAGCTGTTGGGAAAAAAACAAGGGGGGGGGGGACACCAGGACGAAAAATTGTAGACCTGCCACACCAGGCTGGGAAGAGTGAATGTACAATAGGCAAGCAGGTTGGTGTGAGAAAATCAACTGTGGGAGCAATTGTAAGAAAAATGGAAGACGTACAAGACCATTGATAATCTCCCTCGATCTGGGGCCCCACGCAAGATCTCATCCCATGGGGTCAAAATGATCATGAGAACGGTGAGCAAAAATCCCAGAACTACACGAAGGGACCTGATGAATGACCTGCAGAGAGCTGGGACCAAAGTAACAAAGGTTACCATCAGTAACACACTACACCGAAAGGGACTCAGATCCGGCAGTGCCAGGCGTGCCCCCCTGCTTAAGCCAGTACATGTCCAGGCCCGTCTGAAGTTTGCCTGAGAGCATATGGATGAGCCAGAAGAGGATTGGGAGAATATCATGTGCTCAGATGAAACCAAAATGGAACTTTTTGGTAAAAACTCAACTGGAGGAAAAATGATGCTGAGCCGCATCCCAAAAACACCATGCCTACTGTGAAGCATGGGGGTGGAAACATCTTGCTTTGGGGCTGCTTGTCTGCAGAGGGGACAGGACGACAGATCCATGTTAAGAGAAAAATGAACGGGGCCATGTATCGGGAGATTTTAAGCCAAAACCTCCTTCCATCAGTGAGAGCACTGAAGATGGAACGTGGCTGGGTCTGCCAGCATGACAATGATCCCAAACACACCGCTCAGGCAACGAAGGAGTGGCTCCGTAAAAAGCATTTCAAGGTCCTGGAGTGGTGTAACCAGTTTCCAGACCTCAACCCCATAGAAAATTTGTGGAGGGAGTTGAAAGTCTGTGTTGCCCCAAAACATCACTGCTCTAGTGGAGATCTGCATGGAGAAATGGGCCAAAATACCAGCTACAGTGTGTGCAAACCTGGTGAAGACTTACAAGAAATGTTTGACCTCTGTCATTGCCAACAAAGGTTACAAAGTATTGAGTTGAACAAAATTTATTGACCAAATACTTATTTTCCACCATAATTTACAATTAAATTCTTTAAAAATCCTACAATGTGATTTCCTGGATTTTTTTTCTCATTTTGTCTCTCATAGTTGAAGTGTAGCTATGATGAAAATTACAGACCTCTCTCATTGTTCTAAGTAGGAGAACTTGCACAATCAGTGGCTGACTAAATACTTTTTTGCCTCACTGTAACCTTATGTCTACTGTGAATATAGATATTGATGCTGCGACGTTAAATAAAACTAATAAATAAACAAACATGTTGTATAGAGTTTACAAGTGTCATTATTTGAAACAGCAACTTGCTGATTGTAGCAGTAGGTCAGCCTTATTTGACAGAAAGAAAGCATGCCGTCACTATGTCTATGTTCTTAGAAACCAGGAAAAATTCTTTCACGTTGTCATTATGCCTTGCATAACATGATTTGCATGATGCTTCTCAGGCTATGTCACTAAAATGTCAATGAAATTCAGTACTGAAATAGTGTGCCTTGTGTCAGTCAAAAAAATTGCATATAACAAATGAACATTTTTTTCAGAGACGCATGTTAAGTTTGTTTAAAATTAATTCAAATCACACCTTCAGTGAACTTTTGTGATATGTTTAAAATGTTGAAATGACATACCTTAGGGTGTTGTCAACACAGAAACCCTTTGACCTTGCCAAACTGGTTAGGAAGTTCCTTCTGGTTTTGCCCATTCTTCTCTCCACTAAGTACACAGTCACATCGCTAAATTTAATGTCCATTTGAGGCTGAGCACAGGTCAACTCAGGGTGCCGGCGTTTCTTCAAAAGAGCAGAGGGTTTCGTCTGAAACATCTTTGCACAGTATTTATTATGAGCAGTATTAGGAGGTATTACAGTTGGTTAAAGCAATATTGTGGTTATGCTTTGGTGAATGATCTTCTCAGAGACTGCATTGGTGATGCCACTGGTGGATCTTTTTTTTTATTATTTGAGAGCAGAACTGGCAGTTGGAAATGTGTTTTTCAGTGACTTGGCAGCACGACTAGCAACAGGTGTTTCTGGTTTGGTACCTGTATTCAAACTTAACTACCAGGCCTAAATAACGAAGATGACTGGAGAGTAGAAGATACAGTGGTGCTTGAAAGTTTGTGAACCCTTTAGAATTTTCCATATTTCTGCATAAATATGACCTAAAACATCATCAGATTTTCACACAACTCCTAAAAGCAGATAAAGAGAACCCAGTTAAACAAATGAGACAAAATATTATACTTGGCCATTTATTTATTGAGGAAAATGATCCAATATTACATATTAGTGAGTGGCAAAAGTATGTGAACCTCTGATTTCAGTATCTGGTGTGAGCCCCCCTTACAGCCCTCCTTACAACCTTGCCATGTACACCATTGTTGTTCAGTGTTCTTCTGATGGTGGACTTATGAACATTAACATTAGCCAATGTGAGAGAGGTCTTCAGTTGCCTAGAAGTTACCCTGGGGTCCTTTGTGACCTCGCCAACTTACACGCCTTACTCTTAGAGTGATCTTTGTTGGTCGACCACTCCTGAGGAGGGTAACAATGGTCTTGAATTTCCTCCACTTGTACACAATCTGTCTGACTGTGGATTGGTGGAGTCCAAACTCTTTAGAGATG
>JAJAGP010000254.1:289569-548615 GCA_025084515.1 Ancistrus triradiatus | reverse complement strand
TAATTAACGTGTTAATTAACGAATTAGGTCTATATAATGAGTAGTTAAATCGCCACAGTACGTGATCAGACGTTTAGACCGTAGAAATATAAGGATTTCATTAGAAATGATCAAGATTTAGGATCGTATTTGAGCCTGATGGTGTTTCTTCCAGATGCGAAGAGGTATCATGGCATACCCGAAGGCTTTTAAGGTTCCCACTCCTGGGAAACCTTCAGTCCAATTTTCCAGGGGAAAATTAGGAGAACGGGTAAGAGTCTGGTCATGTGTGTTGATTATTATTATTTGTTGGTGTAACTTTACAAAGATTTATTGAATTTCTTCTGCCAGCTGAATGTGAAATGTGCGGGATTCGACCTGTCGGACCCCAACATGCAGGTGACGTGTGGAGCCTACAACTGCCTGCACGATCCCCTGCTGAAGACCTTCTTCTTGCAGCCTGAGAGGAAGAAGCAGCTGCTGAAGCACGGCCTGATCAGTGACGATGATAAAGTAAACCCAATGAGAAAGAAGCACAAGGACTGAGCGGTTTCAATCCCGACATTTTGGTCTGAACTGGAGTTTTATGTCTTGATTTTAGGTTCTGTGCTCACTGAGAGAATTCAGGCAGTACACCGAGTACATCAATACGGTTCAGCTGAGCTGGAATAAGCATTTCCATCAACAACAGGTAATGATGTCCTGTCCGGTTTAAGAAAAGTTCAGCTCATCTGCTTCCTCTTACACAACCACTATTGTCGTCACGGTCATCTGCAAGTGTCCGAGCATCTCGTAAATCAGTTTGTAAGACTCCGCTTAATTCTGGTTGTAGAAGCAGCTTCTGACGGACTTCATGCTGCAGAAGGTGGAAGGTAGATCCCCTCAGACTGTCGGCTACACCAACATGAGAGCTGAGCTGCTCTCCAGAAGCAGGAGAACCTTCAGGCACTTGTACGCCCATTTCTAACGACACTTCCCTCCGTCTATGTGCACTCCCACGTTAACGTCATGTTTGTTTTCTGTGTGAAGGTCCAGAAATATCTTGAGGCCAGGCAGTCTGCACTATGCTGAAATGGTAAGACGAGACTTCACGAGACCTCCAATTGGATGCTGGTGTGGAATAATGATAACTCTAAGAATCCTGTGCTCAGGTTTGGGAGGTGGCTGAGCGGATCCGGCTGGAGAGGCTCGAAAAGGAAATAATTCGAGAGCTCCACCTAAAACAGCCACCCCTCCACATCCCAGTGGAAATCAGAAACTCTGGACCCTGCACTCGCCCACTTGCGAGTGCTGCCAAAGAGCCGCCGTCTCGCGACCTAACCGATCTGTAAGCTATTTCAACGTTAGTTAGTGAATCCAAGCCGGAATGTTGAGTGAGACTGAAATGGTTTGGTGTCTGGATGTTTTAGGATCATTGGCGAGAAGGCGGAGGGAGCTGGACGTGTGGCGGTGAGTTTGGAGATTGAGTTTGTCGCCGTCTTATGGCAGATTTTAGAGCCAGTTCTAAAAGGTTAAGAATTCCCCGTTCTTGTTTAGATGCCGGAGGAAGAGCTGCCTGACTTTGAGAACAAACCAGCTAATTCCATTCCTGCCATGCTGGGGTTTGAGGTCCAGCCTCCACTGGTCATCTTGGATGAAATGACAGACTCTGACTGGGATGAACCGGACAGATCTGAAATCCCGGTTGGTCTGCATGGGAACACCACATTCCAGGACCTTCCCCAGTCTATAAATGCACAGAGGGTGTTATCAGATTCAGATGGCAGCATGGATTTCGTGGATGGTGTCCTCAGTAAGCTCCAGGACTCACCATCAGGCCTCAGTCTGGTAGAAACATCATCTTCAGAACTCCAGAGCCCTTCTGAAATGGATGGCATGGTGGAGAGCTCAGACCTGAGTTTGACTATGAGCTTGGGCCTGGATGCACAGAGGGTCTCACCAGACCCAGAGGTCATCATGGATCTCATGAACGGCGTCCTGAGGAAGATTCAAGACTCCCTCACCTCGGAGACGTCTTTCGACAGTCATCCAGAGTCTCCCCCTCCTATCTCTGTGAGCCCGGACTCAGAGGTTATCATGGAGTTCGAGAACGGCATCCTGAGGAAGATTCAGGACTCACCATCAGGCCTCAGTCTGTCAGAAAGCTCATCTGACGAGTCTTCAAAGCTCCAGAGCCTTTTTGCAATGGATGGCATGGTGGAGAGCTCAGACTCAGAGGTCACCATGGATCTCGTGAACGGCATCCTGAGGAAGATTCAGGTCTCGCCAACCTCGGAGACGTCTTTTGACTCTCGCCCAGGTTCTCCCATTTCCTTCTCTGTGAGCTCAGACTCCAAAGCGCAGATGGTCTCACCAGACTCAGAGGTCATCACGGATTTCGTGAACAGTGTCCTGAGAATGATCCAGGACTCACCATCAGGTCTGCCAGAACCTTCGTCTGCTGAGTCTTCAGAGCTCCAGAGGTTTTATGGAATGGATGAGATGTTGAAGAGTCCGAACCCTCCAGTTTCCCTTTTTCTGAAAGGAAGGAGCTCCAGTTCTGAAAGCTATGAGAGCTCAGATGTTACGTTGATTGACCTGGAGATGTCTTTCGACAGTTGCCCGACGTCTCCCACTGTCTCTCCCATGAGCTCGGACTTCTATGAACAGGGGATCTCACCAGGCTCAAAGGCTGCCATGGATCTCGTGAGCTGTGTCCTGAGGAAGACTGAGGACTCACCCAGACTGACAGAATCTCCGTGTAATGAGTATTCAGAGCTCCAGAGCGCTTCTGAAATGGACAGGGAACCAAACCATCCATTTGCTATTATGGAAGAATGGGGATCCAGTCCTGCAAGCTCTGTGAGCTCGGACATTACTTTGATTGATCTGGAGATGTACAGTTACAGCCATCTCGCGTCTTCCACGTCCCCCTCAATCAGCTCGGACTCGGGCGCCCAGACGACCTCACCAAAATCAGAGGTCGCCATGGATCTTGTAAATGACGTCCTGAGGAGCATTGAGAACTCGCCGGGCTCAGATCACAGTCTGTCAGACGTTTCCAGCTTGGTGGAGACTCCCTCCAGCACTTCCTCCCACAATTTGGAGCACCTTGAAGTCGCTCCTGCAGACATCATCGTCTCAGCACTTCAAGGTCTAGAGGCTGACATGACACGGTCAGATGCAGCAGGACCATCCAACAGCCCAACAGGTGAGTAAAAGCTAAGTTCTGCCCTAAAAATGCTAAAGTATTCCATATACAAAGTATTCATACACCTAAAATGAATGTTTACTCTTTTGTCTGGTACAAAGGCACAAAGAAGCCCAGAATGAGGAAAAGGGTCCATGAGTTTTTCAGCATTTCCTGGACGTCTGTGAGGCAGATCTTCGCCATCGCCAGACGCTCCAACAAGATCCATTCTCTTTAATGTGCTGGGAAATACCTTTGTGAACATCTTGCGGAACATCAGGCGATTTGAAGGAAACCATTAAAACCATTGCAAGTTCTTCATCCTCTACATTTCCTCACTGTGAGCTGTATCCAAGAGCTCTGTGAGTGGCTCCTTGTGTTCTTTCTTGGCTATCCACTAGGGGTCAGGACCTGCTGTCCTTTCCAGCAGGTTTTCAGGGGACTGGATAGCAGCTCACAGTTGTTTCCATCATGAGGTATGAAGCGGAGGATGTTACCACTCCCACTTTCCTTCAGTTGTATTTAATAAAGCATAGCAAAAAACTTTGAGTATTTGACTTTCTCCTCAGAGTCGAACCTCTGCTCACTTTCTGAGACTCAGCCGGTTGATAATGAGGTTTATAGTGATGAAGCCCTAACAGAAGAGCAGACAGGAGTGGCACATTGTTAATGTTATTTATTAATAATGTGTATTTTTAGACTTATGTCGTGACGTTTTAAAATGGTGCAGGAGCTTATTGTTAAAGAAAGCACCTACACATTGTCACAACAGGACATTGGAGCAATGGAAGAAGGTCGTCGAAGTGATGGCACTGATGGGAAGAAGACAAGCCGGTGTAGGGAGTTTGATGCCCTGGGTAACGTTCTGCTGGGAGATATGTGGATGTTCATTTGATGTGAAACGATACCTAAATCATCGTTAAGGACCAAGTGGTTTTAATGTTCTTGCTGCTTGGTGCAGACCTTCAACAAAAAAACAGCACCTTATTAATAACACCTGTACCAAAAAGACCAAAGATCAACATTGTATACATTGCCCTCCTCTGCAGTTTTTCCACTGTGGTATTTATCCCTCTTTTAGGGACAAGTTTGGTTGCCAGTCCTGCATGTACTGAACCAGGTTGGAAAAGCAGTCGAGACAATGTAGTTGGAAAGTAGTTAGCACACACATAAAGGTTTTTGCTGTTTAAACAAAATCCAAATGAACGAGTTAAACATCCAGAATAAATATAAGTAAAGCACAGAAAGACGCAGCAGGTTTTTATTATTTTTGTAGCAGGTTTTTATTATTATTATGCAGTTAAACACGTTACACACTTCACAAGAAGACATACTCAACAGGCTTCAAAATATACGAAACCATTTTAACTAAGCCTATGTATAAGCTTACATAATTGTAACGGGCTATCATCCATACTAAATAAAAACGTTGGTCTTGTACTCAACCGTAAACACGCGAATAAAGACGTTTCTAACTGCAGACGCGGTAAATTTACCTAAAAACAACCATTTCCACCATTTCGGGTTTTGTGAGAGGGGCGACTTAACGGCTGTCCTGAACAGACACTCAAACGCAGAGCTCGAGAAGAACGAACAAGTATTCCCGCGCGCGTTTCGCCCAGTTCGTGAAGCACCACGATTGTGTTGTCAAAGTCACCGGATTTGCCTCACCGTTAATGGCATTAAGTCGAAAATAACGGCCAAACTGTAGCGCGAAAGGCTTCCTTTTCTCGACGTCCGCCATTTTCTTCTCTTAAGCGTGGTCACAGCTTAACTAGGTCGCTGGCTTTTTGAAAAGGTAACGTATTTTAGGTAGCTACCGAACACGAAGTACCACAACTACCTACACATCGTATATATATACGTATATATAGTCTATATATATATATATATATATATATATATATATATATATATAAAAACAGACTGGGTCCTAAGGTCTCACAGTTTGTGCCACTGAATAAGTGAGCTTTGATACATTAACATATATGTATATACACACACCACACACATATATTATATATATATATATATATACACACACACACACACACATCTATAAATAATATATATATATATATATGTGTGTGTATTTATGTGTGTAATATATATATATATATATATATATAATATATATATATATATATATATATATATATATATATATATATATATATATGTGTGTGTGTGTATGTTAATGTATCAAAGCTCACTTATTCAGTGCACAAACTGTGAGACCTTACGACCCAGTCTGTTTCAGATGTCACAAACTGGCTCGTTAGAATTACACCACCCATCAGATGAGTAGCACCATTTGGATCTACCATCTGTCGAAGCTAAGAGCTGCTGGCTGCACAAATTGGTACAAGTTTTATGTCTTTTTTGATGTCTTTTTTTTTTCTGAAAGTGCGTCCACTCTAAGCATTCATGTCTTAAATCAAGCCACTTTAAATAGTTACGCTATGTTATGAGCATAGTAGTTAAGTAGTATTGTAAACATTCTTCTAACATAGTTTCTATATTTTTATTCGGCATTTGTGTTTGGATTCACGTGTGCAATATGAGAAGAGTCAAAATTGTGATTCAATAACTTAAGAAGTAGGAGATGACGTTCAAATATCATGTTACAATCGTACAATGAAGTTAGCAGCGTTAGTGCTATAAAAACCGCCAGTTATTTAACATGAATGTTTAGATTTCTGTAATGCAACAAATTAACTAAGCTGATGCCATCATTTAACGATGAAGTGAGCGATTTCATGCACAAATCACAGATTGTAGTGGGGCTGAGTTGAGCTATGGCTTATTAGCATTTAACGGAACAGGCACTAAAAACCAGTCGTTCTGAAAAAGGCCGTTTAGACATGGTGAGAAGGGTGTCATGATGCCCAAACTACGTGGTATTTTGACAAAAGCATGTCACAGAGATTTTGTTCAGACTCCAGGGAACGTTTTTGTGGGTTACTCTAGATACTCAAATGTATGTACACAAACACTGAATAAGTGAGTTTTACATAGAATGTCCCCTTAAAAACAAAGTCTGTGCCTCAACATAAACCACACTGTATTAAACTTACCGCAGAGAAAGGAGTGAAAACCATTTTTCATGAAGATAAATTGTTTTACGTGTTATGCAATGCAATATTATTTACATGTTGGCTTGATATTACAAGATATTACCCTTTTTCTCATTGTACCCTCTGCCAGCCACTTTGCAAGTCGGTAAAGATTCAAATATCACATTCACATTATCCAGTATTATTTAGCCGTATCAGTATAAGTGTTACAGACATTTGTGGCACTGAAATGCTACCAGAATGATGCCGGTTAAGCGCAGCTTCTGACCATTTTTGGAGGACTTTTTAGCTTGGACTCTTCAGCCAGTCAGAATTAGAAACGCACAATAATTTATTCAGTTATTTAAATATATTTATGGAGGCCTACGGTTAAGATGTAATGGCTTGCTTTTGAATATGTAGTGCAGTTTAAAGTCTGAAAATCTCATTACTCCTTGCTGCATGTCGTGCACTACATAGGGAGTAGAGTCATTTTAGATTCGGGGTTATTCTACTGTGCTTGACTTGCAGCGGACTGACTGGGCTATATTGAACAAACGTACTCGTACACACCTGTATATGTATTTTAATCGCTTGTGATTGTATTCAGGATGTCCCCTTTTTGCCCTCTGAGTTTCATAATGAGTTTCTGTAAGGTGCCGTTGAACGCTGGAGTGGAGAAGTAGTACACCAGAGGGTTCAGGACGCTGTTGAAATAGGTGAAGCAGACAGAAGTGTAGAACGCTAGGTTGGCCTCGCTGAAATGCTCACACTCGCTGTACCAGGCTTTCAGGATCCAGACGGCGACGCGCGAAGCTGTGCTCGGGAAGAAGCAGACGATGAAGACCATGGCCACGATGAATATGAATTGGACGGCCCTCTGGATTTTGCCCTGCGTGTCCACTGTCTTGCTTTTGAGCTGCCACGTGATGCAAGCCGTACAGTAGACAACGATGATGGTGGGCACGCAGAACTGGATCACGTAGAAGGAGTTGTGCCAGTTGGCCAGCGGGTTGTTGCCCATGCAGATGTTGAAGCTCTCGCACTGGGTGTGGTTGCCGAAGCTGAAAAAGTGTGGCGAAGCCAGCAGGTAAGCCGTCATGGCTATGATCATCGACCAAAGGCTCACCGAGACCGATGTGGCGTACTTCAGACCCATGCGATTGATGCGGTTCAGCGGGTGCACTATCTTCAGGTAGCGGTCCACAGCCACGGCGGTCAGGAAGAAGATCCCCGCAGCCCTGCTGGCTGCCAGTAGGAAGAGCAGTATACGGCAAAAAATGTCCCCATGAATCCAGTTCTTGCCCCGGCGGTAGTAGTCGGCTCTGAACGGCAGGCAGAAGAGCACCACCGAATCGGCCACGGCCAGGTGCGCCAGGTAGATGGAGTTGGGTTTCCAGCTCTCCATGTGGAAGGCGAACATGCACAGGGCCAGGATGTTCCCCGAGAGTCCGAAAATGAACTCCAGGAACAGGACGGGCGGAAGGACCTTGTCGAGGATGGGGGATTCGAAAGCACAGCACACACTGGAGTTTGACATCTCCGCAGCACGGACTCGATACCTGCACAGAATGAAGGACTTCACGCCCCGTCGCCGATTTAAACTGCGTCCCTCGAGTCTGCGGTCCTCCTGAGCATACTCGTGTTTGCGTTTGTGCAAACAAAACCCAGGTGTTGGGTGTAAATGATCTCAAGAGGGACTGCGATCGTAGACCACAATGTTCCTCTGCTCACCACCCGGTGCCCACATTATAATTAAAAATGATTATGAGCGTGATACAGTGCAGCGCAGCACACAACGTTCTTCCCCGGGGGCAAGTACAGAGCAAACAGAACCGACAAATGTGATTTGCATTTGATATAAATTCAATATCGAGTTTCCTCTTCTGGGCTTGTAAACTCGTGTGTGTTATTTACATAGAAAGAACACCTCTACCACTTTGAAATAGTCACGTGTTTGTCTTTTACAGCCTGACATAAACAACCCATTAAAATCTGTTTTTGTCCACCTTTACCTATGTTTCCTAACCAGGCTGGCGTATTGCTTCCACACAGAAAAATAAATCCTTCAGCATGTCCTCATTATGAGAAATGATCTAGCTGTTGGAGGTATTTCTTACACATTACACTTTATGCTTGGCTTAGGTCGCAGTGAAATCTTAGCACCATAAGTTTGAGCACCATAGATGGTATTTTCAATAGTATACGCACACTGCCCCAGATTCTCAGACCTCGGCCTTTGACCGATGGTGGCAAAATTTGGATGAATTCTGAAGAGTACAGGACCATCTCAGCTGGTCACACCCAACCCTTTGGAGTTCTGGGACAAAGTTTAAGGATTCAGAAGACTAGAATCGAGCTGTGGCGCAGGGTGGTCCTAGTGTATGTCTCTAACGTCATCGAAAACGTAGAAAGAATTCTGACGGATACAGCAAAGGCAGTGGTTTCACTGCTGTTGCATTTCATATATCGACAATATTTACACTAGTTTGTGGACACCCAAAAAACATCCAAAACATGGGTATTAGTTTGGACTTTAATATCCACCTTTTGGATATAGACTAGATTTTGGAACATGACTGTAAGGTTGGCTTCTGATATCAGACAGTAAGCCCTGGCTCACCTTTGGCCTTCCAGTGTATTTTCAAGGTGTTTGATGGAGATGAGGTCAAGGTTCTGTACAAGCCAGGAAATTTCTCAACCAAAGTTGGAACACCAGTTCCCTACAGGCTTTGATTAAGGACAGCAGGGTAGAAAGTTGAACTTACTTGTTGGAAGCAGAAACCTATAAACGTGTCATACTGAGAGTGACTGGGGCATCAGTACATCCCGTTCTACTGCCACGGTTATCTATGGAAAATCCAAATATGTACGCTCTATATTATGAATGCAAATCTCAATACTTAGAAGGCATGTCCACAAACTTTTTGTCTATATAGTGTATATCTGTAACCTCTGTGCTGTGCCGAATGATCACTTGGAGACACCCAGAGAAATGAAAGACCATTATACAAAGAACAAGCCAATGAGCCCAGAATTTATTAGCCTGCAGTTTTGCTCGAGTGAAGCGTTATTGAGATATTCACATCATAGCAGACCTTTTTTGGCAACCAAAATAAGAAGCAGCTAGCAGAACTGAAAAGATACGCCCAGGACGTGGCAGAGTCCACCATGGTCTATACAGTAAGTAAAACTGATATAAAACAACTCGATGTTAACGTGTACATTTGGCCGTGGTTGTGTGTCGGGTCGCGCCAGTTTCGGTAAACGTCGGGTTTTCACTTTTTGACTTCGCCGAGGTCGTCGATGCTGTCATCGTCCACCTGTAGGACAAAATTGGGGGGGGGGGGGGGGTGCCATTAGATATCTTACCTAGATAATATTTGGTGGTTTACTTAGGTCTTTATTAAAGGTTCGATTTTCTGAAGGTTTTCAGCAGAACTACTTTAATGCCATGAATTCGTCCTCGGCTTTACTCTAGGCAGAAATTTTAGTGTGGTACTTGCTTTTATAGCCACAGTTGGGATGTTTTTGAAATATAGAGCACATTTTATGTCCTCCGGTATTTTTAGTTTAGTTCTAAGCTCGGAATTTGAACGCCTCTTCTCTCGAATGGTCCGGTTGTATTTTGTTTGCCCCCAAATTCGAACAAAAATTCCGACTTTGATCATGGGCACCCTAAATGGAACAATAAATGATGCGATTTCCCAAAGACGATGCATGTCCTCAAAGCATCATAGCCTTATTGATTATTGTAAAACATTGCTTTAATTACACACTGCATTAATTACATACGAATATAAGCGTAAGAACAATCAATTCAAAGTCGGGAACGGATTGTACATTCCTTCTTATGGGGAAATCTGATTCAGACTTCAAACAAATCAGCGTTTGAACGGCCTTCTGGAACCAATGAAGTTTGAATTTGGGTGTTTTCAGTAACATTAAATTAATGCCCATTGGTTGTTGGGCTAAGTAGCTGAACCAGAACTAGGGCTTGATTTCTACGAATATAGTGTTTTATAAGATTTTGTTGCATTCAAATATCAACCTTAAAGATCCAGAGCAAACTGCAGCAGCAAATCGAGACTCTTACACTGGTTAAAACTTTGCAAAAGCCTACATCTTTATTTTAGTCCACATTACCTCAGGCCACTTCTCCTGAATAACCTCAATGATGTCATCCGTGAAGTCTCCCTGAATGATAATTTCGTCCTCTGCTGTCACCGAGGCGCCGCAGGAGAATTTCTGAGCAAAGAACCGCTGAGCCTCTTTAAGGTCTATGTCTAAGGAAACACATCAGGAAACTGATCAGGCCGAATCATCCTGACTTAAGACCAAGACCAACGTTACTTAATAAATCATACAGAACACTGCAAAAGAAATCCGATTTCCAGTTCTTACCGAAGGTGGCCAAGCCGCACACTCGTGTGACGTACTTCTTCTTAGCCCGTGGGATCTTTGCTATCGTGACTTTCTGGGGAACGGTCTTCTTCTTCTGTTTGATTTGTCCTCTACCACCTGGAAACACATTTAACACCAGATTAAGAAACAGATAGAACACACAAAGGTTTCTTGATGCCTCACAGTTTCTCAGGAAGTTTGACTCCAGTTGGACTCTAGACTTTCTTACAGCTTCATTGCAGACTGAGTCAGATTATGCCATGTATCAGTTTCCATCACGATCCGTACCTCTTTTCTGCTTCTTTTTCTCCTCTTCTTCGACAGCAGGGGGCGCCTCGACACTCCCTCCACCGCCACCACCTCCCGTTTCCTGTTTAGGCGCGTTCCCTGCGAGGACGAAAGCACAAGCTTTACCTTAACAGCTCTAAACGTTTGAACGATAACAGGAGCACTGGAGAGCGTACCAACGGTCATTCTAGCAAACATGTCGGGGAAGTTTTTCTCCAGCCACTGTCTGCATTTTGCCGGCTCCGGCATGTACTCACAGTACTGCAGATAAAAAGAGGAAAATATGCAGTTTAGACTTTATCATTAGCCCCCATTTTTCTCCCAATATGGGATCTCCAGCACCTGGCAGAAACTGTGGAATCACCAAGCTTAGAGGATGTTTCAAAGATAAAAGTTCCGGCATCATCTCCTTGGTCAGTGCAGATTCCCGATTCGTTGCTTAATATCTCGTTCATCCGATCATTGACACTGCATGATTGCTTTTCTTTAACCCACTGTAACCTTTTTTCTTCTGTTTATATACAAGTCCTGGTTTATGTTTGGCTTCATCTCATGTAAATCCCATTTCATTCAGCTTACAATTCTGTCACAAACATTAGTTTTCGTGTGCATTTTCAAGCCATATTGCTTTGTTACAACTCTTTTTGTTTATGTGGCCATCTTTTGCCACACCTCGTGCTGGATTTCCTTCTTGAGGAACTTTTATAATCATTTTCATTATTTCAACTGAACACTGTCTTGTTGGGTTCATGTGTTCTTTCAGGTCAGCTAGAACATTCAACTAGACAAACTGTTTTGCTCTGATTTCTTTATTTGCCATGAAGTGGTGAAGTGTAGTGATTCCACAATTTTTGCCAGGGGCAATACCTCAATCGAATGACCAACTTTTTATAAATAAACTCTCCATCTTGCATGTGGACTCACCTCTGTCGGCAACGAGCATACTGGAAAAAAGGGAGATGCATTGTTATTTTGTGATATTATTAAATAAATCAGTGTTCAAACAGGTTCAGGTCAGTGATCTGTCTACTTATGATAAATGTCATGAAAACACTTAAATACAGAGTACATCGCACTAAAACTCACAGTCTGAATCATGGTAGGAGTACGTAACAAAAAGAGGAACCTTACCTCCACAGTAAAGCACTTTCAGAGGGTACTTTGCGTCCGGGTCAAACCGATCCGCTTTGTTTTCTGGTGAGCCTGGCTCGGCATTCTCAGTAGTAGCCATGTTGTTTTATTCTAAATAGAAGATTTTATACGGTGGATCATTTTCTATACTTTTAAATGCATGCTAGAACCTAAAATAGTCAAGTCAGTTTTATTTCTATAACACTTTTTTACAAAACATTGTCACAAAGCAGCTTTACAAGTTTATCTTCTAATATCTAAGGCCAATCTCAAACTGAGCAAACCTAGGGGGACAGTGGCAAGGAAACTCCCTAAAACTTAAGGAACCTTGTCAGGACCAAAACTCAAAAAGGGACCCGACCTCATAGGGTGGGTTAGATGATAAATGTAAGAATGAAACTGACTGATCTAATCAAATAAATCTGTAGTAGTTAAAAAAAAACAGAAATGAAGTAAATATTAACAGATAAATTTACAAAATGTATTTATATACTATTTTATAAACTGTAACTTGGCAGAAGTACACATTGTGATAGATGACATATCTTAAATGCCACATCACCCACTGACCACTCTGAGAAACTGAACTATTAATCAGAAGCTCGTGTTGATTTGAGGAAGGCTCTTAACCCCCAGTTGCTTAGTTTGCATCCTTAGCTGAATATGGAAAATATGAAAGTAACACAGTCGTGGCTCAGTGACTAAGACTTTGAAAGTTCCGCCATCATATTTGGCCAATGCAGACTTGTGTTGTTGCCGAATATCAACCATCCACGCTCTGTGATTTTCTCTTTACCCCTCTGTAACATTGTTTTCTTCTGTTTAGGTGCAAGTCCTGGTTTTTCTTTGGATTTTTCTCATGCAATTCCCATTCTGTCACAAACAGCGACTCCTGTTTCTGCCTAATCATTTTCTTGTGCATTGTAAAGGCATATTACTTCGTTTTCTCTATATTTACATTTGTCATTTAGGAGACGCCCTTATCCAGAGCGACTTACGATTGATTCAGTCATACAATCCAAGCAGTTGTGGGTTAAGAACCTTGCTCAGGGACCCAACAGTGGCAGCTTCTGGTCCATAGGCCGGTACTTTAACCACTAAGCCACCACGGTTCCACTGTCCTGATACTTTAATGTCTTCCTTGGCCTACCTGTATGTTTTCCTTTTATAACTTTTCCCATTTTGTTTGTTCTTGCACCAAATTTTAGACAAGGGGAACGGCCAACATCTTTTGCCACAAGTTGTGTTGGATTACCTTCTTGAATGAGCTTTATAATCGTTTCCATTAGGGGTGGACAATATGACGATATTTTATTGCATTGTGATAGATAGGATATCATCAGTGCTTGAAGAAGTATGGGATAATATTTGAATAGTAGTTTTTAGGAATCTGTCACTACTGGTGCATATTATCAGCGATCACATATATTGTGATGAATATTGTGTATCGTGAAAATGTCATTAATTATTGTGATATGTTTGCCATATTGCCCAGTCCCATTTTCCATCGTTTACCCTACATATGTTAAATAATTAATATTAGTACTGTGTATTTGTAAAATGTTTAGTGTTAAACACAAAGACCTTGAGTGAGATCCTTAACCCAGAATGGCTTTGACAATATCTTCTCTCAATGATAATTTCATGAGTCAAATGGAAATATCTGAACCACTAATCAGAACCCTGGTTCTAGCAAGCTGTTCATACTGGGCCCTTAATCCTGTTTCAACTGCAAATCGAATTAATACGTGTATGTAATGGATGATGGCGTGTAATAAACCCTACAAGTGTCCTTACTGTATGCATACATTTCTTATTACTTATTAGTGACAGTATCTGTTATTACTACACGTCCTAGGAACATGTGCACACCTAGACACCATGTCAGCTTTATACTCTGTGTATAACCGGTTAAATCACATTACAATATGCATAAGAAACCATGTTTCATAACAGAAGTCGTTATTGCATACCCACCCATTCATTAGCAACGGCTGCTAGCTACTCTGCACTAAACCCCTCCTAACAACATAACGCTGTTCTTATACATACCTCTTTAGCGTTCTCACTGTTTCCTTCTTGTAAGTAAAATCTTAAGCATTATTACTTGAACCCTCTAAAAGGCTGTTTTATGAAATCCAGAAAGAGTTTAACAGCTGGAGCACACCTCCACAGTCTGCTCTGGGCTTGGGGTCCTGGCGATACCTGCTACGCATGCGCACAGGATAGCGCCCGCCGTCCGTTAAAATGTGTTCGTTTAAATATATGTATTAATATTTATTAACGGGTGAAATGCATCATAGTTTTAAGCGATCAGATAAAAAAGACACGTTTTACCGCTGTCGGCTTTTCATTACGTGCAGTACATTAAAACAGGCAGTACGGTAGCTTACCACAGACTAGCCTGCTCATTCAGCTAGCTGCGAAAAGTTGAACACGGTTATTTATTAAATATTTCAGATGAATAGTTCTCTTACTTTGAATTGGTTGAAATGGTAAACGTTTAATTAAGTGGAAATGATCTGTAAAACAAACAAACAAACACACGAACACAAAACTATGTGCAACAAATCTTGACACCCCTGCAACATTTCATTTAAAACGAATGCTAATAATAGTAAACTATACTCTTACATGTAGTGTATATGTCATATCAGTACTGTTTATTTGTAAAATGTTTTATATATTTGATAACCGCAGTAATAACAGTAAGACAGCAAATACACAAACGTGCAACAGAGACGCGCAGGCTTCACTGAAACTCTATTATCTCTAGAGATTTCAAAGGAAAGTTTGGGAAGAGTCCCTTTCAAAAAGACCATTCCTGGTCAAGGTTTATCGGAGTGTAGAATAGACGATTTGGCATCCTGATGAAGTTGACACACTAGGGGCGTGTTTTAAAGAAGGGAGGTCAGACTGAAGTCTATAGAAGCTGTATTTTTCTGATTTATTTTCAGGTTTTTATTTTAAATAAAATTTGGGGTACTTTCTGGTTGTATTCTATAATGAGAATGAGAAATAATTATATATGGTCATTATAGCATTGCTAAAACAACAAATCTAATGATGGCATAAGATATCCACAGTGCTTCTGAGTATGTGAGAGGAGGGACCTGTTTATGTTTGAAGATGGGGTTCCATAGGGGTCAAAAGTTTTTGTTCATTTGGAAGTCTTGTGTACTTCTCTACGATTTTACTCATCTCTACATCTCCTTGCTGAAGTTTATGCATATATATCTATATATATATATATGGATATATATATATATATATATATATATAAAAGAGTACAGGTTAGACTGCAGTGCACTTCAGCCGGAGATCGGTTTACGACGGCCACATAGAGATGAGTAAAATCGTAGAGATAGAGAAGTACACACGACTTGCCAAATGAACAAAAACACCGAAAATCGGTTTTACGACGACGCCACTAGGAACGGATCTGCGTCGTAAATCGAGGATATACTGTGTAATATATATACGTATATATATATATATTATATATATATATATATATAGATCCGTTCCTAGGTGGGCGTCATAAACGCGATTTTCGGTGTAAGTCGGAACACCACGTACATACTTGTATGTAAATAACATACTGTAGCACTTATCCTATCCTAACACCTATCCTAACACAGTAATTGTCATGCCAGCTGTAAGTTTCAGGAAGCACACGCAGGGAGAGTGAACTGAACACAGACAGCGTTTATTAAAGAAACTGAAACTAGTAACCGACAGGATAACGGCACATCAACGAAGTGCTGAAGGAAACGGAATACAAGCGGTAGACAAGCGGATGACGGAACGAAGAGGAGAGGTAGGTGCGTGATACGAGAAATTAGGATAAGGATAACAGACGCGATCGGAAAGAACAAGGTGGAAAGTGATGGAAGGGCGGCGTGGTGCGCAGGTGCATGAGTGAGCTGTGGGAGAAAGTGCGCGAAGGTGGGCGTGTTGCGAGAGCGAACGTGACAGTAACTATCAAAAAACGAGCCGCGTAACCGTGTATTCTGCCGCCACGCACACCAAACACGAAGTTCGCGTTATGACGTTTACGACGCAAAACCACTTAAGTCGAATCAAGCTTTATACAGTAAATGGGAGATGTGTCATAACCACGAAACGTCGTAACTCGAGACCGTCGTAACCCGAGGACTACCTGTATAAGATTCCAGGTAGGTAACTGTGTATGCATGGACACAACCCTTGAGTCACAACTCCAGACCTGTAGGGGGCAGTAACTCATTCGCGCTCACTCTCCTCCGAGTAATTAATTCGGCGAAGAAGATATCACCACAACAAGGAATTTCAAAACACACAAAATGCGGTTGTGATGATGTGATAAACAAAGTTACGTCTTTCACGTTTTTTACTGTTATTAATCCTGCTCCTACATTATTTGTAGCTTTAATGTGATCTTAACGTAGTTAACGAACTGTTGGTATAAAACAGTAAGGACAGCGTGCTGTTACAGGTCTGTACAGAAATACTCTGTCATGCTACTAATACTTATAATAACAAACTTTTGTAACATTTGTTCGTTAGAGCTCAGATAGTAAGTGTGAAACCTGCCGCACGGAATGTTTATTTATCTGCTTCGAAAAGCATTTACAGTCTCATGCAGACGTTTTGCCACTCCTTTTTAAATTGAAATCTAAAATGGCAGCAACATGTCAAATTGTTTTGAAGGGTCCATAAACTTTTGAATAACTCTGCATGTGGGCTACAAATGAACTGTTTCACATTTGATCCTAATAGTTCATTTTAGAGGAAGATTTTATTTGTTCAGTTGTACTATTAAGATTAAGACATTAAGTAATGCTTTATGAACTTTTGCAAATGTTGCTTTACTTAACCCTGTAATGGACTGGTGTGCTCAGTAAATTCCAGTTTAGGCCCCAGACCAGTAAATGGGTGTGGCTGCTACTAGTTATATGCTACATATAGTACATATATGCTAAAGGAATATTATAGACATATAAACAACAGGCTTTCTAATAATCTTGTCTAATAACAGCCGTGCACGTCGAGGATGTTTCTTTTTTTGAGACATAATGGATGAACATAAGAATGACTTCAAATCAAAATCATTTTCATCCCTTTTCATCCCTCCAGCCACAAATGGTAATAACGTTTTTACAGTTACATGTTTTTACAGTTACCTTCTGTAATGCAGGACTCAGGGTTACAATTTTTTTCAGGCAATCCATTTGACCCATGGCACAGCACGCCTGTAAAAAAGGTAAGCACTTTTGTCCCACTGAAATTTTAAGAGTGCTCTGATTGATTGTGTTGACAGCAAAGATGCACCGGATCAAAATAACTGGCCGAAATTTGCATTTTTGTTTTTATTTTTTGTAAAAATGGGCACAGGATAGTGAAGGAAACAAATATAACTTTTGCACTATTTAAAAGCCTTCGTTCCCTAAGTTCTGTTTGTTCTCTATGTTTGTCTCCGCTCCCTGTTCCAGCCTGACGTTAACCTTTATCGATCAAAATGTATTTTTTGCCTTAATAACTTCATTCAGTAGCCAAAATTTCAGTCCATTTCAATTTGAGTGAGGTACAGTACATTACTGGATGTATGCACACTCTTTTGTGTCTGAATACAAAAACAATCTCACTTCTAGAAGCCAACAGATGAAGCCAGCATGGCAGTACGAACAGCAAGGAGCCTCCACAGCCCTCCTCATCACCACTCTTCATTCTCGGTTATGCAGACCACTCAGGTAGTCTTTTTCAAAATGGTTGGTCATTTATACGTAGCACCAAATGGACTACGGTGATTCTTAGAGCTCCGTGGTGTCCGTATGTGTCACCGACAGACTCAAGCGAGAGAACTGGAGATTACAACCATCCAAAAGCAGCGGCTGGAGCTGCAGCTTCTGATAGCGGAGCTGAAGGACCGCGATCAGGAGCTCAACAGCATGGCTGCAGCCCATCAGAGCCAAATCCAGGCCTGGGAGCAGGACAGGCAGAGGGTGCTGTCCCTGGAACAGAGGTGTGCACGGCTAGAGGGTGAGTACTTAGGATTAGATCAATTCATTTAGCAGAGAAGCAACTCAAGGCTCAACATAAAAAACTGCAGTAGTAGAAGTAGTGCAATTGAAAATTGACTGTCATGATGAAAATGACCTTTATTACATAAAGTACATCCTATACGACAACAACCAGCACATTTTAGTATAAATACAAGTTATCTATAAATACATTTCTGTAAGTTGTATATAAATGTATGTTATCTTTAAGTATAGTTCTGTAGGTTATCTATAAATAAAGCTCTGTGAGTCCGCTATAAATACAGATCCACAAGTTGTCTAACGGCAAGTTTTACCTTGCTTCGAAACACAATCTGAGAAATATAAATGCACGTTAATCTCATGGTCTGTGTGGTTGCGCTGACTAGATGAACTACAAAAGCGTAACGACGTGATCCGGGTCATTAGCAAGCGCTTGAAGATGGCGGAGCTGAGCGAGAAGGACAGCCACCGAGAGCTGAGCAGCATTCAGCAGCAGCTGCAGGAGCTGAGCCAGCGACAACAACACAGCAGCCAAAAGCACCAGGAAATACAGGTACTCGATTCATTTCTAGTGCGTGTACAGTTTTGTTAGAGTAAAGCATTCTGATGTTGGGGGATCTTCTTCTCGGCGGGTTTGTTGGCGTTTTTGCCTCCCTCGAACCTACAGCTCCAGTGGCTCAGTGGTGAGAGCTAAGTGCTGTTGAATGACCATGAAATTGTCGCTCCATCACCTGAGCAGACAAATCCTAAATTTGTTTTGAATAAATATTCGTATGTTACTCACTAATCGCTAAATTTCCGATCCCTCTCAGGAGAAGAACCAGAGTCTGAATTCGACCGTCCTGTCCCTGTCGTCCCAGGTCGGCCAGCTCCAGGTTCACGAGGAGGAACTCAACTCCATGCTCAAGCTCAAGGTAGATCTCTGTCGTTGTAACCCACACTGGGCTATTTCGTTATATTAATATGTGCCTGTCTTTAGGACAAAGACCTCACGGAAGCCACAAATCAGATCTTAGCTCTGACTGATCGGCTGCGGGGATCGGAGAATTCGTTTAAGGACTCTCAGGAACGCGAAAGCAGAACGTTTCGGGAAATGGAGGAGTACAAGCGGCGCTTCAGAGAGGCCAGACATGATAATGGTCGACTCAAAGGTAGAGATTTGTGCTCTGTGTTCTCAAACTCGCCTCAATCTGACTAGGGCTGAATCTGGTGTCAGATTATATGATGGTTCTTACTTTTTCATGCCATTTTAGTGGGCATTATCCTACAGGTTATGGCTACATATGTATATAAATACTTTTACCTGTGTAAATATTTAAGTAAAAGAAATGTAGGATTCTCACCGAGGACGGCATATGCGTCTGGAATCGCATTAGATGGTGGCAGAATCCAGAACGCTTAATCCAATTAGACAGGCCATGCATCGTCCCATTTTTTCATATCGCCAGAATATGAAATGTAAATTATATCAATACTGTATGATAATATTTATTTTTGCACATCAAGTGCACAATGTACTGCATTTGACCTTTGGACAGGACGCACAGTCTAATGTCAGCTCTGGACCATAATTTAGTTTAATCTTACTTTTGCTCATTTGTATTTTTTCCCTAGGTGAGCTTCAGGAGAAGACTCTCGAGAGCAACACTCAGAGAGAAGAGCTCATTCGGCTTAAACAAGAGAACCAGATCCTCAGGAAAGAGCTGGCCCTGGCAGGTAGGATGCAGAACAAATGCGGTACCTTCTTACCGCGTTGTTTATGGTAATCCTGACCTAGCTGCAGAATTCTGTATTCGAGGTGAAAATTTGCATGATTGCTCTGCTGTGCCATTCAGATGAGGGCGAGAGCTGGAAAGACGAGTTAATTGCGCTCGCACGATCCAAGCAGGAGCGCACCGAGTCCGAGCTTCTATGCCTGCGGCAGGTAATTCCCGATACGTCCAGTACACTGATCCTAATGCTGAAGTTATTCTGCAATAAGTAGATTGGGATCTGTATGCTTTTTTGGTGTCTCTTATGTCAATCACCGTTTGGGTGAAAACATAGTTGCTTTTCTTTCGCAATGTTTCCACGGTTTACTGGTTTTTCAGCATTCCTCTGCCTCAGACAGCTTGGTCATGTGACTTTTCTGAGCCAGGCTTGATTTGTGTGCTTCTGTAAAGAACTCTTCTATTAGACCATTACAATGATATACAGAGGGACCTCGGTTCTCGTCGTCAAGACGGCTTGTCAAGTATCGAGCAAATGTTTCCCAAAAGGAATAATGTAAACGGAATGAATCTGTTCCAGACCCCCAGAAAATCCACCCTGTATAAGGCATTATATGCATGGATGCGTTGTATATAAATACAGATGTGTATATATACAGCTTCTTATTCGCATTTTCCGGTCCACGTTAAATTAAATTGCTGCAGTTACATTATGGCTCCTGTAGGTGGAGATTCAGCCTCATCATCAGTAATGATCAGTAAGTTCAGGTTTAAAACACTTACATTAAGTTACAGTCGGCCGAAATCATCAACACAAATTATCTTATAATAACGTGATGAAAAATCTCGTGTCGTTTAATGAGTCATGAATTGAAAGTGCAAAGCACTTATTGTGTTCTGGTTCCTGTTTTGCTTCCGGTTGGCTTTTCGAATAACCTTTTTAGGACCCATTGAGATTTATTTGCACTAAGAATACAGTACAAGCTTGTGAAATCTTTGTAAGTCATTTTATATAGAGAATGACTGTGATATTTGGCGCTCCCTTGAGAGGTCTAATATATCCCAGAGATTAATATGTACTGTTGTGTGTGGTTTTAATGTTCTGGCTGATTGGTGTCTATAAAACGTATCTGCCATGTCACAGGTGTGTGAGAACCAGCAGAACGACCTTCAGCTCCTGAAACTGAACCTCGAGAGCACCAGAGAGTCTCTGAGACAGGGTCAAAAGACACTCGACAGGTGAGAGATGTGGGCTCATTGAGTGGACTGTTTTGGGTTAAGATTTTGACTGAACCGTCTTTGTGGTTTTAGGGTCGATAATGTAAGCGGAGCCAGGGTTTTAGAGCGTAGCAGCCATCAGGAAACACATTTAGGAGAGTTGATAGACTGTCAGTGCGAGAGCGTAGATCTGCCGCCTCAGCATCGCCTCGAGCAAAGCGAGAAGCTCACCATCGCCGATTTAACCTCTAGTCCAAACACCCTGACGGAACAAGATTTCACCTGCATTGTCGTGGAGGAAAAGACGAACGACACGACCGATGGACCTCCGTCTGGCCCTGGTTCTGCGTTCTCTCGATGCTGCGAGTGTAGCCGCAATCCGGCAGAGAATCAGGAGGCTGATGAGGGTAACGCCGAACCTGAGGTGGACTTCGTAGCTATAATTAATCACGGTGCAGCCATGGAGGACTCGGTTCTGCTGGTGGACGTCACTCCCAAAGATCTACAGAATGCTCGGTAGGGACCTTAGGTAGTCTAGATTTGGTCGGTTTGATGATGGGGTTCTACAGAGCACTCACCTGTTTCTGTTTAAGGAGACATTCCGCCGAAGTCTTAAAAATTAAACTTCATTTTCTGTAGTTTTTCAACACGAAATCTACCAACTATTCATAATGAGTGTTGGTCAGTCTAGGGCAACTTTATTTTACAAGGTTTGTATAGGAGTAAGGACTGAGTTTTCAGCACAGAATTAGCAAATGCATAAAATGTAACCACATGGCATTCATACTAATAGGATCAGGACACTGAGCACGTTCTAACCATTCACTGAAAGTGTGTACCAACATCTAAAAATAATTTAGGTAACAGGATACTGAGCTTGGCCTTTTCAGTTATAGTAAATATACAGGAAAAAATAATAAGAGAGATTACTTTTCTTCCCATGAAGAAAAAGCTTGTTATCTTATTGTTCAGTCCAGGAAACTTGACCTGTGTGTACGTCGACTGTGCAACACCTTCGCCACGGAGGCGGACCGGTCCTGGGTTTTTGGAGGACAACAGCGCCAACAACAGCCAGGTAGCAGTTGTATTTTAGTTAAGTGACTTCTTCAGTCTCAGCTAGTTGGAAAACGTCCCCAATCTTATATACAGCACCTGACCAACTAGCTGAGACTGAAGATGTCACTTAGATGACTGATGAAATGTTTTTCCCACAACACCTTATGTCCAAATGAACTGATTCAACTTCTGGGATTTTCTTACCTGAGCATGCATCAGACAAGTAAAAACATTCACAGAAGAAAATCGAATCGACTTCTTGATGGACAGTTTGCATACAAAGTACATTTGTTCTTGTGTGTAACGTACGAAGGCGTGTCATCACTCATCCCGAGTTTCTACTGATAAGCTGAGTGCAGAAACCAAAAGGTCCAGCCGTTTTGATGTTTATGACTTTTTTTCCCCAATCAGCAGGAGGAGTTCGAGTCCTCCACGAGTCGTTTGCAGCGTCTGCTGGCAGAGTCTCAGCAGATGGTGGCCAGTCTGGAACGCTCTTCTGAAAAACTTCAGCTTACTTCCACTTCGAATCGCACCCCCAGTCCCGTCCCGAGCTCTGCTTCCCAGTGTGAGTCCGTTTGCAGCCTCAGTGATGCCCACAGTAATAGCGATAGTCGCGACCACACCCGGTCGCCCAAACACGGCCATGCAGGACAGCAAGGAATGGTACGACCTGTTTCTCCTTACCTTGTACATCTATTGTTTTTATTTTTTTTATATTATTGTGCAAAAGTTCTGGTCAAAATTCAGTATGTGTTGATCGTAACACAATCTCTGCAGGGACCATTTCTTTTGCATGTTATCACTATAAGTTAATGTATTAATGTATTATTTTGTGTGTTCTGTAATGCACAAGCTGTTTAAAAAAACAAACAATGCTCTAGTAGCTCTTAAGCTGTGCCCTCGTTTCATCTAATTCATTTAATTATTCATAATTGTTGGGGTGTTGCTAGACCTTTTTTTTATATATATTTAATCAATTTAATCGTACCAGTTTGTTTGTGGCCAAACAATTAAGAATGGTTGTGTTTAGGGTTACGCTATAGTGCAAAAAAATCGATACAGCAATATATGGCGATGTTTATTATAATGATATGCTACATCGATTTTAAGCTCAAAATGTCGATGTTTTTTAAGAAAATCAAAACCCGTTTTAAATGGGACATGAACTACAATCTGCACTCCTGTAGATGGCGCAGTACGGTGTTTTGACTCTGTTTCCGCTGAATTATGATATGATTATCGATATGTATTAAGACGAGTCTGATCGTACTCCGTAACTCGTCTTTCAGCTGTTCTCATATTTTCAGTGAACTATGTAGAATATCGAAATATATCGTGATATAATCGCATCGTGAAGTCCTTTCCAGTACTCACCCCTATTACGCTTTCAGTTTATCACGGAATGTGTGGCCTTTTTGTGTAGTGCTTTTAAAAGAAATTTCTTTTGGCTCAAATACGAGCAAGGAAAAGTGTTCCTCAAAGTGGGTGTGTTTAAATACTTTAACTGTTTGCCAGCACTGATTATTATACATGTTACACCCTAAGGGTCATCAGCTCTTCACCGTGGAATTTAAAATGTTTTCTCCTTAGGAGGACCGGGAGGGGGAGTGTGAAATCCAACACAGCAGCAGTTCGTAAAACCGTGGAACGTCACACATTGGCCGGATTCTTTAAAAGCAAGTGACTTTTTGAAGACTGACGTTATCTCTGACATATGGACCTTCGAACTGCCAGTGTGTTCGAATAAATAAATACTTTTTTGCCTTGAAATGAATGATTTTTTAAGTTTTAGTACCACTGTTTCCTGCAGAAGCTACAGTATTTCATAACTCCAGTATTAATAGCATGGTCTCTTGGTATGTGAACCCGGTACCAATTTATAAACCTTTTGTTAAACCTGTCCTGCAGCATGACTGAATGGTGCTTTTTGTTTCGTCATTCCTGTTTTTGCTGTCATCAGACCGGTTTTTTTAAAAGAGGGTGCACTGCCTTTTGGGTTTTGACCGCAGCTCAGTTCTATGAGCCGTGCCTGTGTGAGGATGCTATCTCACTTTATTTAAATCTGTCGACCTGCTGGACCTCAGGATTTACAGAACTCTCATCTCAGGAATTTGGAAAGCACAGCGAAGGTATTTCAGTCATGTTGTACATGTTGTACGCTGTTTATACACCATTTGTTTTAGTGGAATTAAAAATGGTTTTGGTGTTACAATTTGATACGGTTTCCTTATCTTCATTCGTTTAATAACTACAGCACACAGCACTGTGCAAAAGTCTTAAGCCACCATTAGATTACATATCCTGGTGTTTTACCAATGAGAGCATCAGCAGCATCTGGCAGCATTGAAGCAGGTTGGTCAGGGATGGTCTTTTTGTAAGGGTTGCAGCCCAGAAACCACTTTTTCATAATTAGAACAGGGCGAAAAGGCCAAAAATACGCCAAATCTCACAAAGATTGAAATGGAGATCAGTAGAAAAGCGGATTATGCAGTGACAGATTCAAGATTTTTGGCTCCTATCATCACCCATATGGTCATTATAGCATTGCTAACAACAAATCTAAAAGTGGCCTAAGACTTTTGCACAGTTATTTGTTCTCACAAATACACTTTCAGTGCAATTTTACCTTAAAAACTAGGACTGCATCGTAACACAAAAAGAAGGCGCGAGTCATAATCGCGAAAGATTAAATCTTAAAGCTGATAGCTAACCTGAAATGTCACACTTCCTTCTACCTTTAAGTACGCGACGTACAGCAAAGAGATAAAATAGTCTGTTACGGTGATTCTAACAGGGCTGAAAATGTCGAAGAATAAAACGGAGAAGACGGACAAGTCCGAAAAAGCTCTGGCAGCAGAAAAAGAGCAATTCGTCAAACTTCAGGTAAAGGACGAATTCAGAAACACAGCCTATTCGCCTCTACTAGCTTAGCTTGACACTTTAAATACGATTGATATGTTAGTCCAAGTGTATGCTTTTGTGTTTAATTTAAAAACTAATAATAATAACGTTTTCTCTCACAGCTGCAGAGCATTGCAAAATGCATGACCTCTATTGAGGCGCCAATAAAGGAGAAATACGGACGCAGTATCTTTCCAAACTTTTGCCTGTTTTCACTTTCTTTCTGTCTAATATTCCTGATACACAACAACTTTGTGGTTAAGTAACAGAGATATTATTTTATGCCAGTTTCTATCGGAGTGCTTAGTGACAGTGTCTGTGGTTAGGATTTATGGTGGAAAAGTGGAAGTTTTTGAGTACCAGGGAGTCTCTTGGTTAGGGGTAAAGGTTTAGGTGTCAGAATACCAGATAATTTGAGATTATGAGAAAACCAGAAGCTGAAAGTACAGGTGAGTTATGGTTAGAGTAAATGAGAGAGTGAGTGGACCAGTGACCTAGTACATGTAAATGTTAGGGTTGGGGTTTTGTGTTTAGCCCAATGTCCAAGAAACTTTCAAGTGTGGGCAAATTAAAAGTACATACAGCTGAGAGTACAAGTGTATAGGTTGAAAAGTTCAAAATGTTATACAGTATGCAGTACTGAGCAAAAGTCTTAGGCCACCATTAGATTAGATATAGATATAGACTGTTGTAACAATACTAAAATGACCATATTTATGTTCCTCAGTCTCTTTATTAGCATATAGTCAGAAAATACAGGAAATTTGTATGCAGCATTAAAAACTGAACATAAATCAGTAAAAACTGCTTCTATAGGCTAGAGTGGCAAGTGTTTGGAAGCTTCATCGAGACGCAGTCAACCCTTCTACAGTCGGAAGAAGCTTGCTCAAGAATGCTTTTTGGAAGGATAGCAGCCTAGAAATTGCAATCACTTTTTTCTTTAGCTCACAAAGATTAGTAAAGATCAGTGGAAATGGTATTATGGACTTCATATCTGGTCATTATAGCTCTGATGAAACAACACATCTAATGGTGGCCTAAGATTTTTGCTCAGTACTGTATACCGGGTGACGTGGTCAAAAGTGGCCTTTCCTTGACATTAGTGCAGCGATTGTATTAGGAACCCATAAAGAAGGTGGAGCCCTGACCTTCTGGTCCCACACTGCCAGTCTGCCTCTGGCCAGCAGCGCCATCGTCAGCTGGAAGTTCTGCCATATGGTGCACAAACTCCTGCGCGATGGTCATTCAAATGTGAGTCTTCTTCATTCGTAGGACTCTTGAGCTGTTAAACACTTGTTACACATTATTTTAATGTTATTTTATCATTGTCTGACCACGTTATGAGTAATTAATGCTGAAACCGAAGGAAATCTTTCTGTTACAATTGGCAATAACTACGTTTCTTTCGCATGACTTCCAGACCCTGCGAGATAGCCGTGGGCATGTCCCAAGTCTGAAGCAGATGGGAGTTTTATGGGTAGGTAAATAAATGCTAAAATCATTCTTACTTATTAGTCATATGTAATGAAACTGGAGGTTTTCTCTTGCGTTGTGCAGGGAAGCCTTCATGATCGATATGGCCACATCGTTGCTCTGTATGCCAAGTTCTTGTGCAACAAAATCGACTTTCATTGTAAGGTGAGTTACAATTAATAAAAAAATAACTGATTAAAAGGTCGTTTTCTGTCATACTTACTGTCCTCCTTTACTGTGGGTGTCTGTAATTTAAGCTTAATTATGCTTCTTTACAATTAGGTTTGTGTAACTAATAATACCCCAAAGGATTTTACCCGAGTGACAAGTGTTCTGTTTCTGAAAATGTCTTTCTAATAATATTGTTCCATCACAGCACAAAGAGATTCCACCCAATCTTGAGGCTCCTGATGACGTCCTGGAGAGGGTTATTGCAATTGATATCAACCAAGTGTACGTTTTTAAACCAGTAGTATTTCAGGTACTTCAAAGAGGAATAAACCTTGAAGAAAAGTAAATGACGTTTTGTGTTCAGGTTCGAAATAACAGGTGAGGTGCTGGACTACATGGATGCAGCACTTGTCTTACAAGAAACAGGTAAGCATTGTTAGGATTCTGCTATCATATTAGAAGTTTAGGCTGTCAAACTCTCAACTGTGCAAAAGTCTTAGGACACTATTAGAGCTGTTGTTTTAGCAATGCTATAATCACCATGTATAACACGGTCAATGATTGGACACAAGAACTTGGAATGTCACTCCATAATCACCTTATCCACTGATCTTCATTCCAACCTTTGTCAGCTTTGGCATATCTTAGCCTTTTAAACCTGTTCCTTTTCCAAAAAAGAGGTTTCTTGGCTGCTACCCTTTCAAAAAGACTGGTCCTGATCAAGCTTTTTTAGACCGTAGAAGGGTTACCTTGGCATCCGGTTGAAGCTGCCAGATGCTCAAGTAGTGCTTAAGTTTTCATTAAAAATGCTATATTTTATATTATAGTATATTTTCTGGTTGTATTCTTATAAAGAGTCTCAGAAAAAATCATACTGTATATGGTCATTATGGCATTTGCTAAAATCACTGGTCTATCTTATGTAATGGTGGCCTAAGACTTTTGCATAGTCCTGTAATCAAGCTATTATCGTCTAGTAGTATGTTAACTGTTAACAAAACAGTCTCTACTTCTGTCCCCTTAAAGACTGTAACAAGGATTTGGTAACTGCACTAACTACTAATTGAAAACCACACAAACACTTCATATTTGTTATGAACCGACCAGGGGAAGGGACACTGGTCGGGGGAAAAAGGGATAAGGAAGGAAGCGGATACACCTTGGTGTAATAGAGAGGGAGCGGATGCAGCCCAATGGAGAAAGCCCATGCGCTCGATTGAGCGTCTCAGGCTGGGATTCGATCCTACGCTTCCGTGCAGTGAGTGGCGAGTGAGTTACCACTACACCAACTGGCCGTGGGAGAGAAGGGGGGCGCAGCTGAACGAGGGAGTAAGGGCAAACGGAGGCGCCGTACAAAACGGGACTCAAACAAAGGCAGCGGGCGTTCAAAAAGGGCCTATAATTAGGAATAGGGAATGATGTAAACCTAACAAATAAATGCTCCTGAAACCAGGAGGGCGGTTAGGTTGAATTAAAAAACGCAACAAAAGAAGATCGCTTACCAGCGAACTCGCGGACGAGCCGCGCATGCGGCGGTGGGGATCTCAACGGAGAACCAGGGGATAGCCGTAGCGTTAGCCGAAGCTCCGGCCGCGCTGCACGGGGCGCGCAGCGTCAAACAAACACACAGCACAGCGAAGGACAAATCACTTGCCCGAGGGAAGGGAAAGCACGCAGGGGAAACCAGCAATCCGGAGGGAGAGAGGCTGGGCGACGGCGAGCGGACCGCGGGGGCGGAGCGCAGCGGATTTTAGGAGGAAGAAGAGGTCAGTAGCGATGATCTGTCCCTATAATCCTACCTAATTCCCTGACAATTTTACCTCGAGTCCTCCCGAGCTCTACTCGGCTGATCCGCTATCGGACCAGTCGTACCGGTAAAGCCCTACGGGGATCGCTACTGAGGTTCTTGGCTAGTAATGAAAACGGATTCATGTAGAACGGTAGATAGTGCGCGGCGGGCGCGGCATTAGGAAGCGTTATTTATAGCGGTTCGACCGCCATATTCCCGCGGCCGGCGACGCCCCCCGCCTTGGGATGTTTTGGACCGTAACAGCACCACCCCCCCCCCCGAGGGGCGGCCCCCGACGTCCCTAGACCGGGGCCCTATCCCGCCGGAAGTCCCGGATCAGGGACCGGTCCAGGATGTGCCGGTCGGGAACCCAGGAGCGCTCCTCCGGGCCGTAACCCTCCCAGTCGACTAAGTACTGAGTGCTGCCTTGCACGCGGCGGGAGTCGAGGAGTCGGCGCACAGTATACGTCGGACCCCCCTGGACGATGCGAGGGGCAGGCGGCCGAGCGGGAGGAGCAAGGGTCCGACAAAGGACGGGCCTGAGTTGGGAGATGTGAAAGGTGGGGTGGACCCTCATGGCCTGAGGGAGGTCGAGCCGGTAGGTAACCGGGTTGATCCTTCGCACCACTTTGAAGGGCCCCACGAACTTCGGCCCCAACTTGCCCCTGGACCCTCTGAGGGGGAGGTGCCGCGCAGACAACCACACCCGCTGGCCCGGACGGAAAGACGGAGCAGGTTGGCGTCTGCGGTCCGCCGTGCGCCGCATGCCCTCCATCGCCCGGCGGAGGAGTGCTCACGCATTGGTCCAGGCCCTTTTGCAACGACCGACAAAGCGTGCGGCCAAGGGAACTCCGGCCTCTCTTTCCTGTTCGGGGAAGAGAGGTGGAGGGAAGCCGAACTGGCACTCGAAGGGCGACATGCCCAGAGCGGAGTGCCGTAGGGTGTTGTGGGTGAACTCCGCCCAGAGCAACTGCTCTGACCAGGTGGAGGGGTTCCTGGACGTGAGGCACCGGAGCATGGTGGCCAGGTCTTGGTTGACGCGCTCCGTTTGGCCGTTGGACTCGAGAACCCCCGAGGACAGGCTGGCTGTGGCCCCTAGGAGGCGGCAAAAGGCTGTCCAGAACCGACTAGCAAATTGCGGGCCCCGGTCCGACACCAGGTCGCTGGGCAGGCCGTGGACCCGGGCGACATGGAGGAGGAAGAGGTCAGCCGTCTCCCGTGCCGTGGGCAGCTTGGGCAATGCCACAAACTTGCAGGCCTTGGAAAATCGGTCGACAATCACGAGGATGACGGTGCAACCCCGAGAGGGGGGAAGGCCCGTAATGAAGTCCAGCGATATGTGGGACCAGGGCCGAGAGGGGACAGGGAGTGGCTGAAGGAGGCCGCTGGGTTGCTGCCGGGGGGTCTTGTTTCAGGCACAAACCTCGCAGGCGGCGATGAAGGCGTCCGCCTCCATGCCGGACCACCAGAAGGTCCGTCTGAGGAACTCGTAAGTCCAAGCGCCTTCCGGGTGCGCCGTGAAGGGGGCCTCGTGGCCCCAGCGCATGACCTCCCTGCGAGCAGAAGCAGGGACGAACCTGCGGCCTGGTGGGCCATTCCCGGGGTCGGGTTCACGGCGGAGGCCCCTGGTGATGGCCTGGTCGACTTCCCAGGTGAGGGCACCGACGAACCGGGCGGAGGGAAGTACGGGGTCAGGCGCGGAGGGCGCCTCGGGGGGATCCCACTGCCTGGAGAGGGCATCAGGCTTCACGTTCCTAGAGCCTGGCCGGAAGGATACCGTGAAGTTGAACCTGGCAAAGAACAGCGACCAACGAGCCTGACGGGCGTTAAGGCGTTTGGCCTGCTGTATGTATGCCAGGTTCTTGTGGTCCGTCCAGACCAGGAACGGGTGCTTGGCCCCCTCCAACCAGTGGCGCCACTCCTCTAAGGCCAGTTTTATGGCCAGGAGTTCCCGGTTCGCCGACGTTGGGTTGGTGGTAATTGCGCTCGGCGGGGGTCAAGCGCCGGGAAGAAAAAGTAGGCGCAGGGGCGGAGCTTGTGGGCTGGTGCGGTCCGTTGGGAGAGAGAACGGCCCCAACTCCCACTTCGGACGCGTCTACCTCGACGACGAACGCCTCCTCGGGGTCAGGGAAGCAAAGCACAGGCGGATTGGTTAAGGAGCCTCTTGATCTCCAGGAAGGCCCGTTCCGCTTCCATCCGACCAGCGGAATGGCCCGGCGCCTCCTTACACGGTGAGGGAGGTGAGTTTGGAAAACGGTCGTGGTCCCGAAGTCCCTGACGAACCGACGGAAGAAAATTGGCAAAGCCCAGGAACCGCTGGACCTGCCGCACCGAAGAGGGACGGGGCCACTCCGCCACAACCGCCTGGGTCTTGGCCGGAGGTCCATGCTCAGACACCCATGGGAGACCACAAACCCCCAAAAAAGAGACAGAGGAGACATGGACATCGACTTCTCCAATTTCACAAATAGGCGGTTGGTGAGGAGAAATCTTGGAGGACGCGGCGGACGGTGCGGATGTGTTCCGCCCTTTTCTTGCTGAAGATGAGGATGTTAGTCGTCGAGGGTAGACGTAGACATACCGGTCCGAGGGCCTCTCGCAAGACGTCGTTACCTAAGGCGTTGGCAAGACGGCGGGGGCATTCATGAGGCCGAAGGGCATGACCAAGTACTCATATGCCCCGTGGGCTTAAAGGAAAGCCGTCTCCATTCGTCCCCCTGCCGAACGCGGACCAGGTTGTAGGCGCTCCTGAGGTCCAGTTTGGTATTGGTGAAAATTCTGGCACCCTGGAGCGCCCTCAAAAGCCGTGTTAATAAGAGGCAGGGGGTAACGGTCCTTGACCGTTATTGGCGTTGAGGCCCCGGTAGTCAACGCAGGGACGAAGGGACCCGTCCTTCTTCCCCACAAAAAAAGAAAGCCCGCCCCTGCGGGAGAAAGTAGGATGGTCGAATGAACCCCGCACGTAAAGCTTCGGCGATGTACGACCGCATGGCCTCCTTTCGGTGCGATGATTGAGGGAGAAGAGCCTCCCCCGAGGGGGGGAAAGCACCGGCAGAAGGTCAATGGCACAGTCGTATTCGCGGTGCGGAGGGAGACGTAGGGCCTCCCCTTTGCTGAAACACTCTGCCTAAATCCCTGTACTGGGCTGGGACTGAGGAGAGGTCGGGCCCCGGGCTGTTGTAACCGGAGGAGTAGGCGAGGGAATGAGGCAGGCCTCCAGACACCTAGGGGACCAGGAAAAAGACCGAGCCGGACTGCCAGTCAATAGAGGGGTTGTGGTGTCGGAGCCAGGGAAGTCCCAAAACCATTTGGTTATGGGGTGTTTGGGTGACCAGGAAAGGCAGGAGCTCGGTGTGGTCCCGACGGTCACCTGGAGGGGGGAGGTCTGGTGCGTAAACGGGAACCGCAAACCCCAAAGAACACCGTCCAGGGCCCTAAAACGACCGGGGCCGCTGGGAGAACCTCCAATTGAGCGTTGGAGCTGTTGGGCCAGGCGAACGTCAATAAAGTTGCCGGCGGCCCCGGAATCGATCAGGACCCGAACGGCCTTGCGGCGATCCCGTCCTGAACCGATACTGGCCTGTAAGACGAGGCCGGATTGGGGAGGTTTCGGGGCGTCTAGGACCCGACCTCCCCGCCCGGGGGGTCCCGGCCCTCGCGTTTCACCGACCGGGCGTGGAGGGACCCCCGCCCTGGAACCCGAAGGGGAGGAACCGGCCCTGGCCAGGTCCATGGGTTCCTCGGCGTCTCTATTGGTCGGAGGGAAAAGAAAATGGGGGAGGGTAGCGGGGTGGGGGGAGGAAGTCACAGGGGTCAGGAATGTAATGGGGGGGTAGGGAGAAAGTGGAAAAAGAAGGGTGGGTGGAAGTAGGAGTGGGGGATCGGGAGAGGAATCCCGGCCCTCGCGTTTCCCGACCGGCGTGGAGACTCCCGCCCTGGAACCCTAAGTGGGAGAACCTGCCCTGGCCCAGCCCTGGTTCCTCGGCGTCTCTATTGGTCGGAAGGGGTACATGACTTGGGGCCCGAGCGGGCCAAACGGAGTACCGGGATCCGCGGGCGGCGGCCTTCTCCCGAGCCTTCTGGCGTCGGCGGGTGGTCCAGGGACGTAGCGATGGCATAGGGTCATTGAGGGTCGCGGAGGATCAATCACGTGTGGCCAGGTCGTCCTTGAGACCCTCACTGAGGCCCTTCTGGAAGACCGCCATAAGGGCCAGGTCATTACAACCGCTTTCGGCGGCCCAGGGTCTGGAAATCAATGGCGTACTCGGCCGCTGAGCGCGAGCCCTGAACGAGCTCAGTGAGTCGAGTCGCGGCGTCCCGCCCGCCATGGGGATGGAAAAACGTTTCCTTAATGCTTGGGGTAAAGGCGGTTTCAGTGTTGCAGATCCCTGAACCCGACTCCCACTGGGGCCGTGGCCCAGGCAAGGCACGGCCCGAAAGCAGGGAGATGATATAAGCCACCCGAGAGCGTTGCGTAGGGAAGCGGGAGGGCTGCAGCTCGAACGTCAGTGAGCATTGCAAAGCAGAAGCCCTTGGCATCGTTCCGCTTCCCCCGCAAACATCTCGGGGGCGGCGATAGGGGTATCCCCCGTGGCAACGACCCTAGGTACCCGAGGCAGGAGGAGGAAGAGAGCTGGCGGCCCCCTGGGGCGGAGGCGTAGGCTTTGCGAGCTTGGCCGTCAGCTGAGTGACTGCCACGGTAATGGGTCCTGCACCTGTTGCACCAGGGCCGTCAGTTGCTGCTCATGCCGACCAAGGGTGACGCCATGGTGCTGGAGCACAGTGGCCCGCCGTTGGGGAGGTTGAGGGGGGGGAGGTACACCTGCTGAGTCCATACTGGGCGCACTATACTTTTATGAACCCGACCAGGGGAAGGGACACTGGTCGGGGGAAAAAGAGGGATAAGGAAGGAAGCGGATACACCTTGGTGTAATAGAGAGGGAGCGGATGCAGCCCAATGGAGAAAGCCCATGCGCTCGATTGAGCGTCTCAGGCTGGGATTCGATCCTGCGCTTCCGTGCAGTGAGTGGCGAGTGAGTTACCACTACACCAACTGGCCGTGGGAGAGAAGGGGGGCGCAGCTGAACGAGGGAGTAAGGGCAAACGGAGGCGCCGTACAAAACGGACTCAAACAAAGGCAGCGGGCGTCAAAAAGGGCCTATAATTAGGAATAGGAATGATGTGAACCTAACAAATAAATGCCCCTGAAACAGGAGGGCGGTTAGGTTGAATTAAACGCAAAAAAGAAGATCGCTTACCAGCGAACTCGCGGACGAGCCGCGCATGCGCGGTGGGGGGGGATTTCAACGGAGACCCAGGGGATAGCCGTAGCGTTAGCCGAAGCTCCGGCCGCGCTGCACGGTGCGCGCAGCGCCAAACAAACACACAGCAAAGCGAAGGACAAACCACTTGCCCGAGGGAAGGAAAGCACGCAGGGAAACCAGCAATCTGGAGGGAGAGAGGCTGGGCGACGGCGAGCGGCCGCGGGGAGCGCAGCGGACCCCAGGAGGAAGAGAGGTCAGTAGCGATGATCTGTCCCTATAATCCTACCTAATTCCCTGACAATTTTACCTCGAGTCTCCCGAGCTCTACTCGGCTGATCCGCTTATCGGACCAGTCGTACCGGTAAAGCCCTAACGGGGATCGCCTACTGAGGTTCTTGGCTTAGTAATGAACGGATTCATGTAGAACGGTAGATAGTGCGCCGGCGGGCGGCATTAGGAAGCGTTATTTATAGCGGTTCGACCGCCATATTGCCGCGGCCGGCGACGCCCCCCGCCTTGGGATGTTTGGACCGTAACAATATTATTGGTCGTTTGAGTTTTTTTTTTTTCCATTAATATGCATTTGCGTATGCAGTTTTCAGGCAACTCGAATCCAACTCCACCAGCTCGACCACAGTGGTGGGGCAGTGCCGTCTGGCTCCCCTGGTCCAGCTCATCCAGGACTGCAGCCCTCTTTATCACTTCCTAGTCAAGCTCCTTTTTAAGCTACACAGTCGTAAGTGGACTTTCATTATCCTACAGGGCAACCAGGTATTCATGTAAAACAGAAATAAATAAATAAATAAATCAGTCTAAAGTGCGCTTTTGTCTAAACACCCTGAAAACTTTTGCTTTCTTTAACTTCCCTTCTCTTAATGTGTCGGAGAGTTCGCCATGTCTTTTTCACATCATCAACTTAAAAAAACAAAATTAAGACACGAGTGAAGATGAGTGCAGGAATTTTTATGGTTTGTGTTTTTTTGTGTTTTCATACTAGAACGCTCTTAGATAAATAATCAGACGGTTCCATCCAGTCCCTGTGAGCTTTATCTCTATCATTCTCCAGCCTTACAGGTCTATCCCACCAGATCTTTTCTTTAATATCCATGTTTTTAGAGGCAACCTGTTGCTCATCCTATAAGCTCTCGATGAGCTGTTCTGCCCAGCGACCGAGCTCTGATTGGTCAGCCTGATTGTTGGTTCACTAATGGTTGTGTCTTGAAAGCCAAACATTTCACAGAGGGTTTATATGTGTGTATTTTGTATGTGTGCTGCAGGTATACCAGTGGATGCTCTGTTAGGCCATCGAGAGCGATTCCGTGATCAGTTCAATAGGTAACCCTTGTTATCGAATTCATTTTGGACCTTGTTACACTAAATGTTACACTTTAGTGTAACACTTTTAGTGTTACACCTTTCAGTTAAATGATTTTGCATTTTAATTCCCCTCAGTCTTGGCGAGTTCTTTGAGAGAGCCAGAGGCATGGAGTTCTTTAAGACGATCATACAGATTCCTGATTTTCCTGATGTAAGATTTACCTACAACTAGAAATTGTGTTAAAAAAAAAACGTCCACTAAAAATAATTTTATCAGTTGAACAAAAGGAGGAGGAATGTGTAAAAGCTCATAATGTGTCGCACCTTGAGACAAAAAGTCTCAAATTTTGGCCAATTTTCCTGGCCTGCCCATACAGTAGCTGCACATAGCTGGCCTTAACCACTCTTCAGATGTCATTCTGGAATGTGGGAGTGCCAGTGTTGTTTTGCTTGGACAGAAAAGTCAACATGTGGCCCAGAATTGCTCTGTAGGCTCTGATTTTTGTAAACACCCCTCTGATTATTGTAGTCACCCACCCTCTGCTTGCAGGCATGCACCGTTTAATGTCCATCCGAAAGACATCCGTTTGCCCAGATCTTATACAGTACTGTGCAAAAGTCTTAGGCCGCCATTAGACTTGTTGTTTTAGCAATGCTATAATGACCATACATAAAGTTGTTAAACTTTTGGGGAAAAAAGAGGTTTCCTGGCTGCAACCCTTCCAAAAAATTCCTGATTGAGCTTCTTCGTACTGTAGAAGGGTCGACTTGGCGTCCCGATGAAGCTGTCACATCAGTTTTTATTAATACAACTTACAAATTTCCTATTTTTTCAGATTATATTATAATAAAAAGGCCGGGAAACGTTATATATGGTCATTAAACTATTGCTAAAACAATTCTATATCTAATCTAAACGTGGCCTAAGACTTTTGCACAGTACTGTATGCGTTTGATTCAGACAAAACTAGTATGAGCGAATCCTTGTGACACCTGCTGACAAAAAAGGGAATCGCAGTCTTGACTGAAAGCCATTAAAAAACATGGTATCGTTCTGCTTTTTTTTTAGTTTTCGTTAAGTTTTATAACGGATACAAAGATAGGAGGAATTACAGTATTGTACAATACTTTTCAAATCTTAAACATATTTTTGAAACTCTCTGTTTAAAAGAGTTTATTAGAATGTAACGAGGAATCTTTCAGGATCATTTATTTCCCTGATTAACTTGAGCAATTGCTTTTGGGCTGCAGGTACTCCTATGAGTCCATCTCAGTTTGGATATTGACCTTTATTTATGGACTCTTAATCCATCCTTTGCAAAACACTAGCAAAATCAACCACTTGTATGACGTCATCCTTTCCCCATAACAAATATCGTCCACTTTTGCCATCTTCTGAAACCATTTTTGCCAAGACTTTCAGTATATTTAGGCTATTGTTTTTGCCACAGAATCTTATTTTTTAATTGAGTATACAGTGTAATCTCATGAGTAATGGACTGCAGTAATCCCTAACGTGATCATTTACGCAGTATTCTCTACTTAATACTCACTGTCGTATGCAAATCTGCACAGTCCCCTCCTAATTTCCTGCGTGCGGCTTCAATGGCTGATTACGTTAAGCCTGTGGTGGTTCCCAATCAGCTCCCTGAAGATGACGACACTGAATTTCAGGTACAGAAGGATGCTCTGTGGTTTGCTCGATTCTTATACGATCTGATGTTGTTTTTAAGTCTTAATTCCTTTTTTTATATTTGCCTGGACAGTTCCACCCTCACAGCCAGTACGACCCGATAAATGACTTTTCACTGCCGAGGTAAGCACCGTCTTCATCTTCTAATAAATCGTGCTGGCTTGGCCTTTGAGGTTTTAACTTTGGTATTCGTGGTCATTGTGTTCTCAGGGAGACTGAGGTCGAGTCTTTAAGGAAGGAGCTTCAGGCGATGAAACCTGAGGTGCAGATGTATAAAGCAGAGGTACAGTGTGTGGATGTGCACTTATATTTAGTGTTTTATATCGATCTCTTATATGACAGGTAATTATGTTGACCAAGCTGAGGTAAAAAAAGGTTTGGGGACATAACGATTTCCCGAGTGGGACTAGAACTCGGGGATCTCCCTGTTCTCACTGTCGCTCCTTTAGAAATGAGTACGTAAGAAAACGCCACAAACGGAACTTTTTCCAAGTTGAAACTCAAAAACAACAACAGCGACCTGACCTTGAACTTTAATAATCATTACTTAATAGTTTCCTCTTTTCTTTTCAGTAATCTCACAAAGACAAACGGTGCAGGCTACCGTACCGGCTGTTATTCTACAAAGGCGCAGCAATGAATTAAGCCATTCTTTGGCGCTACAGAACTTTAATAATCTTTACATTTTAGTTTTCTCTTTTTTTTTCAATAACGGCACGAAAAACAAAACAAAGGCAAACACTGCCCTGGAGGTGCAGCAATTAACTAATTTATTACCCTAACTAAGTAACCTGCTCACCAGATGCAGGAGATCGGGGTTGATTAGCCCAAAGGATCCTGGGAACCTGAGTTCCCTAGGTTGAGTCCGCCACATTTACCTGTGCACCCTCTCCTGACTGGCTGACATGAGGCGGCTTTTTACAAAACTACAATGTCTAGATGATGAACAGACCACACTTTGATTATTTATGCCAGCAATCCCGTTTTAGTCGATATATTAATTATTATCATTGATGTTTTGCTTATTAAGATGATCAGTAAGTTTGCTTATTCACGGCTGCTTGCAGGCCCACCGTGCTGTGGTCCAGCTGAAGGACCAGGTGAACAAGTTGGAGGCCGAGCTGGAGGACCAACGCACCCACAAACAGATGGCTTTGGTGGAGAATGAGCAGCTGCGCATGGAAGTGGAGACGCTGAGGGCGCAGACGGCCATCGCTGCCAGCATTCAGGCGTCTGCGGAGGATGCAGGCAGTGAGTGGCGTTCTCCTAAAGCTTGGGTTTTGGATGTATCGTTGTTCAATAAGGAGCCTTTTTTTTTCCTCCGACTGTTTACGTTACAGGCCGTGCCCAAACCGCTCAGATGCATTTCAGCCGGCTTAAGGAGAAACATGCCGAGCTGGTCACCAAACACGCCGACCTCATGAGAAAGGTGCTTATGATAATAATAACCGGTGTAAAGCTTTCTGGTGTTCGCCCTGCATGACACGCTGCTTTGCGCTTCAGAATGCAGATGTGGTGAAGGAACTGGCCAAGGTCCAGCAAGCCCAGGAGGAGGAGGTCCGGACCAAGCAGCAGATTGCAGAAGAGCTGCAGCAGCTCAATCAGGAAAACAAAACAAAGGTGTTAACAGGAGTGTTTACATTGAGAATTGAGTCAATAGCATTCAAACAGTGTTAAGCCTAATATTAAATGTTTTGGTAACATTTAACTGTAATGTTTAGCTCGAAGCACACAAGGCTGAAATCATCCAGCTGAAGCAAGAGCTGGAGACCGGCAAAGCCGAGATAATTCATGTCCAGAGCGCTCTGCAGAGCAAAGAAAAGGTTTGTCCCAGCAGCCTCTCTGGACCTGAATGCGAAGTCTTCACACAATAATCTGGTCTAAATTGTTTTCCGTTTGTGTGGGGCTTACAGACGGGAGACCAGCTGAGCAGTGTGTTGGTGGGGTTGCAGGCTGAAAAAGAATCACTGATGCGTTCCATGAAAGAGCAGGAAGCCGAACTCGCTAGTCTGCGTCAGGCTGCTCAGCTCCATCAGCTCACCTTGCAGCAGGAGAGAGACAGGAACCAGAGGGACATGGGCTCCCTGCAGAGCCAAGTTCAGCAAAAAGTGAGAACTATGCTCAAATTGAGTGTGATTCAGTCGGTCAACCAGTGAGTCGTTCAGCGAATCAATCAGAGAGTTAGTGAGTCAGTCAGTGAGTGTGTTTCAGTCGTTTGAAGGTTTGGTGATTCAGTCAGTCGATGAATCAGTATTTCAGCCAGTCAGTGATTTATTGATTCAGTCATTCAATGATTTAATTATTCAGTCAATATTTGATTCAGAGATTAGATCAGGTGACGATTGAATGATTCAGCCATTCAGAGATTTTAGTCAGTAGGTGATTTCAGTGATTGATGTCAGTTGATGGTTTAGTGATTCAGTTGGTTAATGATTCTGTGATTCAGTCAGTTGATGGTTAAATGTTTTCAGTGATTCAAGTCAGTGATTTATTGATTCAGTCATTTGATGATTTTAATATTTAGTCTGTGATTCAGTGATTCGATCAAACAGTGATTTAGTGAATCAGTCAATCAGTGATTCAGTGATTTTGTCAGCAGGTGGTTCAGTCAGTTGTTGATTCTGGTTGTTGATGATTTAGTGATTCAGTCAGTTGGTGATTAGTGATTCAGTCAGTTGGTGATTTAGGGATTCAATCAGTTGGTGATTTAGTGATTCAGTCAGTTGGTGATTCAGTCGGTGATTCAATGATTCAGCCATTTGATGATTTTAATATTTAGTCTGTGATTCAGTGATTCGATCAAACAGTGATTTAGTGAATCAGTCAATCAGTGATTCAGTGATTTTGTCAGCAGGTGGTTCAATCAGTTGTTGATTCTGGTTGTTGATGATTTAGTGATTCAGTCAGTTGGTGATTAGTGATTCAGTCAGTTGGTGATTAGTGATTCAGTCAGTTGGTGATTAGTGATTCAGTCAGTTGGTGATTAGTGATTCAGTCAGTTGGTGATTAGTGATTCAGTCAGTTGGTGATTTAGTGATTCAATCAGTTGGTGATTTAGTGAATCAGTCAGTTGGTGATTCAGTCGGTGATTCAATGATTCAGTCAGTTGTTGATTGAATGTTTTCACCAGTCAGTGATTTATTGATTCAGTGACTTAGTCAGTCTGTGATTCATTAATACATTTAGTTGAATATTCAATCAAGTACTTAGTAAGTGCATAAGTGACTAAGTCAGTTGATGATTTAGTGCTTTAGTCAGTTGACAATTTAAAATGTCAGTCAGTTTCTGGGTTAGAGATTAAGTCAGTCTGTGATTTAGTGAATCAGTGAGTCGGAAATTTTCACTTTGGTCAGCTTCTGTTTCTGGAATCAACTCTCAGTCAATTTAATTCTCAGTGGCTGCAGTCTGAGAATCGATTACCTGAAAGGTAAACTGAAGCACAGTCACCAAACTGAAATCAGGGCTTGGTGTAGCTCCATTATAGAAGGTCACCGAAAAAAAGTGATTTACTTATTCTTCATTACTTGCCACCTTTGAAAGTGACCGATACTGTTTCGACAGGGGAGTCATGAGCAGGAGCTGCAGATGGAGGTGGAGAGACTGAGACGAGAGCTGGACCTGGCACGAGCAGAGGCACTGAGTCTCCGGAGTCAAGTACAGCAACTAGTCAGTACATCAGCTCATTATAGCTTATTATTATTATTATTATTATTATTATTATTATTATTATCATACTTACAGTCCTATTCACTTGGTAACGGTTTGTTAATTCTGTTCCTTTTTATGGCTCTGATGGTGATAACAGGTCGGTGTCACCGGTCCTCGTGTAACTCTAATGTCTTTGTGTCCTATCAGCTGCAGCGGGAGCAGGAGCAGCAGCTGGAGATCGCTCGCCTGAAGCGGGAGTTGGATGAGAAGAGAGTAGAAGCATCGTTTGTCCAAAGCGCTCTGCACAGCAAAGAGACGGTACATGGCTTCTCCTTTTCTTGTTGAGTTTACAGAAAAGCAAGGACGGGACATTATCAGTGTTAAACCATCAGATTCAGTGTATTATAGGGTTATATAGGTTTATCATACTGACTGCATTTGATGTATTAGATGGTATTTTAGAGGGGCGTATGATGACATGATACAGTCAACATGATCCTTGTACTCTGGGTTACAGGCAGGTCATGAGATGAGCGGTGTGTTGGTGGGGTTACAGGCTGAGAAGGAAAAGCTGATGCGCTCTGTGAAAGAGCAGGAAGCTGAGCTTGTTACCCTGCGTCAGGCTGCCCAGCTTCACCAGATCACTCTGCAGCAAGAGAGAGACAGAAACCAGAGGGAGATGAGCTCCCTGCAGAGCCAGCTACAGGCCAAGGTCAAGCATCTGGGGGTTTATTTAAAAGTGTCAAAAGTGCTATTATTGTTACTATAGTCTATTACTATTTTTCTTAATATTTTACAATAATAATAAAAATTGTAAAATATATTAAATATTTACAAATATTTATTATTATTATTATCATCATCATCATCATCATCATCGTCGTCAATAATAATATAATAATTATTGTTGATGATGATGATAATAATGATAATAAATTATTATTATTACTATTATTAATTCTACTTATTTTCAACTATTAATAGTACTGTTCTTATGAACGTATAATAATTATCATTTATTGAGTTAATAATAATAATAGTAATATTATTATTAATAATAAAAATTATTATTACTGTTATTACCTTTATTATTATATTATTATTATCATTAATAATAGTAATAATGATAATAGTTATAATAGTATTACTAGTATTATTATTAGTAGTAGTTGTTGTTGTAGTACTATTATTATTATTGTTATTATTATTATTACTACTATTCCTGTTATTATTGCTACTTTTACTGTTATTATTATTTTTTAATTATTATTATTGCTAACAGTATTACTATTATATATAATATTATACTGTATTACTATATCATAATTACTAGTACTATATTATTGTTGTAATTACATTATTATTATTATTATTATTATTAATAATAATATTGCTATTTCTGCTGTTGTAGTTGTTGTTGCTATTATTATTGTTATTATTATTATTATTATTATTGTTATGATTATTATTATTATTATTATTATTATTATTATTGTTGTTGTTGTTGTTATTTTTTTAAAATTATTTATTAATATTATTAAAGCCTTAGTCACGCCTGTAACATGCATCACTTTGTGGGGTGAATCAGCCATTGCGTGAGCTGTACTATTTCAGTGATCTGACTGAACAGTGTGTCTGTGTTCAGACAAGTCATGAGTCGGTGCTGCAGCAGAAGTTGCAGGAGGAGCAGTTTTGCTTGTTGCAGTGTGCCGTGGTGGAGGCTGAGGGGATCATACTGGACGCCGTGGCCAAAGTGGACGACCCCATGTACGTGCGCTGTGTGTCCACTCCAGGTACGGCTTCGGCTTTGAACCCGCAACAAACCATAGATGCACACACGTTACTCGCAGCGTCCGTCTCCATCCTAACTCCAGTCCCTTTCTAGAGTATTTAATCAATCGCGCTGAGACGACCCTGGTGTCCATCGACAAGATGCAGCAGAGCCACGCCGGCTACCTCAGGAATCTGGATGGTGAGGGTTTTTTTGCTGATAAAACGCTGTACGGCGCTGCTTTGCCAGATTGGACCGCGGTGACCTTTTCCTATCTTTGCAGATGCCAGCGGGCTCCTGAGAGCCGTGACTCAGTTCTCTCACCTGGCTGCGGATACTATTGTTAACGGAGCCGCCGCCTCCCACTCTGCACCCACCGACCAAGCTGATGGTGAGAGCCGACGCAAACAATTCTTAGTTAGTTGTATGAGCTCTCTTATGGAAGATGGCGACCCGCAAACGCCTCCATGCACACTTTTCCAGGGCTGACCGACAACTGCAGAGACTGCTCCACCCATTGTCTCCAGTTCCTCAAAGAGCTGAAGCTGAAGACCACGCTGCCAAGGGCCGACCCAAGCGCCATTCGCTACGTGGTCCAGCGCATCCTCAACCAAGCCCACGTGAGTGGGCACCTCGCCCGTCAGTGCCTCCTGGTCGTCTTTTTGGACGTGTGGGTGTGTGTGGACCGATCATTTGCTGCTCCCTACAGGGTCTACGAAGCAGTGGTGCGGATGTTAAGAAGGCAGACCTGGAGGACATGGTGGATAAAGAGATGGCTGCTACCTCCACTGCTATTGAGGATGCTGTGCTGAGGATGGAGGTAAAGAGTCGAGGCCTGTTCACACCGAGTACGATTTCTAACGTAGTGCGACCTTCTGCTTTCTTTAATTTCCCTTCTCTTAATGTGTCGGAGATTTCGCCGTGTCTTTTTCACATCGTCAACTTAAAATGACAAAGACATGAGCGAGGATGAGTGCAGGAAGCTTTTTATAGTATGTGTTGTTTTGTGAGACTAGAATGCACTTATAAATAATAATAAAGATAATAAAGATAAATAATAAAGAGTTCCATCCAGTCCCTGTGAGGTTTGAATGATGACATGTACATTTATTCTACAGGAAATATTGAACCAAGCAAGAAAGGACACGTCTGGATTGAAACTGGAGGTCAACCAAAGGTTTGTCGTCGACACAGTCCTTTTTTTTTTGTTTAGATTTTTTTTCTGATATTAAAACGTCTTTATTTTAATTTGGTCTGTTTCCCTTATTCTCAGTATCCTCGGCTCCTGCTCTGACCTGATGAAAGTAAGCCAGTGCTCTTCTTTAAATCAGTAAAACCAGGGTCGAGTCCTAAAGAACCACAGCAGTGATAGACAGCACTGTGCAAAAGTCTTAGGACACCATTAGATTTGTCCTTGTAGCAATGGTATAATGACCATATATAATTATTTCTCAGTGTCTTGATTAAGAATGTTTGTTTTGGAAGGGTAGTAGCCAAGAAGCCACTTTTTCGGAAGGGGAACAGGTGAAAACGCAATGATATGCTAAAGCTCACAAAGACTGGAATGAAGATCAGATCAGTGGAGTGACGCATCCAAGTTTGAGATTTCTGGGTCCAATCCTTGACAGTATGTTTTATGGTCGTTATTGCTAACACAACAGATTTAATAGTGGCCTAAGACTTTGCACAATGCTGGGGTGGAATCTGAAATGCTGGAAAAATATAAATCTGACATCCAATGTGAAATGCTAACACTTTAAAAAAGAATATTAATTTGAACAAAACAGTAGAAGTTAGCTTAGTAGAAGTAACGCTTTACACCATCGGAGCGAAAATTGACCTAATACGTGTTTGTTACATGTGCAGTTCGGGTTTCAACTTGATATACCTGTTCAAAATGTTGCTCTTATGGCCTTTTCCCCTGAGTATAGGCCTGCAGACCACTAGAGGGAGCTTCACAGTCCAGAGGTTGAGAAACCCTGCACTAGGCTACCAGTAATGATGTCACCCTGTCAGTGGTTATGCATAAAACCTGAATATCTTTAGTTCTGTGGTTTCAGGACCTGTCTAGAACATGCAGTCATTTTTAATTGAAAGCTATATTCATAAATTAATCTTGAGCTCATTAAGCATCTTCCCTCCAGGCTATACACATGCTGGTTACTGCTGCTACTGATTTACAGAAGGACATCGTGGAGAGTGGTCGGGTAGGTGCAGGAAAATAAACCAGAGATCAGTGTAGGCTCGTCTAGAGGTCATTGCTTAAGCTAAGCTTTATTCTGTACAGGGATCTGGATCGGTGAAAGACTTCTATGCCAGGAATTCCTGTTGGACCGAGGGCCTCATCTCGGCCTCAAAGACTGTAGGATGGGGAGCCACACAGATGGTGTAAGTGGGACAGGGCAGTTGGTTTGAGTAACGTGCCATGTACGGATTCATTTTCTGTACTGGAGCGAGAAGCAGTTAAATGAGCTTTAATCCTTCTTTGGGATCCCAGCTGAAATAGCTACTCCGTGAATATGACAGTAAACGCTTTGCGCTGTCGCATAAAAGACAGTTTCTCATTCCGTATATGTGTTTATGAGAGAGCAAGCAGGGTAAATAGGGGCTCAGCCAATAAACGAGTGCGTTTACATGCACTTAATAATCGTAATCGGATTTCTCAGCACATCTTCACAGGCGTAAACTTGACAGGGTTGCCAAGGCTGCTTATTCGAAGAGAGTCTGCTTTTTTGGGAGGCTTTTTTCCATGGACCTGTAGCCTCTTTTTCTCATGGGATCTGGCAACCCTGAAACTAAATGCGGCACGGAATTAAAAGTGGCGAAATTGCTACCAAACGCCTTCGTGGACACACTCAAATGCACTATAAGATTCAAATGTTAATTCATGTAAACATGAATTCTTATCCTTACCTATGCTCTGAATTGATCCCGTCTGTATCCAGCGAGTCGGCGGATAAAGTAGTGACAGACCGGGGCAAATACGAAGAGCTGATCGTGTGCTCCCATGAGATCGCGGCAAGTACAGCCCAATTAGTGGCTGCTTCTAAGGTAAAAGAAATCTCTCTCCCTATTGCGTATCTTCATCGACAGCATGTAAACCGATAATGGACGATCACAGATTTGATCAATTGCTGTTTGCAACGCTTTCTTTCTGTGCTACTGCAGGTAAAGGCAGACCGAGGCAATAAGAAGCTCCACACACTGCTGCAGGCCTCTCGGCATGTAAATGACATGGCTGCTGTTGTTGTGACTTCAACCAAAGCAGGACAGATGCAAATCGAGGAAAAGGGTGAGTCAGGTTATAGGCTTAAAGTGTTCGAACTGTCTTGTAAAAGGAATAACCCTAATAGTTAACTCAATTCTGTCATTTCATTCTTAATGCATTTAGTTTTTAGTTTAAATTGCACTTTGTGTTTCAGCCTTTTTTTGCCAGAAGATATTGCCAGTGTTAAGGCAAATATTTAGTTTATTCTGTTGTGCAAAAACTGTCGTATAAAATCAATAGACCACGAGGTCATGTTGTCGCGAATGACATCACAGCTGTGATTATCTATGGCACTTGCCAGATGTTGCGTTAACCCTGTAAATCCACTCTTTAGACCCCATGGATTTCTCTGGCGTGTCTCTGATCAAGCTCAAGACGGAGGAAATGGAGTCTCAGGTCATTTGATCCAGAGCTTATTCAGACAGTTATTACTGAATTGCTTATAGGTGTCTGTAACCTGCTTTTCTGGGTGGATGCAGGTTAAAGTGCTGGAGCTGGAGTCTCAGTTATCTAATGAGCGCCAGCGGCTGGGGGAGCTCAGGAAGAAGCATTATGAACTGGCGGGGGTGCCCCTGGATCAGCCTGTAGAGACGGGCATGGACGGCTTCGTCGGCATATTATCTCCGGTCATGCCTGAGCTCCAGCAGCCGGAGCTATCCAAAGTCGACCCGCCCAAGAACCCGGCGTCTAAAAAACCGTCAATCTTTCAGAAATCTGGCAGCCTCCTTAGGAATAAAGTAAGTAAGACGTCATACACTGGTTTTAATGCATGTACAGCTGTTTACATTCAGTTCTTTGTTGTTTTACCTCTTTATAGTTTAGATAAAGCCTTACAGAAGAACGAACCGTGGACTAAACCGTATGAAGTCAACATTCTGGCCCTTTGTACTGATGGTAAACGTATTTAAATAAATCTTTACTAGGTTTGTAAAAATCAAGTTCAGTTTAATCATATTTTCTAAACCTGTTGTGTGTACGTTATACATTTGGTTGTTGGACTCATACACTCACCGGCCACTTTATTAGGTACACTGCTTGTTAACACAAATACCTAATCAGCCAATGCATCTGGGCGTGGTTAAAAACGACCTTCTGAAGTTCAAATGGGGAAGAAAGGTGATTTTAGTGGCTTTGAACATGGCATAGTTGGTACTACAGTATATCAGAAATTGTGAGGGTAGTTCTCTGGGTGAAAATGCCTTATTAGGGCCAGGCACGAAGGCAAAAGGTGTCCCTAATAAAGTGGCCGGTGTTGTATATTTCATACTGTTGTCAAGACAACCACACTTTTCATTTAAATGCATATGCTTATTTCTTTGTACATTCAGATAAAAGCTGTGTTTTGATACATGTCCCAATAAACATTCCCTCTGTTTGGATGATTGTTGTTTATGTCACCCATTCATCTGCTCACCTTGAGCTTTCTGGATGGACTGCAAGCAAGCTGACTTCGTTTTTATTAGGAGCACCTCTACTACCCTCAACCCCATTTTTATCCCATTAATACCCCAGACGTTCACCGACATTTCCAGCCCGAACTATGTTTCATAAAGGCATAAAATACTTAGTGTATGTGCACTGTATTTCTCTGTTATTATAACTTGGATAGTCATTTCAAGGGGTTTACACACTTTGGTCCATCTGTCCATACAGCATTACCACTATTGACACTACTACTACTAATTAAAAATACTGTTTTTCCCTGTTGTAATCCTGGTTAGGATCCTGGTTCTGGATCCAATAAAGGAACGTATTGGGCACAGGATCAAGCGTGCCCTGGCTGGGATGCCAGTCCATCACAAAATAATAATAATAATAATAATAATAATAGTTATTTTTTGCAGCTGTATATACAGTCGTATGAAAAAGTTTGGGCACCCCTGATAATTTTCATGATTTTTCTTTATAAATCATTGGTTGTCCAGCTCAGCAATTTCAAGTAAATATATCATATAGCAGATGAACCCCGTGATATTTGAGAAGTGAAATTAAGTTTATAGGTTTTACAGAAAGTGTGCAGTAATTATTCAAACAAATTAGGCAGGTGCATAAATTTGGGCACCCTTGTCATTTGAATACCTTTAGCACTAATTATGAGAACACAAAATTTGTTTTGTAAGCTCATTGACCCTTGATCTACATACACAAGTGAATCCAACTATGAGAAAGTGTTAAGGTGGCCAATTGGAAGTTTTTCTCCTCTTTGTATCTTCTCTGAAGAGTGGCAACATGGGAGCCTCAAAACAACTCTCAAATGGCCTGAAAACAAAGGCTGTTCAACATCATGGTTCAGGGAAAGGGAAAAGCTCTCTCAGAGATTTCAGCTGTCAGTTTCCACTGTGAGGAACATAGTGAGGCAATGGAAGACCACAGGCACAGTTCTAGTTAAGGAACTCCCGAAGTGGCAGACCAAGAAAAATCTCAGATAGGCCGAGGCGAAGGATGGTGAGAACAGTCATAGTCAAGCCCACAGACCACCTCCAAAGACCTACAACCTCATCTTGCTGCAGATTGGTGTCACTGTTCATCGTTCACCTATACAGCGCACTTTGCACAAGGAGAGGGCTGTATGGGAGAGTAATGCAGAAGAAGCCTTTTCTGCAGACACGCCACAAAACAGAGTCACTTGAGGTGTGGCTACAGCACATTTGGACATCCAGCTTCATTTTGGAATAAAGTGCTGTGTACTGATGAAACTAAAATTAAGTTATTTGGACATAACAAGGAGCGGAAAAAGAACACAGCATCCCAAGACAAACACTTGCTACCCACAGTAAAATTTGGTGGTGGTTCCATCATGCTGTGGGACTGTGTGGCCAGTGCAGGTACTAGGAATCTTGTTAAAGTTGAGGGTCGCATGGATTGTAGTTAATATCTCCAGATTCTTGAGAACAATGTTCTAGAATCAGTGACAAAGTTGCTCCGAGGCCAACGGCCCCAAACCCTGCTCAAAATCTACTAAGGCATTCATGCAGAGGAACCAGTACAACGTTCTGGAATGGCCATATCAGTCCCCCAGACATGAATATTACTGAAAATGTGGGCTGTCCATGCTCGGAAACCATCAAACATGACTGAACTGGAGATGTTTCTAAAGAAGAATGGTCCAAAGCACCTTCAACCAGAATCCAGACTGGAAGCTGTAGGAAGCGTTTAGCGGCTGTTATTTCTACAAAAGGAGGATCTACTAAATATTGATGTCATTTTTCTGTTGGGGTGCCCAAATTTATGCACCTGCCTAATTTTGTTTGAATAATTACTGCACACTTTCTGTAAATCCTTATAAACTTCATTTCACTTCTCAAATATGACTGTGTTCATCTGCTATATGATATATTTAACTCAAGTTGCTGATCTGAACAACCAATGATTTATAAACTAAAATCATGAAAATTATCAGGGGTGCCCAAACTTTTTCATACGACTGTACTGACATAGCTAACTGAAATGTAGGATATTTCAAAGGGTTCAAAATTTTTTTTGCAAATGTTTGTACTAGCAGAGCAGACTTTCAGTAATTAAATAAGTACAGCTATTGTCATAATATTTGTTATTAGAATTATTATCCTTAGATTAAAGCAGTTAACGATGGTAATACCAAATGGTTCATAAACTTTTTCTAACTGCATATACTGGCAGCATTGTCATATATGTACAGCTATGTTTAAATAATAATATTAATAATAATAATAATAATAGTAGTAGTAGTAGTAATAATTGGTAATTATTATTATTATAATTTATTTATAAAATATATTTTTATAATTGTATTAGAATTATTATTATTATTAATAATAATAATAATAATAATAAATATATAATTTATAAAACTTATTATAATATTATATAATAATTAATAACTCATGTTAAATAAATTAGAACAGCAATAATAATAATAATAATGTTGATAACTCTCCTAAGGTTTCTTTCTAATCACATTTATGGAGTTTTTCCTTGCCACTGTTGCAGCAGGCTAGATACTTGTAAAGCTGCTTTGGTAAAATGCTTTGTTGTAAAAAGTGCTATAGGAAAAATAATAATGAATCTGACTTTGATAATAATAGTAACTATTGTATGTCGTAATTATTATTTTAATTCAACCGAACCATGGCAGTACCTAAACCCGTCTCGCTAGTGTATGTACTGACCTGTCTTACTGTTGGTAGATTCTGTATATTAGAATAGCAGTAATAGCAATAAAATTACTTCAAGAATTCACAATACAGTAAATGCAGTATTTCGATTGCAGTTTCATATGTGTTGTGCACAGCCCGGCGCTCTCAGCGCATGCGCAGTTTCTGTCCGGTTTCCTTTAAAGAACTCGGGACATGGGCAGGACGGCGATGGCTCCGCTGTTATTACCGTTAAACTTAGCCGCTTATGTCCTCACCGTGTCCGCTACAGGAGAGCAGATGTCATTAGAACGTGTCTGAGTGTATTCGTGCGCTCGTCTGGTTGGTAGGCGTGAGGACAAAGTGAAGTTTGGTGCGTTTAAAGGACGTGAGTTCCCGCTGAGGTAATCTGAACTGGGCGGTAGGGGAAGCGGCGCGCGCTCGGTATCGGCGGAGTCATGGAGGGCTTTGGCTCTGCTCTGGAGAAGAACGTGGCCGATTTAACCGTGATGGATGTCTACGATATGGCAGCGGTGGTGGGTCAGGAGTTCGAGAGGATTATAGATCAGTACGGCTGCGAAGTTCTGGCCCGGCTCATGCCCAAAGTGGTGCGGGTGCTGGAGATCCTGGAGGTGCTGGTGAGCCGGAACAGCCTGAGCCCGGAGACCGAGGAGCTGCGGCTGGAGCTGGATAAACTTCGCCTGGAGAGAATGGACCGTCTGGAGAAAGAGAGGAAACACAAAAAGGTAGGAAATATAACGTCCTGTTGAAGGATAATCCCGACAAACGCCACACATTCTGGTATTGAGCGTCTACACAACGGGGCCTGCTTTTTACAACACGGAGAAGTCTTCTGTTATTATCGCGATATTTAGCAGTATGATACTTTATAGTTTTGGGCGCTTTTTAGTATTCAATAATATGGATAAAATGATACTGTTGCTAATATTCTAAGGAGTTTGAGTTGTTACAGTTCTGTATTAAGCAACGAACTGGATATTAATGGCATATTGCTGTCTGTATTTGTGCCCTGTGTCTCCGGTTTATCAGAAGTAACTGTTTATATGTGAACTATTCACTGTTATTACACTGTAACGCTGTCAAGGGAGCCCCCCACAAACCTTGTTGTTTAGAAGATGCTCTAAGATGCCCTAATATATCCCAGAGATTAATGTGTCCGGTTATAAACAGATAATCAACGTTATTTTTCGGGCTGCACTTGATGTTAACATGAGCTGATTTTTGAGACTTTAGTTCAGGTGATTAGAGGAACTTCGTCTCTCTTTATGATGGTCTAGCACTCTCTCCACAACTACAGTAAATGAGCCCTATTAACTATGAGCCCTCCATATCCGTGGGGGACTGATTCGAGGACATGCGCATACCTAAATCCACGGACGCTCAAATCCCTTTTCTAAAATGGCACAGTATAATATATGTTGAATATAACCTACGAACATTACCTGTAGAGTAATCTCTAGATGACTTATCTCTCCTGTAGTTATTACACTGTGCTGTTTAGGGAATAATGAAGGGAAAAACGTAACTATAAAGCACAGCGTTGAAAGGACTCCTCCTCAGCCTCTTCCATAAACTGTTTGTTTTTGTGTGAGCACAGGAGCTGGAGTTGGTCGAGGACGTGTGGCGAGGTGAGGCTCAGGACTTGTTGTCCCAAATCGCCCAGCTGCAGGAGGAAAACAAGACCCTCCTCAGCAACCTGTCCATCAAGGACTGTCCAATGACGGAGGAGGACGTTCAGAGGCAGGAAGGTAAGTCTCTTCCTAACGCCTACCAGCTGCATCTGCCGCCTGAATGGAGCGACTGTAAGCCCCGCCGGCGTGCCATTCAATGGCAGGAGGCCACGACGGGAAGGAAGTGGCCTGAACCCGGCGTGATTTTTCGTTTGAATATCCCTATACGCTCTCCGTATGATTGCAAGCGTCCTAATGAGGAAAACAAAGGGACCACACACGGGTGCAGGCAGCTCGCTCCCTCAGAGATGACAAAAGACATTCAGGCTCGCCGCACAAAGGGGTCCTTCTGTGTGTGCTGAAGGGAAGCCAGGAAGCCTAACAGCCATCGTAGGCCAGATTAAGCCGGCACAGAGACTCCTCAGTACGCAGTGCAGCCGCACGTGCCCCCTCTGCACCTGCCTCTCCTCCTGAAAAAGGTTAAAGTGTCTTAAAATGGGACCCGTTGTGCCGTCGATCGATATGCCACTGAACAGTGCGTGTAGGAAGGGTTCTGGTCATGAGTGGGCGAGTTATTTTGGTCAGCGCCCGATCTGTGTGGACATGCGTCAGCGGTTCACTGGCACTGATCTATTTCAGGCGAGCTTAAAGAGGAACTGCTCCGCTTTATATATCAGTCACGTCTCGGTGCCTCAGTTCTCATTAGACGAAAAATCTCTCGTGTTGTGTAGCTGCCAGAAAACGTGAATACTTGACCTAAAGACCCGCCTTTCTGCATGGAGTGCATTTACGTGCACGTGATAATCCGATACCTGCAGAAAATTGTATTTTTTGTCAGTAGAACTGAGCACAGAATTGCGACGGAAGTAAATGTCCAACTTTAATATTTCTATACTACAAATTTTACAATATCTCTGTCACAGACATTCAGCAGAAACTCTCCTCTGAATTTAGAGTCTTTGCACGGCAGCGATATGTTGTACGATATTCCTCGCGTTCTGATGAGTGGGGGAGTGAAGGACGCTGGGAATTGTAGTGAGGAAAAGCCACGGTTGCGCAGTAATCGTTGTGCTTCACCCTAAACTAAACACAGAATAAGTAGCGAACAGCAAGAACAACGTCTTACATCTTGTAGTTGTCATGTGATGACGTCGTTGCGTACTGACAAAATGTTTTGCTTCTTGAGAGTAAAGGAAGTCCAGCAGTAGAAGCTGTAAAATCCTTCACAGCTTTTATTATCTGATAACATAAAAAGCTCGGTGCTGTAAAGGCGGGCCGGCTCATAAAGAGGTGTGAACAGAAAAGAAAAGAATGATGGTAGTCCTCCTTTGATAGCTCTTTGCTTTCGTATATACAATATATCTCCAAAAGTATGTAGACACCTCTCCAAAACCATGGGCGTTAATACTGAGATGTCTTTGCATGCTGTAAAAAAAATGATGATGCAAATCACCCACTGGGCAGTGAATTGGACTCGACTCATGTTAAGGCATTTGGGAAACAAACTGTGTGGACCATTGCGAGAGAAAACAAGAGCATAATGCGGAGATGCCATACAAAATGACCCAGCAGCCGTTATCTCTCTGTGGGACTGTTGCAGCCTTGCGGTTAAGGTACTGGGCTCTGGATCAGAAGGTCCAGGGTTCAAATCCCACCTCTGCCAAGCTGCCAATGTTGGGTCCTTGAGCAAGGCCCTTAACCCACAATTGCTTGGATTGTAAGGTTGTATCACTTGTAAGTCGCTCTGGATAAGGGCGTCTGCTAAATGCTGTAAATGTAAATGTAACCTTTACTGGCACTAAGGAGCCTGACTCAAACCCTGAAAAGCAGGCCTCCTCCACCGCTGTTTGATCATCAATAGTCCAGTGGTGGCATGCTTTACACCAGCCCAGCCAAACCCAGATCCTGAAGTTCCCAATGCTTGGTTTGCCTGCTGACGTTGCGTTTTGGAGCTGAGACTCATCATTAGGACAGTGTCCACATACCCTGCAGGTCTCAGTGTGCCTTTCTCCCTCTGGGTTGCCAGGTATGTCAGAAAGGGAGCGGCAAGTGATGAAAAAGCTCAAGGAGGTGGTGGATAAACAGAGGGACGAGATTCGTGCCAAGGACCGAGAGCTGACCCTAAAGAACGAAGACGTCGAGGCAGTAAGTACCCGCTCTGCCGTTCCGAATCAGATAATAATGAATTGGTATGGTTTAAATCTTGGGCCTCGTTCTGCATCTCTTCTAGCTACAGCAGCAGCAGAACCGGCTGATGAAGATCAACCATGACCTGAGGCATAAGATCACGGTGGTGGAGGCCCAGGGCAAGGCTCTGATCGAGCAGAAAGTCGAGCTCGAGGCCTTCGCCCAGGCCAGGCAACAGGAGCTGGGCAGCCTGAGGCAGGAAGTGGCCCGGCTCAGGGAGCGGCTCCAGAGTGAGAAGAGAAGCCCTGAAACCGAGGAGGCTCCCGCCCCTCCCTCACCTGCACAGGTAGGGCAATCCGATACGGTCATGTTAGAAATGAGCACTGACGTTGTTTTGGAACACAGGTACGCGCCGAAAGACGTCCGTTTGGCGAGGTGCGCGCTGTCGCATAAAAGGCAGTTTGTCATTCCTGAGATGTGTTTGAGAGAGTGCGGGATGCGGAGGAGCTTTTCTCCATCTTATCTAGGGGAAAAAGCAATATGTGGTGGCATTGCTTGAGTACAGCTCGGTATTATGGGATGATCGCACGACGTGCAGTGTCACAGAATGGATCATGGACGTTAAGTGACACATAAAACATATATTATATAATAATACTTTGAATCTGGGTTAGACAAATATGCCGTACAGCAGGCGATGATGTGATGGACCAGGGCTGTTCACATGTACACACAAGCAATGACTCAGATCGAAGTCGGGGTGTCATGGATGAGATGAGGCCGAGCCGGTCGATAAATATAGCTGTGACTTGTCCGGAAAAGGCATTTAAAGGGACGGTTCAGCCAAGCTGATGTTCCTTGTCAGCTTGTTGTAGCCAGGACTCGGGAGGGCCCAGCCACAAGAGGAGCCTGCTTTGTATTTAGGTTAGTACTAAATACTCTCCTGTCGATTCGTTTGCTTTGGACGCCGCAGGCTTTAAGTACAGAAATAGAAGATGCCATCGGTTTGGCTGAGGATTTCCGCCCTCATCCGGTGCTGCCGAGCGATCCTCCACAAGCCCGGTCTCGTCGTGACCGCCAAGAGCTTACAGATGAGGAGGAGGAGCAGGACTATGATGAAGAGGAGGCTGTGTTGTTATGGGTAACCGCCTAGCTTGGCAGGCTTTGCACGGTTTGGAACTAACCTTGCATCATTCCGGCGGCCGTGTGCAGAAGGTGTGGTGTTTGTGATATTTATAGAAGTGGGATTCAGGTGTGGCTCACGGAGGGATCTGAAATCGTTTGGTTCATCCAGTGGGTGGATGTGAGTTGTTGGAGGGGAGGGGGGGGGTTCTAATGGGACTGTGTGAAGCTCTTATTTTAACACTCGTCAGCATGTGCTCGTACCAGTGAGCATTCATTGCCAGCTGTAATTGCACAAGCGTTGGAAAGGGACCGACGGATGCCGTTATGCTGTCCGACAGGAGGCGCTGTGCGAGGAAGAAGTGGGCCTCGACCTGAAAGATCCGAACCGTCCGCGCTTCACCCTGCAGGAGCTCAGGGACGTTCTGCACGAGAGGAATGAGCTGAAAGCCAAAGTGTTCATGCTGCAAGAGGAAATTGCTTATTACAAAAGGTAAGCAGCCAAGGTGTGTTTGGTGTCTAAGCATGGCTCGAGGTCAAATCGGCTTCGGGCGATGAATGGTACCGATTCGCCAGCGTAGGGCAGGGTGTGAGTTTATAAAAATAATTAAAACTGTGACAATGGAGCACCTATGTGAGGGAATATGAATGACGTTATTTGGCGAGTTTATCCCACATGACACTAAGGATATAGGAGGAGGAAATTAAAAAGCAAAAAGAAGCAAAGCCATGGAGACAAACGTATCTGGACTGCCAGGAAACGTTTTAGTGATAAATCATGCCGACGCATTTAATTCATGCCTCAATAAGCACAAACGAGCTGTTGTATATTCGGCATTGAACTTTTTTCTGTTCTTCTCAGCGAGGAGCAGGATGAGGATCCAGGACCGCCCACTCCAGACCCCTCCCCGACCCTCAGACCCCGCTCCCGAGCCGGCGCCCAGCCTGAATCTGGCATAAAACGATTGTGCGTACCACAGAGTTCCTATTTTTTATACTTTTCCCTCATGCAGCACCCACACAAACATCTGAACACGTCGTCTGCTCATGGCCGTCGCGATATCACCATAACTATTACGTCACTAATGAATTGGCGCAATTCTTGCTGAGAAAACTCTGTGAATGGTCCAGTTTTTAATGATTGGATTGCTATGTTCTGGTAACCCAGCATATACTCTTGTATATGTTTTTAGCATGTGCATCAAAACGTCGGTGAGTAGCTGAATTCAGAAAAGCTCACATGCCCTTGTATACCCAGTGTGGTATAGGTAATGAGCAGTGGCTGAGTGGGCTCGTAATGTGTAAAAGTAACCGAAACGGGATCAGCTCAAGCTCAGGATGGTCCCTCTGTTGGCATATCATGCATGCTTTCAAATCCTCCATTACAACATAGCTCTAAAACCATAGACCTCGCTGCAATGTGTCAGCACGTCCGCCATATTGGTCCAGGCAAGACCGGCTCGTGAACAAATACAAGTGAACGGAGGAGCTGCGGATTTTCTGGTTAAAATGCACAATAACCAAATTATTTCTCATCCGATTTTCATGAGTCGTTCATATATTCAAGGCTTTTGACCTGTGTGGAGTACAAAACCGTTTTGACTCCAGTTACTTCGAATCTCAGCAAGCTAACGTGGTGGAAAAGAATTCCTGGTTTATAAGAAATTGTAAAAACTTGTTTTCGGTCAAGCATGGATTTGGATTATTTCTTAGTTAGTATGTGTTTAAATGTCCCTTTATAATTGAATGTATGACATGTAGAAAGTTTTTTGATGTTCTTGAAATGGTTTGTTATTTCAGCTTTTCTTTTGCCCCGGGTCAGAACTCGGCTCATTCACTTTAAAATACTGGGGGAAAAAAACTGTTCGTCTTTAAGCTTTTAAATGACCATTGTTGACAAAAATGAACGAAATCAACAAATAAAATCAGAGGCGCTGGCAGTCGGTCTGCTTTCTGTTTGTTATAATGGTGAAATAATAAACTCATGCAATATACAGTACAAAATAATTCTAATGAATTAAAGAACAGATTAACAGTAGTAGAGTATATGTAGTATAATAGTAGTATAATACACTATTCAAAAGAGTGAATACTATATTATACAGCTATTATATTACTATTTATGCTACATGTACTATGTACTATTGCTCATCTATTACTGTTATTGTTTTATGTTGTTGTATTGGGCATTTTTTCCAATACAATCTTTGGAGAATTATCAGAAGTTGCCTGGACGAATATGGCGACCACGTGGATGTGTGATCCAGCAGCCAGTGCGTTACATCTGTGGCTCTAAAAACCTCAAAGCAAAGAACAATCATGGTTATGTGAGGCAGCTTCATGTCCTGGACCTGTTTTGTGGTTTCTCTTCCCTCTGTGCTCTTCTGTGCCTCTCTGTAACAGGATCTTCACAGCCATTATGCCGATGGTGGCGGCTGGGTTGATTCCAGATGACCCCACTTTACAGCCAATCAGACGACTTATTTCCCTTGTACGGCCCATTTTCATTCTTGTGCTTTGTGGTAACACCTTAACGCCCCTGCATGCCCTGCGGTCGCTCCTCACCTGGCCTGGCCTCTCTTCTCAGAATATTCTGATTGGCTGATTGTGGGGCTATCTGTGCTTCGTTGGCGGGAGGGTTCAGTAGAATCAGCCAGTCAGAATAAAGGCATCTTTCCTCGTTTAATGGCTAACACTTGTGATGTAACAGCTTGTTTTATGCTGCCCCAGCGCCTCGCGTTCATACGGCGGATAAGCACAGAATCTGCACACAGGACACACAGGGTTGAGGGTTCCCACGATACATCAGCCCTTAACAAGTCGATTACATGATGTCCTGTGTCTGATGAATGCTGAACTTAAGGCCTTTTCACGCAAAATGTAATGTTTTTTGTCTAAACACTCCCTGGATTTCTTCTCTTAATGTGTCGTGGATTTCTCCGTGTCTTTTTCACATCATCAACTTAAAAAACAAAGTTTTCAGTCAGTTCCATCCAGTCCCTGTGAGCTTTATCTCCATCATTCTCCAGCCTTTCAGCTCTATCCCACCAGATCTTTTCTTTAATATCCATGTTTTTAGAGGCAGCTGTTGCTCGTCCTATAAGCTCTCGATGAGCTGTTCTGCCCGGCGACCGAGCTCTGATTGGTCAGCCTGATTTTAACCACGCAGGAATTAGAACAGGCTCCGATTGAACATTTTACGCAGCGTCGCAATGCATTGGGTTTCAGGCTTGGTGTGAAAAGGCCTTTAGTCCCGAGCTGTATGAACGTAGCCTCTTTCTTAAACCCTAACAATAATTAACTTGCTCTGTAATGGACGTACTAGTAGAACTGACTCCTGGCTGGATGGGTGTTTGTCTGTTTGAAGCTCTTATATGACCAGATGAACTCTCAGGTGTGAGGCAACAGTAAAACCGGTATCATAATCTCAGAATCACGCTGAAACCACGACTGGTCACATGGTCGGCTCATGACACATTGTGACACGACGCGTTTGGTTTCAGTTTTCCGGTAGAGTGGAGTGGGTAACCTTTCTTCTTTAAACAACCTTTTGGAAGTCTTTCATGTCCCAGATGCTAAACAGAGCTTTGTTGGAATGAAGTGGGCATCAAAGGGCTTTTTTGGGACGTAGCTCTGTTGTACCTTTTTTGTCTCTCACACAGAGGTTACTTACAAAATTACTTACAAATAAAAAGCCCACAGGCTTACACTAACCACTTTATTGCACTTTTTACATTGAAGCCTTGTCTCAAAGAAAAATCAAGGCCCACAGCCCTAACCGAGCAAAGCCAGGGGGCGATAGTGGCAAGGAAAATCTGTTATAAGGAAGAAACATCGGGAGAACCAAGACTCGAAAAAGGGACCCGACCTGCTTGGGCGGCTTAGGTTTTATATGTAAGAAATAATCGAAGTGACCTAATTAATACGTTTAAATACACAGAGGTTGAATATAGACATTCAAATAGAATATTTGCATACATGGTCATGGTTTTAATTAGAAAAACAACATGATTAGGGCCGTCTAATATCAAATCATGACTGGCAGCGTTGTTTTGTGGATGCCATCCTCTGTCCGTTCCGATCCCTCCCATAATAGCACCCCATAGTGGGCAAACAGATCGTTTTAAACCTTAACCGGCTTGTACACTTGTCATATAACTAATACTCACTGTGTAGCACAGCTTACTCTAAATCTACTGTAAAGGCCTTTTCACACCGAGTTTATGGACGGAAAAAATGCACCGCGATGCTGCGTAAAATGTTTAATCGGAGCCTGTTCTAATTAAAATCAGGCCAACCAATCAGAGCTCGGTCGCCAGGCAGAACAGCTCAAGAGCTTATAGGACAAGCAACAGACTGCCTCTAAAAACATGGATATTAAAGAAAAGATCTGGTGGGATGGAGCTGAAAGGCTGGAGAATGATGGAGATAAAGCTCACAGGGGCTGGATGGAACCGTCTGATTATTTATGCCCACAAAAGCACACAAACTAGAGCTTTCTAATCTTCCTAATCTTTGCTCGTCTTTGCTTTTTTATGTGACGATTTGAAAAGACACGGCGAAATCTCCAGCACACTAAGAGAAGGGAAATTAAAGACGGGGAAAGCAGGCAGTTTGAGTGTTGAGACAAAAATGGTGCGCGTTACCCTAAAAAGCATCCATTTTCTTCGGTGTGAATAGCCCTTGATACGCGAACAGAGCCTAACCCTCTTCCTGCTCCGTTCCAGGTTTAGCTTCTTTTCCCGGGATAAGCGGCGAAGCTCGCAGAGGGACCTGGCACAGTTTGACGACGGTTACGCCCCGTGGGCCGGCAAGGATGACGTGTACACGGAGCAGGCCCAGGAGGCGCTACAGCACATGTAACAGGACTCTAATCCATGAGCAATACACACCAGCTAGGACATTAGATATGGCTACACTTCCATTGTTATCCTGGCATGCTGGGACGTCGGGGGTTTATTTAGTGTTTTTATGATATTTTTGGAATGCCAAAATGACCAGTACCGGAAGTGAAGGGTGACGGTGAAAAGGTCGCTGAGAAACTTGCTTCGACTAGGGCACTTTATGACAGTTTTTAAATTCAAATTGAATTATGAAATGAGGCGGTGCTGGACGAAAGAGCAATCCACTTTTAGTTTACAGCAAATCAGGTTTTATCGGGCCCATACTGGGACAGGGCGTCGCCAGTAAAGAGACTAGTCATGGGCACATGCCCTCCACCAGCTGTTCTGCATTCTTAGGATGTGCGGTTGATTAGGCGACGCATGGAAATGCCAGTGGCTGCATAGGGACACATGCTGCTTTGTGAGCTTTGGCCATTGTTTTTGTACTCAGCCCTTAAAAATATGCAGCGTATACGAGCTGATGAATTAAACTGTACCACAGAGAACGCTAATCGGAGGTGACGTGTGAGCACACGGGGAAATTCGGCAGTCTCATGGGCCATTAAAACGTTTTATACAGTCTACAGCGTGGTGGTTTTTGTACTGTGGTTCAGGATTTTTACTCACGGTTATAGCTGGAGGAAGCAACACAGGCAGGATTACAACAGTGTAGGGTGTTTAAAGTCAACAGTCACTCCGTATGACTCATTTAAGGACCTTAGTACACAGTAGACCAGTGGTTTCCAACCTGCGTTCCACAGCTGCAGTCACTTGGGCAAGCTGATGTTTGTCAGCCCACAATCTGGAAATATTAGGAGACATGCTGCCATCTGGTGGACAAAGAAATGCATTAAACAAGAAGCCGTGGGATATATTTTTCTCCACCAGATGGCACCATTTACCCGAGTATTTCAAGATTTGCAGCTGATAAGAGTCGATATAAACCAGACCGACACTGTTACGTGATTACAGTTGGCCTTATCCAATATTTATTTTTTTTCTGCTGTCAGGAACAGTTACTGATTGTTTAGTTGGGATTTTTGTAGATATCAACTAACCTTTTAACACTGAACCCTTTTCCAATTGATCAATCAGGCACGAAACTGAATCACTGAATCATCCTGGTCTAGGGTCCATTACTTTCAATGTAATTTCTGTAAAATGTTCTACCCCGGCCCCCTACATAGGGGGTGAAATAATGGGATTGCGCTTCCCACATAGTGAACTTCGTGTACACGGGTTTTTTCGGTTGTTTTTTGGAAAATCTAAAGGTTGGCAGCTCAAAATCTGGAAAAATGAGGACAAGCTGCCATCTGGTGGACAATAAATGCATTACACAACGGCGCTTTTTAATAGCGTAATTAACCTGTTATACAACTTCAATCCATCAAATGGCGGAATTTATCCGAATGTTTTAATCCGTCCGTGATTTTGAGCTTTAAAACATCACATTTTCCAAAAAACGACCTAAAAATGAGCGTTCTTCCACCCTCTGTCTAGGGCGTTGGGATAATAAAATTAAAACCATTAAATATTGTCCAAGTCTTATCTTGTAGTATTATATCACAGCTGTATCTCCCAGCCCTAACATCAAACCTGTTTGATTTCTAAGCCTCTGATATAGAATACAGGCCCCGATGCTGGATCTGTATCCCCTCTGGTTATGGTTATGCACAGTTTATGGACAGTGGTGGTGCAGCACTAAAGGTACTGGACTCTTGAGCAAGAGATTCATTACTGCCAAGCTGGCACATTCGGGGCCTTCAGCAGGACCCTTAACCTTCGATTGCTTGAATTGTACCTTGCTGTAGTCAAAAACCTTTATTTAAACAATCATATTTAACGGAAAACCACTGACTTCTGATGGTAAACCAGCTGGTGTGAGTGTAAAGTTATTACTTCATCACTAAGGTCATCTTCTTTCTGAATCCCTGTGTGAATCCCGATGCCGCCTTTCCTCTCGTACCCGGTCCGATTCTCTCTCGTTGCTCCTATCCCGGTATCGCCTGGAGTCCCTCCTGTCTTTGTGATAATCCCGACTTCCTCGCTCGTTCCCTCGTTCCCGGCGCCTGTCCCGTCCCGCGGGCGTCTCTCTTTCTCTTGGTCTTTCGTCTCTCGCACCGTCTCCCTCCCTCCAGCGCTCAGAGGGTCTGGACGCTGCAATCGGCAAGTTTATGGGTCTCATAAAGGGTCTGTCCCTGCCTCCGAACCGGAGCTGCCCCGACTCTTTCTTGCCTCCCAGGCCGCCCCCGAGGCGGCGCGGTACCCAGCCCTGCAGCGTGCGCTCCTGCTCAAAGTCCACAAACAGTTCGTGCTGGTCTACGATCATCTTGTTGGCGTCTCGCCACGCTTTCATTATCGAGCGCTCCTCTTTGTACTCGACGAAGGCGTAGCCCTTGGAGAATCCGGTCACCGCGTCGCGGATGAGCCGCAGTCTCCGGACGTCGCCGAATTTGGAGAAAACCCTGTGCAGGTCCTCTTCCGTCGTCTTCTTGTTGAGCCGCGCGACAAACAGCGTGAGCTGAGGATCACCCGTGACACCTTTGTTGGGCTTGTACCGGGCGTTCATCGCCCTCCATATGGCTCGGTCGTGAGGTTCGACGTCTGTACTGTCGATGCTGCCAGCCTTGAGGGGGTCGTAGACCTTCGCCAGGGCGCTCCACTCGTTCATTTTCTGATAGAAGCATATAAGCAGATTTGATCTTATTGTTAAAAGGCACTGCATATTTGCAAAAACAGTCATTTTGAGTCGTAATACTGGTATGAGAGGACAGGGAGGAGATTTTTTTTGTCACCCCATCAATTAAAACCCATTAAAATATTTTTTCATCTTCTAGTGGGATTATGCATTCTCGATTTTTATCACCATCTAATGCAGTTCCATGTTTGAGCACCAGAGGGCACAGTTCTTTAAAATTCTTTAAATTGCAAGAGACTAAAGTTTTTTGTTTGATTTTTTGAAACAAGAAAAGTACACATTATCCTAAATTGCTATTCTTCAGAAATAAAAAAAGGAATGTTCTCACTCGTAAAGCTACAGTAGAGCATTTTGTTTACAATTTTAAACCTTTGTTTCTAGTCAATTCTTTTAATTACAGGGGACTAAAGTTTTATTTAAACTTGTACACAATTGTGCATGGTTTTGCATTGCTTACACTTCAGAAATAAAAAAGGGATGTCTTTTATCGATAAAATCAATAATTGTGAGAAAATCGAATCGTGAGCAGAGTGTATCATTACACCACTAATATTATCCTAAGTGTTAGGTCTTGTAACTGGTTCAGGTAACTATTTGTGTGAGCCATGCTGACAAGGTGAGCCATCTATCTATCTATCTATCTATCTATCTATCTATCTATCTCTGGCATGAAACAGGAAGCAGCAGCAAAGCGAATATAGGAAAGTCTCTGGTGACTAGAGAATATAAAATTGTGTTCTGTACATTGTGTACATTGTGTAACGGCTCTGTAATAGTACAGAGCCAATTCTTAGTGTTGTCATGACACGTTTTGTCTTTTTAGAGTATTTTAGAGTATGGTTAGCATAAGGGGGTGTGAAGCATGCTATAGGGGAATCTGAGTGGGTGGGAATTTTTGCAGTGACTTATTTGAGGAAAAAATGGCCAAGTCTATAAATTGGAAGCCATTCAGAGGGAAGGGGAAACTTCACTGCAACGTAACGTACACATAACAATTACTAAATGTATATTTAAGTGGTTGAACTTTAGCCCATCCAGCCAAGAACATCGAATATAAGGTAAGCTTTGGTCTCAAGTTGTGCTTAAAGGCTGTATTTTTTGTTTTTTAAGCCAAACAATAGCAGCCAACTCAGAATTTGTGCTTACATCCCAGTTTTATACTTCTACAAACGATCAGCTCTAATGTTATTCAGTAAACCAGCAGTTAACCCTTAATCTCGGAATATGTTTACAATTCAAAGAAAGTTTATGTACGATATTCTCAGAACTGTTGCGTGACGATTTATCGAGCTGTCTATATCGTCCAAAACTACTTAAAAATAAAGTGAGGTGCGTTTTAATTTAGTGACATTAGTTAGTGCATTAGTTAACGCGAAATCTATGTACAGCGACTTACAGTTTAGACACAAACCGCTCTAACAAGAGAGTAAAAAAGAAGTACCGGCCGAATCCCAAACGGCGCTAAACAACTACAAAAGTGCCCTACGCAGTGTACACTTTACACCTCTCTACAATCCTTACGTAGCGCACTAAATGTTCACTCGAAAGCCATTTTGAATACAACCACGATAACACTACCGTACAAGCAGTGAGATGGAACCGCTTGATGTTACTTACAAACAGTACATGTAATTAGGTGTGTAAATGTTACTCACTCTGCAGAAAAAGGCTTCCAACCGAAGAAAACTAAACGAAGTACAAACTATTAAGCTAAACAAGAGAAATCATATCCAGAGAGAGTCGGCGAAAGTGAGCAGCACTGTAATACTTCCGTAAAGAAACATCTGTTAGGCAATTGGTCCGTGCGTTTTTAATGCCAGATTGTAAACTCAAATTTAATAATCATCTTTCTTAATAAAATAAAAAATGAATACCGTTAAATCTTCTACAACCAAACGCAAACTTTATATAAACTACTTAAAAGTATATATAAAGTTTCTTAAAAGTAAGAAATACGCTAGCTACATAAATATTTACTAGCATAAACAGAGTATATAATTAAACCCCCACCATTAGCAACCAATATTTTCGAAAACAAACTAGCTTCTAAATATTGTACTAGCGTAAATAAAATAGCTTAGTAAAAATGTCTCTCGTATTAAATAAAGTGTACTAATAGCTAGAAAGAATACAACTTAGCACAGCTAAAAGGCTAAATGTTGCCTGATATACAGTAAAACTATACATAAATAAATAAATCGCTAAAAATGGCTAAGGTAAGTTAAATCCCTTACAGGTAAACACACATTATACACATATTGCTTTAACATACTCTATTATCTTTTGCTCAAAATATTAAATAAGTAGAATAAATCTGTAGGTTATAAAATGAAATCGAACTGTAAATAAACTCAAACTATACGCTATATCCATATTAAATACCCTAAATAAATGAGGAGAAAACCCCTTCAGACACAGGGAGAACATGCAAACTCGACACAGACAGGAATGAAACCAGGGATGTCTGGCAAACCAGGTAGTTCTGCTGTTAGGTTTGTTAATGGTTCACTTCAGTTTGCAGAAATGAACTGCAACTGCAATAGAACTTTATTAATCCGAGGAAAATTGAATAATAACAAAGTCATGGGTGGTACTGTGGTTAGTGCTCACCTACCATTTCCAGAGATCTGAGGTCAAGTCAAGTCAGATTTATTTATATAGCGCTTTTTACAATGGAGCATTGTCTCAAAGCAACTTTACAAGTTTAGATTATCTCCTAATAACTACGTCCAATCCCAAGGTCTAATCCTGGCCTGGCCACTGCCTGTGTTCGGGTTTCTTCTCATATTTCAAAAACGTACGTTAGGTTAGTCGGCATCTCTGAACTGTTCAAGCATGAGCAAGTGAGCAATGTGTCCAGCGATGGCTTGGCACGAAGACCTCAACGTGTTGACCTGGCCTTGGTTCCCTAGATCTTGATCTGGCTAAGCAGCCATAGGACTTGCTGGATAAACAAGTCCAGGACATTAAGGTTATACCTCACAACTTAAAGAATCTGATTCTAACGTGCTTGGTATAACTTGGTGCCCAGATACCACAGGATACTATCTTGCCTTCACCGGTCAGTAGATTAGGCAGGTGGTTTTAATGTTTTGGTAGAGGATAGACAGAAAGAGGAGATGCAGGCAGACAGAGCATTGCATAAATTTTTTTATTAAACAATGCATCTAACTCAGCATACACAATCAGCTGAATAAGTTCACTCGGGTTATTTGGTTCTGACTCTCGACAAAAGACGCAGATTTGTTCAAATCACGCTCAACATGGTAAAACTGCACGACTCCAAATCAAGTCGGTTGGGGAGGAGGAGGAGGAGGCACCTTCCAGTTATCCCAAGCTTTTTAAAACATGGCTCTTTTAAGCATCGTTTGCATTCCACAGAAATGTTTGTACGTCTTAAATAATTATTGCCAAGCCACCAAATATTTTACATTGGCTTAAGAAAACTTCATAAAAATGCAGAAAGTCAGCCTATTAACTGCATGCTCTGGAAGCACCGCTCTACAGGTATATAAAATGTACAAAAAAAAGAGAAAAAAAACATCTCAAAACTAGCATGTTGTATCGCGGGATAAATAGCTTTAAAAGTATCACGTAGGACGTGATTAATATGTACCGGAACCTAACTGCGCAAGTCGCTGTCGGACACACCCAAAAATGTTCTACCCCCTTAAACATTCTCGGTTTTGCTAAGGCATTACATTAAAACCCCCGATTTAAGAAACAAGGTGGTGCTGGTAGCTCCCTTCTGATATCCATCAATGTTTGAGCCACGGGTGAGCGGCTATAGAGGCTTTGCTTCGGTCTCCGTAGTCATACAGCAGCTCCTCTCCCTCCTCTATATGTCGGGAGGCCACGAGGATCAGGTGAGGTATTCCATCGATGTCGTGGAGTTTGGTCTGACAGTTTCCGTTCTTACTGTGATTGATGAGTCTGCCCAGGCGGTCTGTTTCCTTTGTAGCATCGACACTAGAGCAGACAGTAGCAGCAATGTTATAGTGTAAGCACAACGGCTTGGACTAGACTCGAGACTGGTTACATGGCATGCTGCTCGAGCTTACCAGTATGTTTGGCTGAGATATTGGAAGTAATACATGTAGCAGCCTGTGGTAGGATCTTGTGCGTACAAAGCTTCCCTTTTTTTGGCGTCATTTTTCAGGAGCAGGTCACCGTGATACTCCACCACGTACTGCCCCTTCTGGAAGCTTTGGGTGGCAAAGACGCCTCTTCCCTTTCCGTCGATGTGCTTGACCTGCAGATGAGTTTTGCGTGAGTCTGTTTCTGCATTCTCAAGATCTCAATATCAAATTTAAGCGACATATTTACCATCATTCCGTCCTCGATGCCTTTTGTGATCAGCTCATCCAAGTGTTTCTTCTCTTCGCACTGTTGATAGAAAACACGTTTATAGCAACGATAACGTGACGCTCTGGGCAGTGTTCTGCTGGGAAACGTAATGCATCCTGCCACACTGCAAACAGTGTTCTGGAACGATTTGAGAAACACGAGTTCAAGGTGTTGCCCTGGCCTCCAGATTCCCCAGATCTCTATCCGAGCATCTGCGGGACGTCCTGGATAAAAGACCAAACTACAGGAGGCCACAACTCGCAATCCACAGGACTTAAAGGGTCTGCTTGGTGCCAGAAGTCCATTCGTCATCAGGTCATATCAAAACCCAGCAGATAATGTTTATTAATATTAATAGCTAAATGTTACCTGTAGTTCAGTTTTGCTTTTCCGTGAGCTTCTCCGTATAGGGTAGTAGTCTGTGACCTTTCGGGTATTGCTCTCTGCACTGAACGACAAAAGCAAACAAAGGACATGATGCAGGAGTAACCTTTTACACCATGATTATGTACAAATGAGATTCTCTTCATCTGATGGACTCGCAAAACTGCTGAACTATTTATATTGACACAGTTTAATCTAACTGTGGACCATCATTCCCACATTTGTGAAGGAAGAACATTGATTTTTTTGGGGAGACACACCAACAGATCTGAGAAATCTAACTTTTTGCTCAGCCTGTGAGCCATCACTTGGATCATACCATGTGCAAGGCGTGGGGGACTGCTGTATTTTCGGTGTTAAAGTTGTTCCATATTTTTATGGATTTTACACTTTTTCAGCTTGGAAACAAACTTCCGTTAAAAAAAACATCATAAGAAATGACCAATAGTTTAGGGGTGCTGGGACTTAATTTACCCCTAAAAATTGGCTAGACATGCCGATTCACACTAAACTCCTATGATAAATGATTAATGCTACATTTGCATGCGCTATGTGTAATCCAGCCGATCCTTAACTGGATGCATGCATGGAATGGCAAGTTTATTTTATGATGGGGATACATTCCGACAAATCGATCGCAAGTTTAATTCATAAATCAAGGAATTTAGTATATACTGTATATATAAAAGTGCTTATAATGCTTAAAGTAAGTCAGGAAAAACCTTAACAAAAGGCTTATTTAGACAATATCTTACTGAAAATGTAATTGTTATATAGATGGTCCCATAAAGGCATCCTAACACTCTTTATAAGCCATTAAACTAACGATACACCCAGCCTAGAAAACATGATGCACTCTTACGCTTTATCAACAGACTTCTTGGCCTTGCGACCGCCCGCTTTCCTGTGCCGAGGTGGCCGGGCAGGTTTGACCTCTGGGGTGGCTTCGGCCGAGGGTTTGCGGGACTGCTTGCAGTGTAGCTGTTTGGTCTGTTCTTCTTCTGCCGTGTGTGTGGAAGTCAGGTCGTCTGCCTTCACAGCCAGGAGAGGTACAAGGACATCTCCATTTACAGTACTTTTGCCTGTAAGGAAAAAACCCATCGGTGTCATCTCTCCAAATTCCAGCCAGGGGCCCAAAATGTGTTATGCACCCCATTTCCAACCAGGAGGTCTCACTATAATACAGATCTGAATGGAAAAAAGCTAAGCACCCAACATTATGGGTACAGTGGTTACATTCGATAAGGCATTTGAACTTGAGTTATTCTAGAAAGTCTAGTGTTTTCTTGGGTTTTTTGTAGTGGTGATTTCTAACAGCATTGATATTGGGCCATTCAGTTCAGCACACACTTTACTGTAAAGGGTAGCGCTGCAGAAATGCCAGAGTGGAACGTCTTCACCTAAAAGGTATCTTGTTAAAGTCGTCTGGTTCAGCCGGTTCAAATGGTGTCGGTTGGGGTTTGGGTCTGTATATTTTATGTAGTTTATTCTCTGTATTAGCATTTTTTTCTAAATGCCAGATGGTCGGTGGGATGTTTCTTTTCTGGTGCTTAGTTTTGCCAGTTTGTCCTCTCTTTCACTTAAAGTAAAGTCACAGTGGCTAGGGATCCAAAAGCAAGTTATGCGAGTTCCTTAATCGCTTTCTATTGCAAGCATTTCCACTCCACGATGATGACAGAGTCACAGATGCAAATGCCTCCCTCCCAACATCCAGCACTTCCCTCCAACCCATGAGTGACCAGAACTAATTATTCAGTGGGTATTTACAAGAGTATTATTTATGCTGAGATCACTGGCTGATAAATTGAAACTATAAAGTGTTAAAAAATAAGTGGCGCGTGCCTGCAGTAATGCAAACACCAACTGTGTTTTATTATTGAACTTGCCCATTTTATGCTGGTTGGGATCGTGCTATCACCAGACTTAGAGCGCAGGCGTCTGGTTCATCACTTACTAGCAGCCAAGGGACTGTTCTCCATCCCTCAGACATGGGCAGTCATGTGCAAGTGGGGCACCCAAGCTGGCCAGAAGACCCAGCTGGGACTCTAGGTGATGCTCTAGAAAATTAGCATTATTTTTACCCTTCTTTTGTGCGTCAGTCTGTTTGCAAAATTTCCTCGATGCTTTGTCATCTTGGATGACTTGGACGGAGATCCCGTCATGATGCGGCACCTTTGTGGGCTGGTGGCTCAAAAAACTGTGAAGTGTAGAGTGTCCATTGCATAATACGTCCTGAAACACAGGGATGTTCAAGCATTAGTTTAGTTCATACTTGGTAACAGGAATAAATAAAGAGGGTTAAGTAAATTGGGTTTGTTACCATCTACTGTAAAAAAAAAAAAAAAAAAGAAAAACAGCAGATTTTCAAAGATTTTACCTCTACCTGCACCCTCCACGTATTTAATTCAGTGGTTACAATGGTTATCAGGTAATGGTTAATTTTTATTGCACTAAGAAATACGAAGACAGTAGATACTGCACGCATGTCAGCGCATGAGTTTGGATTGTATACCAAATGCTTTATTTATTTAAAACACAAGCTGTGTAAAGCTGTGAATTTCTAACAGCATTTATTTACATATAAATTAATTAATATTTCTAGAACCATTATTAATAATTAACTTACGTATTCAAATGTGTATACAATATTAATTGAACAATACTATTTTAATATTGAAAAGCCTTTTAAATGTGTTAATATACATTTTCAAAAATTTCAGAGTAACTGAAGTCGCATCTAAAAAAATGTTAATAATAAATGACTGGACACAGTATATTTTTACACTTATTATTTCAATATTTAATGTGTGTTGCTCTGGTACGAGTGGATCAGACACAGAAGTGCTGCTGGAGTTTTAAAACACCGTGCCCACTCACTGTCTATAAGAAACACCTACCTTGTTGCTCCACCTCGTAGATTGAGTTGCTGGTGGCTGGACATTTTTGGTAAGTGGACTATTTTCAGTCCAGAAGTGACACTGAAGCATAAAGTGTCTGAGCCACTCGTACCAGAGCAATACACCAATAATACCTGCTCTGTGGTGATCCTGACTATTGAAGAACAAGGAGAAAGGTGGCTAAAAGTAAGCAAAGCAATTGTAGAACTAGAATGTACTTCTATATCTTAAGTGGAACTCATAAAATGCAAACTAAGTGTAGAAACAAAGGTGGTTTTAATGTTATGGCTGATCCATGCATATGAGAGTACAATGGTTTTAAAATATTCTACTGGATGACGGGGTGAACGCTTACACGCTTTATATACTATATTCACTTGAAGTTCATTTAAGTAGCTATATTGTTTTGTAATATAAAAGTGGATGTAGGAGTGATTGGTTGGCGCACTAACGTTTCTTCTTGTTATCGACGAACACGCCCAACAACTACAGGCCTGTTTAAACTGTTCAGCGGGATTTATTAGCCTTGTTTATAACTGTTCCAACACATTTTCAATATCTCATTTATAATTAAAATAGAGCCTAAACAGAGACAGGCTTAAACCCTGCTACCATTTAAACAATGGGCATAACCATTACTTGGCTAGTTTGGCTTGGAGAGTTGGACTTTATCTAGTAGAATCACTTCTTAGTCATATTTAATAAACCCCATTTAAATTTCGAGGATGTTTATTTTAGAAAATAAGTAATAAAAAAGTATGGTCTACCCCGCTCATTTCAGGCGTCTTTATCCTGTTTGTTTGCAGTGTAGCTGTGGGCTTCGTGTCCGGGAGAGCGACTAAAAACCTGCTCTATTTTGCACTTTTCCTCTTCCAGCCGGCGCAGGACCAAGGCATGCCACGAACAATCTTCTGTTTGGCGTTAAAAAACCACAAACTTGTAGGTGTTTTCTTTCTATACCTCGCCCGAGCTAGTTGTTTCACCCTCACGCCGCCATGTTTCTACTTTTTAAATCATTGACGGGAGGAGGAACCACGTGAGCATTTAAATGGAGTATAACCGCCCAAAACTACCGATAAGATACCGACAGGGGCGCTGTTTGACGGGTTTGAATTTTTTTAAACGTAAATACAGTATAGCGTGACGCATTTAAGCGTCACATACGGGAAATAAAATACAAAGTTTGGTTTTCGTTTAAATTACGTTTCCCATTATACATTAGTGTTTTTATTTGTAAGGTCTCTTAAAAGGAACTGGCCTGTTTAGAAGTACATTACGTTCAACAAAACGTGATTTGACTGTACAACAACACAGATTTGAGTTTCCTATGCATTTTATTTAAGTAAAAGTGTTTAAAAACAATTTAAAAAACCCCGTTTGATGCTCAGTGGTGCCTTTCAGCTGGGTTGTGCATCTCATGCGGACAGGATTGGTTGTGTCTGAGGAAGGAGCAACGATCAGGGGATCATCCCCCGGTGCAGCAAAGTCCCCCAACCTAGACGTAGTGACAGGTCCAGGGTTCAAATCGCACCTCTCCCAACCTACTGTTGCTAGATCCTTGAACAAGATTTGACCAAGATTCATTGCATTTCTCTTGCATGTATTTGACATTAAATTGTCCCTGTGTGTGTGTTTGGATCAATGCCCTGTCTAGGACTGGTTCCTGCCTTGCACCGTGTGCTGCCAGTTAGACTCAACTGGAGCCACCCATCAAGACAAGACGACAAGTGTGAAGAGTCTTCTTGGCACCGCCACCCAGCAAAGACTTAAGCAAAGACTGAGATTGCACTTACCCGTTTAAATTGTATATAAAAGCTCAACTTTGATTGTTCCTTTTCGTTAATACTTTGTTGTTGTTACCTGTATCAACTACGTATAGGGTTTTAGTTGGATGTTCTTGAGCTGTAGGCTATTTGTTCTGCCATGAGGTCATGAGTAAATGTAGGGAATCGTGATTAGGGGAGAATTTTGATGGATGCTTCGCCTGGATAAGTAAGGGAAAGTGATTTGTTTTGACAGCCATAATTATTACACAGCTATCAGGCTTACGTTATGAATGGTGTTGTAGTACTCAAGTCCTGTCTCAACCTTATTTGGACTCGGTCTCGTCTCGGTCTCGGGGTAAGGTGGACTTGAAATTGTTGTCGAGACCAGCTGAGTCCGATGCGTCTGTCTGAGGTAACGTTAAATATAAACTGAACTATTTTTCTATCCTTATTAAATATGAATGATCCATTCAAACCGAATAAATCAATCCTTTCTCTCTGGAAATAAAATCTGCACTCTGGAAAAACAACCTGCTCCTCTCATTCAGCATCCAATCAACAAACCCGTTTTATTTGGAATAGTCTGACATCAAGATTGTAAGTGTGCATTTTTGCCTGCTCGCTTCACTTAGATTGTATAGTTTAGAATCGTTTTTGTTTGAGGACAGGTTGAAATGTTATTATGGTTATTTTGTCACATTTAATAATAATAAATGGATTTAATGGATGTTGTTGTTTATATATAGGTGATTTTATGTGGTGATTCTGATTAAGTTTGAGAAAAGAAGGGAAACAGAATCATCACCATTATTTACTTCCAAAAGTTACATTCCCATGGCTAAGACTATATATTTTTGTTTTACTTTATATTTTACAAATATATGATTCAGTACTTATATATTATAATAAAATAGCATGTACAGGGGGTCCTCGACTTACGACGCAGATCCGTTCCTACGTCGCGTCGTAAACCGATTTTCGGTGTAAGTCAGAACATACGTACATACTGTACGTAAATAACATACTGTAAGCACTTATCCTATCCTAACACAGTAATTATCAAAAAACGAGCTGCGTAACCGTGTATTCTTCCGCCGCGCACACCAGACACAAAGTTCGCGTTATGACGTTTATGACGCAAAACCACTTAAGTCCAAACAAGGCTTTATACAGTAAATTGGAGATGCGTCGTAACCACGAAACATCGTAACTCAAGACCGTCGTAACCCGAGGACTACCTGTATAATGAATGGAATGTGAATTATAAAATAATTTGTATTTCAGTTTCTTCTTTTTATGCTTGTGGTAGTCTAGCGGTTAAGGTATTCCACTATGGACCAGAAGGTCAAGGGTTCATATACCACCTCTGCCAAGCTGCCACTGTTGGGTCCTTGAGCAAGACCCTTAACCCAAAAAGTGCTTGGACAGTTGTACAGTTGTAATCAATTAGATTGTATTAGTTATAAGTCGCTCTGGATAAGGGCATCCGCTAAATGCCTAGATGTAGATGTTGTATGATTTAAAATTCTTAATCTGCTCTCAGTCTCGTCTTGGCCACTCTTGGTCTTGGTCTTGACTTGAACTCCACTACCTAAAGTATTGGTCTTGACTCGGACTTGGTTCTAGCGATCTTGACTGAAACATTAGTTAAGATTATGAATAGCGTGAAGTCATCTGAAGAGACAATTAGATAGATAATTGTTTATCCCTGTCCATAACAACGTATTTCTGTGAGACCTTGCTGAGTCAGTTAGCAGAGCGTTAAGTAAAAATTCCTAAAGTATATAGCGTACTATCACGCTACTATCAGGCATATGCGTTAAGTTAAGGTAAAGTCCGGCAGCAGAGGTCAGATCGTCACTTTGACCTTACCAACATGGGGCTCTGAAAGTCATTAGACGTGTCGCAGGAGGAACACTCTAAGTGCGTCACTTCCTCTGAAACGGCGGCTGGGTCACGTGATGCTGGTTTAGCGCTCTGCTTGTCTGAGAACTTTTTTTGCTTAAAACTCGCAATAACATGGCAGATATCGGACATTTGAATGCTAAGGACGGCGAATTCTGCTTTGAGTGGCGTTCGGAGGCTCTGAGTGCGGCCGCGGTGACAGGAATTTGGCGTCGAACATTTCTTTCTTGCTGGCGGAGAATCACGTGACTCGCACGCGCTTGTGGCTGGTTGGTAAAGATGGCGGCGGCTGGTTAGAGAGCGAGCGGAGAGAAGAGGCAACATCCTCCACATATCCGCCACACTTCAGCTGCCTGGATAGCGTTCGGTGAGTACGTTTCTATTGGTGTTCGCGCTCAGAAATGTCGCCTTTTCTTTAGGAACATATTTAGTTTCACTTTTTGCTCGAATTGGTGCCATCCCGTGTCAATTTATTACTTTTTTCATATCCGCGTAACGGCTGGTTAGAAGACGGCTCGGCACAGAGCTCGAGAGTGGCCGAGTCCCAAATCGCGTAGTAGCTAATATAGAGTGCGCTTAAGTCATAATTGGTGTTGTATTAAGTTTAACGCGCTCTACAGCACCGAAGTGTGCGGTTTAGGACGTAGCCGGTGTTTTGCTAACCGTCAAGCGACGTTAATACGAAATCGATAGAAAGTTTATTTCTTGGTTAAACGTTCAGCTTTCTTCCACCCTAACACGTACAACGAGTCTTATTAATTTTGTGTACGTTCTATAGAGACATTTTATTCTATTCGAACACGACGTCTGGTCAGACAGCTTGACAACTTGCCGTTGTGACAGAGCACGAGAGCGGCCGCGTCTCAAACGGAGCTGAATGGGCCGTCAACGTTGTAACGACATTATGGGAAGTGGCCTCGTTTTAACGTCCTTCTCAGAGCCGAAGCACGCGGTTTGGGACGAAGCCACCTGTGTTTTGCTAGCCGCCTAGCAACATTAGCCCAGCGCTGCTCTACTCAGTATAAGCGGGATTTAAGTCAGACTTGAACCTGGATAAGATTTAGTTATGCAGCATAGATATATAAAATAACGATTTACGTTGTTCATCGGGCAGGTGAACGTTAGAAAATCGTTAAATGCCCGAATGCGTTCGTCCAGTCATAGACGCTACGGTGGGCTAGTAACGTAAGGTGTTAATTATATAATGATTTTAGCATTGAATCCCGTTTCATAATACTTGGGGAAATGAGATCGTTCGGAGCCGCTCACGTTTATCCCGTTTGTACTGTTATGATCCAACTTGGCCACAGTACTTATGAGGCGTCATCCTACCATCTTATATGACTACAATATAACGCAGTGTATAATTGCACCTCTCAATTCGTTCCTTCCCGTTTCAATAGGGTTATATGTCTTTTATTACCATTCCCTCAACTCTATCTCAACAGCCGGTAGCCGTTTTGCAAATAGCAGCGTCAGACCAGGAAGTAGTGTGCTAGCTGGATGAGTTTGTGCAGACACGTGCAGAGGTGCATGTTGTGCCGATCCGCTGGCAAGTAAGTCCCATTGTTCATCTAGACCGTACATGGTCACAGCCTGTCAACGTTTTGAGTCGACCTTTAATACTTTTAGTTAGTCAGAACCACAAACCCTTGTGATTTCTGAGCGCCTGTGTGCTTTCCCCCCCCCATGCTTTGTACCGTCCATGATAACTAGCCACTCAGTGCTACTGGCTTACGTATCGCAGTTTTGAACGTGTACCTGGTTACAAGACTAATAACTCTTACCTGTCTCTGTCATAACCCAAAACGGGTACTAACGTAATACTACATACACTCTTGTGCAATAGATCTTTAAAAAAAAATCTGCACTTAAATGTTGACCTTACAAAAAGGTGGAACTTCACTTCATAGCTCTTAGAACTTGGAGAAAGTGCCCCCTTTCTCCCTTGTTCACACTGCAGGAGTCCTTTGTATCCCCTTCTTCAGGGTAGGCTTTTCTCAGTACATGGGATCCCTGAGTGATCTGAGTATGAGGGCAATTCCATTTTTAAATATGCCTGTACCCGTTCTTGAGGTATGCAGCTCAGAAGTGACGCTTCACCAACCGTTGCTCGCCTTGGGTCACTTCAGTGCGAATGCCGACAAAAAGGTCCTGGACCGAATATAGCTGTTTGGTGCTATGAATTCTACCTGGACAGGTGAATGTTACATGGGATCCTGGGTTTATATCCTCCGTTACGGGTGATCGGTTTTATTTGCGTCCAGAACAGTCACGTCTGTGTTTTTCCTCCTTTGAGAAAATTATAGGCAGAATGTCCTACTGTGTTTCATTAAACTCTGTAGTGTTTTGACAGGACTAAATGACATGTACGCAGTGGTAGCTTCCTCTGATATTATGTCCATCTGGATCTGCCATGTCTGTGGTTCTCTCTCCTCCTTTTGAGAGAAAATTATGGACAAATTTACTTAGTGTCACCAAACTCAGTTGTGCTTATATAATATTGGTCTGTGCATTTCTGTGAAGGAACACTTGGCAAAACCCATTATTTCATAATTAAATATGCACAGTGTAGACTTTGTCTGTAACGGAAGACGAGGTCTTTCAGTCAGTTAAATGTGCCACAGAGGTCTGCTAGAAACTGCAGGAATTTTATTGTCCTGGTCCAGGAGCTTGATCACTGAGGATAAACTAATCCAATCTGATACCTACCTACTGTCTAAGCAGTCATGGGTTAAGGACCTTGCTTAAGGTAGCGACTTGACCACTGGGCCTTCTGGTCAGTAGTCCTGTATGTTAACCACTGCACCATCACCGGTCCCACTGGTTAAACTCTGGGGTTTGACTTGAATAACAGGAGTTGGGTGTTGAACCTGGAGTATAATGTTTCTGAGTCTAAAATTTGATCGTTAAGTTAATTAATGAATAGATTATGAACACATAGTAATTATGGTAATGTGTTAGAAAGTGTCATCAGTTTTTGTGTAGTTCAGGTACTCCCACTTTTACAATGTCCCGACTTGTATTTTGTCTTTGTGATGGCAATCCGATAATAAAGATAGATACATATTCAGCAGAAATCGGACTCTGAATTTTGAATTAATGAAACTGTACTGCGTTCTGATGAAAAGCTTGGCAGTGTGTGACATGGGGAGTGGTGAGCGCTGGGATATATATATTGTGGAAACGCCATGGTCATTTTCATAGTACACGATATTTATCATGATACATGTGATCACAGACAAAATGCATCAGTAGAGACAGATTCTTAAAAACTACAATTCACATATCATCCCCTACTTAGTAAAGTGATTTACATTCAAAATGTGCTGCCCTTCATCTAATTAATCAGGACTCATTACACTATTTACATTGAAATGTGCAGTTGGTCAGTCTTCCTTAAGCACTGATGATATGCTCAGAAAAGCATATCGTCTATCTTAACACAATTGATCACGATACGATAAAATACCGCCATATTGCCCAACCCCTAGCGCTGGGAAATTTAGTGCGGAAAAGTCGATTCTTTTTTAAGCATGTTTAATGTTTTGTTGTGAATTTGTCAGAACGTTTCCCCTTCGTAAATCGAGGCCTGCCTGTACATGCAATAGAAGACCTGAAATGATTCCACAAAGTGTGCTGGGGCGTTGAACTATGTTTCTTTGACGTATCTGAAATTTTATTTCATACTTTCAGATGATGGATCCAGGACAAGATCTGCTCCTTGCAGCTCTTAGTGAAAGCGGAATTTGTCCGAACGACCTTTTTGACATTGATTCTCAGGACACTGCCCAGTCCTCTGCTATTCCACAGGTAAATGGTGCCGTTGTCATGTGCTTTAGTCGCTTCAAATGTGAGTGCTCAATGTAACTAATGGAATTCGCCATGCAGGTGCTCCTGTGTTAACTGTCGGATGGATTCTTGCATAAGAGAACTAGTTAGAAATGTGATGTCCTAAAATCAAATGTCTGTTTTTCTTTTTGAGTACGAACACTTATTAAACTGCCTCCGCTCTTTCAGTCAGTCACCAGAAATGCCCTTGACATTGACCTGTGCAATGAAGCGACTGGAATCATTGGCGTTGAATCCACTGCACCGCCTACACCCACCGTCACAATCAGAGTAAGTCTTTGACTGTTTGCTAAAGAGTGAACTGCTTGTACTGCATTTACAGAACCGAATTCAACTAATTATGCAGCTGGAGCGAGTGTCTCTGCATATTGTGTTTTTTCAATAAGGCTCGCTAACACTCACACTTTTTTATGTTTTGTTTTTTTTAACTCGAAGCAGAAACCACAGCCCTCAACGACCACTTTTGTCTTAAACCAACTGAACCAGTTGCCGCCCCTGGGAACCATTGTTGTCACAAAGCCCTCGGCAGGGGCCTCCACCAGACAGACCATCACTGTAACCAAGGTGGTGCAGGCGCCATCGTTAGCCCAGAGGACCTTGTCCTCGCCTTCTTCCACCACAACCACCAGCATAACCAGCGTGCTCCCAGGAACCCCGGACCAGATCAGACTGAAGGATCTGCTCAGGCCTGGCAGCTTGAAGACAAACAGCCTTGGGGAGCTCATGAAGCTCAAACCTCCACCTGATATCGCTCAGCCTGTTGCCACGGCTACAGGAACAAGTGAGTCCTAGTTTGCGTAACGTGGACCTTTGACGGAATGGGTTCGAAATCGGAATTCAGGACGTCTAAGTTTTTTGAAGTTGTTGGTATGACGTCAGACGATAAACATGCAAGATTTCAAAGCTTTTAAATATCTGTTAAACGCCGCCGTGGCAACGGGACTCGCATACAAACTTTCACAACACAAACAGACACCAGAATCCTGAAAGATGTTTCAGTGTAAACACATTTAATGTGCTTTCAGGATTAGGTTTACCATTAAGTCCATAATATCATACCTGAGCTAACACCGAACAGTATTTGGGCTTTGATCCAGTTTTGTGTTTTTGGGACCCCTAGATTGCAAATCTGTTAATGTGATATGTAAAACAGCAAAAATATAAGACTCAACATGAATATAGCAGAAAACAGTTCAATGTTTCATTACATAAGAAGTTAAAGGTTTTGATTGGTTGCTTCAACTGTCTGGTTTCTGATTAGGTTTTACTTTGAACACCCAGTGCTGTTTTGTCACTGGGTACGCCAAACTTTTTTTTGGCTTTTGTAATCTAAAACCAAACCATGCCCACAATGGACACTTCCCTTTTTTTAATCACTAGTCCATTATCTTCAATTATTCACCTCTGAATTGTCCTCTGACGCCGTCCTTCCTCGTGGCTCCATTTCGGTCCAGAAACGGCTTCGTTACCCTTTCATTCTTTGAATTCTAAAAAAATATGAGCAGATCCACCAAGGGGAATCGAACGTAGTACTTAATACGGCTCGTTTGTGAGATTACCCGAAGTATTCTTGTAACAGTTAATTCTAGGGTCAGGTTTTTTAATGCAAACCTGTTAGTTTTGCCTCAAGGTATTTATTGAATCAGGAACTGTTGTTGTTTACCTTTGTGAGGTAAAGCCATAGATCTTTCAGCTGTCCTGTTTTTTTTTCCATTTCTCTAGTCCTGGTTTTTATCAGTCCTAATAAGTGAAGGCTTTTGTTATTGGAGTTAAATAGAGAAACTTGTCTGATAGCTCACAAGGGACCGGCAGCAATAACAACATAAATAGTAGAGAAAAAAAAAGAATCTAGAAAGTCATAAGTTTTCATTCGTTTTCAGCCACCTCGCATGTTAAGTTTGGTCATTTTCTTTATTTTATGAAACATTTCTACATTGCAAAGTTCTGTGAATTCTGAACGGTTGCTATTTTAACCTTCCTGACCGTGCTCTTCCTTTCAGAGATTATTTTGCTCACAAAGATGGTGAATAAACCAGGTATGGGTAGGGTGTTCAAGGAAAATTGACCTAAATATTTGGGATGTTCTGATCCGAAGGGTCGTAACGAGCCAGATTTTGTTTAAAAGATACTTAGCTTTTTTGTTTTTAAATGAAAAATTTGTCAACATTCGTCTTTTTTTTTTTTATCGCATGTTCAAGCATTGCATTCAAACACTTTTTCCAGTGAACTTGAAATTACTACCTGCTGTTTGTGTGCATCTTTTTGGTCACCCGTAATAAACAGAGAACACGGACAGAGCTGTTTATCTGGCATGTCCTGCTAGAGTGAACATTTGGATATGAGCAGATATTGAACATGGATTCTCTGGGGCAAAAGAATGGGTCAGAACATCTGTTAAACATGACCTGGGGGTGTTTGGCTGTGTTTGGGAATCACTCTGGGTGATATTTGCATAAGAATGAGTGTGTGTTGTGTCCTGCTGATGGTGATGCCGTTTTACGACAGTGGAGGCGAACAATGGTGTGAAGAAAGAGGTGTCGTGCAAAGAAGTCGCCCGAATCTGGGCCAATGATGAAATTAAAGTGCGGAGCTTTTCGCCTGTGAATGTAAGTGGTTTTCCGCCTCCTTTATTTCCACACCGTACGAGTTGAGAGTTTGGTTTCATTTGGATGTTTACTTTTAAGAAGATGCCAGCAATGAAGGAGGAAGAGGAACTAGAGGAGGAGGAGGAAGAGGAGTTGGGACACGCCGAGACTTACGCCGAGTACATGCCGATGAAACGTACGTACAAAAAGGTCTCATTTGCACGCCGTTACATGAAAGGAGGACGTGCTGCGTGAGTGGTCGGAGGTTCATTAAAGATGCTTTTGTTCTCCTCCCAGTGAAAATAGGAGAACGCCACCCTGACCCCGTGGTGGAAACCAGCTCCCTCTCGAGTGTCACGCCTCCGAATGTGTGGTACAGACTTTCCATTCCAGAGGAGACTATCGACAGAGGCTGGCTGTCTGCTTTGCAGCTCGAGGCCGTCACTTACGCCTCTCAGGTTTGTATCAGTGAGCGTCTGATTATAGAGATTAATTCGATATGGTCTGATTTAGCGCTTGAATTAAGTTCTGTTTATAATACTTCCGAGTCTTAGTTGCTACACCTCGTGTGTGAAACCTGCTGCAGAAGCACATTTTGTAAAGATGACAGAGCCCTTTAACTTCAATTGCAGGCTTCTTTTGCACTGGATGCAGACATGCCTGGGAAAATTACAGCGCTGAAGAGGCTCACTCGCCCTGTGTTCACCGAGAGCGCCTCTAGTGATTCGAATTAGATTTTTATCTTAGTCAGTATTTCCGCTACATGTATTTTTCCCACCGCCGCTTAAGAACTTTATGAAATGTCATGAGATCTCTGCAGAGGCCTTTTAATTTGAAACGACAGACGTAGAGCCCAGGTTAGAGGGAGAAAACAGGGAAGAGAGAAAGATAAATAAATAAAGCTCTTGGCTCGGCACTGTTCAATTCATCACCATGCTGCATTTTGGCAGTGTTATCTTAGACTAAAGCCATAACTAAGCCCACAGAAAGCCACCGTAGATCACATGACTTAAAATTTATACAGACAAAGGCTTTTCTGTAAATAAACATGCTTTAGGCCCTGTTAAACTCAGCTGACGTTACTACCAAGCGTGATAACTGATGCTGATCATCACTTATCGTCTCTGGGAGAGTTAAAAAAAAAAAAAATGTCACAGTAAGTGCTCAAAAGCCATGCTACAATCTTCATGGGTAAGGATGCCATGGGAAAATCCTAGAGGAAACATTTAGTTGATGGCCTTTGCTGTTTTACAATGCATCAATTCCTGTATTACAGACTGGCATTTAAAGGGGCTTGAACTTGTACTAGGAGCAAAATTAGTTTTCAGTCAATTAAAGGCACATTTTTGACCAAAAAACAGGTTTTTATGTCTGAATAGGCCGAAGACTAACAGGGAGAGTGAAGAAACTGATCTGGTGGAGCTTTTAAGATGTTAACCATTTATATACTTAATTATTAGTGTTATTAATCAGTCAAGTTGCTCTGGATTAGAGAATATGCCGGTGGATCTGTGAGGGAGCGGCAAATTGGAAGAACAAAAGGGTTGAAATGGTGGTAAAACTTCTAATAAATGGTAATAAAATGTTAATAAACAAGGTTTCTTTTTCTTTGCTTGAGCAACAGCTGATCCAGAGTGAAAATGTTAGCTGTGTGGAATCATGGCACGACCTCCCGAGACATTAGACGAGCCGTCTGTGATCACGGTTCAAAAGCAGGGATATTTGGGTTGGGGTCAATGCAGATATGTTTGTGATGAAGTTTGTAGTTAGCAGTGAATTTTTGCATTTTAACCTCAGTTATTGGTGGCGACATTGTTTGATGCAGGAAATAGTCAACTTCTGGTCAAAAAACTTCCGGCGAAATAATAGTTTTTCACGACTGCGTTTGGTCGCGTGTTTTGTTTTACAGCAACATGAGACATTCCTTCCAAACAGAGACAGGGCGGCGTACCTGATTGGCGACGGTGCCGGTGTTGGAAAGGGTCGGACCATTGCTGGCATCATCTATGAAAATTACCTCCTGGGCAGGAAAAGATCTCTTTGGTAATTGAACTGTCGGCTTCGTTGCGGTCGAACTGAGTGCATTTAGATGCACTTGAGTCATATAAAACCGGATTTATGCTTTGCAGCCAGCCAGTAATCTCACAGATTCAGTAACCTTCAGTAAATGATTAAGTTCAAGTCCTTGAGCATATAGCTGTGTTCGAATCTCTGCACAAGTGATTGATAGCCATCTCTCAGTTGAAGCGTTTAATTCCAGGGTTGCCAGATCAGAGGGGAATCGAGCCCTCTTAGACTGATCGGACCTTGCAGCCGTGTTTTTCTCTAGCGGGACAGCCCTTCGCTCGTTTGCGTCTGAAAGCAGAGTAAGGGCATACATGCACCGAGAAATCTGATTACTGAGCTAAAATTGAGTTCTTGATTTATTGAGAAGTCAGACTATGCTGTTTACATGTCTGACTGCAGAGATCTGATCGTGATCAGACTATGTGCATGTAAACACGCTAAGACTTTGTTTAGCAGTATGTAGGAGCCATGCCATTCTCAGAGTGCTGGTTACAAAGCCTTTCCATTGTCTGTGTTAAATGGAAACATGTGGTTAGTCCTGCTTAATCGTCTTAAAGGACCGGTTCCCAGTCGCTGTGGTTTTCATGCTGTTTATTGCCATTTTTGCTCCCCAGGTTTAGCGTCTCAAACGACTTGAAATATGATGCTGAGAGGGATTTGAGAGATATCGGCGCAAAGAACATACAAGTCCATTCACTGAACAAGGTACTGCAGGATTGTGCGTCCTCTAACTTTCGCTTTTGTGTAACGCGACACTCAGCGTATGCTTCCGTCTCCAGTTCAAATATGGAAAGATATCTTCGAAGCATAACGGTAGCGTGAAGAAAGGAGTCATCTTTGCTACGTACTCGTCCCTGATTGGAGAAAGCCAAAGCGGTGGAAAGTACAAGACGCGATTCAAACAGCTGCTTCACTGGTGCGGTGAAGACTTTGATGGTGTTGTATCCTTTTGGTTATGCGCTTTCTAATGCTTGAAAAAGAAAAAGCTGTTATCTTGCAGAGCAGGGATGCACAAGGGCAAGCTAAAGCAGCCTGGTGTTCTTGTGTCAGGTTTTGGCCAAGAATGATCTTTTCGATGACTAATTCAAGAGAAAGCTGTGTTTTCTTTGACCGAGCTGTACAGATAATCTTTGATGAATGTCATAAAGCCAAGAACGTTTGCCCGATTGGCTCGTCAAAGCCCACAAAGACGGGCCTGGCAGTCCTCGAGCTCCAGAACAAACTCCCGAAAGCACGTGTCGTGTACGCCAGTGCCACCGGTACGTGCTGGACGTCCTCATACTTAACATAACAGATGTAGATTTGCTTCTTCACCGCCTGAATTTTGTGCAGGAGCCTCTGAGCCTCGGAACATGGCTTACATGAATCGTCTCGGGATCTGGGGCGAAGGAACTCCTTTTAAAGAATTCACCAATTTTATTCAAGCCGTGGAAAGACGGTGGGTTCACTTGTTGTGTCGGCGTTTGGTTCTAGCACCGGTGTCCGTTCGCAGATTTGACTTTTCTTTGGCTTTTTTTTTTTACAGAGGTGTTGGTGCTATGGAGATTGTTGCCATGGATATGAAATTGAGAGGAATGTACATTGCTCGACAGCTGAGCTTCCAGGGCGTCACGTTTAAGATCGAGGAGGTCCCGCTGACGCAGGATTACATCAGGATGTATAACAAGTCCGTCCGATTGGTACGTGCGTCCACCACGCGGCCGCTCCGGAGATGAGATGCCAGAGTGTTTCATCTAACGTTTCTGCTTTCAGTGGGTGAGTGCTAGGGAGAAATTCCAGCAGGCAGCCAACTTGATGGACGCGGAGCAGCGCATGAAAAAGTCGATGTGGGGCCAGTTCTGGTCGGCTCACCAGCGGTTTTTCAAGTACTTGTGTATCGCTTCGAAGGTGCGGCGAGTGGTGCAGCTTGCCCGAGAGGAGGTCAAGAATGGAAAGGTTAGAGCTAACGTTCTGATACGGCTCGAGACATGACGGCTGTGAGGTTTGCAAGCTAACCGAGGTTTTTTTTTTATTTTTTATTTTTATTTTTTCTCTCCCTTCCCCAGTGTGTGGTGATTGGCCTGCAGTCGACGGGTGAAGCTCGGACACTCGAGGCCCTGGAGGAAAGTGGAGGCGAGCTTAATGACTTCGTCTCTACTGCAAAGTAAGTCCAGAATTGCCTTCGTCTCTGGAAACTGGAACGAGGCGAAACGTTTGAAGTGACTTGTAACGACTCGTCAGGTCTAACAGTTCTCACTTCCTCTTGGCTCTTACGCTCGGGTGGGGTTTAGTCATTGTGGAACTAGGAAACGTTATCATAAAGATATCGTGTTAGGAAGGGAAACGGCTACGTTAGTCGCGGAGGTTTTGAACCGTTACTACAGCAGGTTTTTGTGCTTCTCAGCTTTTAATACAATAAAACCCAGCTGTCTGAATGTAGCTTGTTCTATCTAAAATATATATATATATATATATATATATATAGTCTATATATATATATATATATATAATTATATTATATATTTAGATATATATATATATATATATATATAGCTTTTTGAAAGTGCTTTAGAATAGCAGAAGTAAAAACAAATACATATAAAATTGTTAAAAACAAAAGAGTACATAAGAGACCAGTTAAAAATAGAATGGAATAAAATACAAATATTTAAAAATGCAGTTGAAATCTAAAGAGATGCAACATTAGCAAAAATCCAACCTGAACATGTCTTAACCCTCCTCTTAAATATGTTAACACCGTCCAGAGCCCTCAGGTCACCAGGAAGAGTTTTAATAAGACTAGGAAAAAGGCTGCTTATCCACTCTACGACCAGCATGTTCCTTTATTTTTTATATCTATCTATATATCCTGTCCTGTGTTTTGTCAATGTGACACCACCTCACACCTTTTGTGGTTAGTATGTTCAGAGTGGTTTGGGCCATATGATGATCAGGGTTTAACATAAAGGTTTTCACTGACCTTGCTTTAAAAGATGGCACAGCAATCTGCTCCAGTATATAAACACTATCCCCATACAAATGGATGGAGATTTCATTTCATCATTTCTAAGTGCACTCTAGTGGGCCTGTTTTGATTCTGTCATAGCATTTTTATCACTTATTATTTAGCAGACTTTGCTTTTTTGTTTTTGCTTAGTTGTTTACTGCATGGAAATGGATGTACGGCATGTAGTAACATATAGTAGATATAGTAACACAAACGTTAGTTTTATCTGACAGTAATAAAATGTGCTCTTACACCATTTTCTGGTAGGTAGTAGTTGCTTTCTGTGTCTCCCACACTTTTCTGGGAAACTTGATCTTATTTTGTCACTGGAATGTGTAACGTCTGTCATAAACTCGGCTGCAGTCCGAACACGCTTAAGGTGAATGTGTAAACTTGCTTGTGTAATCTTCACGGTTGTAGAGACACCCGGTCGGCTGACACGCGCTTGGTTTTCTGTGCAGGTTCTCACGCTCTTCGTTTGCTTTAGACTGAAAGCACTGGTTTGCATAAGCAGAAGCTGCAGAATTAGAAAATGATGCATTTAGAAAACTTCCAAAGCAGAACCATCTAGGAAGCATTGCTCATGTATTAAGACATTTAAAAAGTACGCTACATCACCGGTTAAGTGGGACCCGTACTAAGCACTTCAAGAGAAGCGTTTTGTAATAGACTGGATCAGTCTTATATGGTGAAAATATACTGAGAAAATAGGACTGTGGGTATGGGAGGACGAACATTAGCAGCAACAATACGCTCAATGATCATGCCTACGTACTTCAAGTATTGAAAATATGTACTGAAGTACAACCCAGCCCTATTTACAGGCTGTCAGTCTGCCACCCCAGACAGCTTCAAGGACTTAGGATGTTGATGTATGATCATCGCCATAATGCAGAAGAAATCCGAATTTGCTTGAGCTGAATAGTGAATAAGATCCAAAGCTCCTGGAGACTGTCTCAGAAAGCTTTGTGGACCATTTTGTTGTCTTGTTGGATGGCTGCACACCAGTGAAATCTGCTTTTTACTCCAACATTATTGGTAAACCATTAAAATGGTTGTGTAGGGAGTCCCTAGGACAACGGTCATGCTATAATCGGCTCATCCAGAGGCAACATGCTTAACATCACAAAGGTCGTTTGATTTGTCCCTTCCGTTCGCTCACTGAATGAATCACCTCAGTGGTTAGTGCTGGTCATGTTTGATCCATTTCACAGCCCACAGTCACATGATGAACGACTAGTTGGAATGTACACTGTGTGTGGAGGGAAAAGGCAACACTGGACTCTTTGGTGGGTTGCTCACAGATTCTTTTCTTCTGGTATTAAGATTAACTTGTGATGGAAATCTGCCCTGTCGTTTAACCTTTTAATTAAAGGGAGTTTCTGTAAAATAGTTAAACAAAATCATGGAGTTTTTCTCCTCATTTCTGCGTGGGAGATCAGTTGATCTCTCTAAATTGTTTGTGTGTGCCTGCTATGCTTTGGCACCCTTTCTTGGTTGCAGACCTTGCTGCTGGTTGGAACCCAGCTCCATGTGACCCTGAGTCAGTGTAAGCAGGTTTGAAAATGAATGAAATCTACATTTGCATTTCCTTGCTTCGTAAGCTTTCAGTGGAAGTTTGGTTATTTTTCTATTTAAGTCCCCTTTTTATGCCAAATCCAGTGTGTTTCTTGTCCAGCAAAACCTTATTGTCCTCATTTAATCGCAGGATCTGATTAGGGGTGGGCAATATGACGATTTTATTGTCGTGATAAACATGCTTTTCTGTGCATATCAAGGATCTCATCAGTGCTTAAAGGACGCTGACTAACCGCATGTTTCATTATAAAGTGTAATTATTTCTGTGTACCGTACTTTTCGTACCATAAGGCGCACCGGATTATAAGATGCAATATCAACGATCGGCTGCTAACGGATCTATTTTCATACATAAAGCTCACCGGGTTATAAGACGCATTAAATGAAACAAAACTCTTAAGTCAAACTTTATTCAGCTCTTTCACAATAACTCTCAATATTGTTCAGTTGTAACACCTAAAATACAAAACAATACACTCACTTTTTCAGTTTATTCCTCTACCACAAATCCATCAAATTCGTCATCTTCAGTGTCTGAGTATAGTTGGGCGATTTCGGCATCAAGCATGCCCGGATCCCTCTCGTTGCCGTCAGTCTCGTTGCTGTTACTTGGCTGTTCAGCTGCTCTATTTCCATTTTGTACTGCGTGACTGATGGCGTTTGTTTTTTAGCGATAGTTTGAAATCCGCTTCATAAGAACATCTCTTAACAGGTGACATTTTTGAGGCGGCGGGTATAGGAAATGAATGAATGAATGCACACACTTTAATGTTGAAACCCAGATCATATTACTCCGCGAGGCTCCTGCCTACGGTGGCCGTAAGCTTAAAATCGGTTCTAGGTCAGAAAGCACAACCAAAATTTATTCATACATTAGGCGCATCACATTTTAAAGCGCACTGTCGATTTTTGAGAAAATTAAAGGATTTTAAGTGCGCCTTATGGTCCGAAAAATACGGTAATTTTCTCAAAAATCGACAGTGCGCCTTGAAATGCGGTGCGTCTAATTTATGAATTAATTCTGGTTGAGCCTTCTGACCTAGAACCGATTGTAGATGGTACACGGCGCTCATAAATCTGTCAATGTTTTAGCACGGCCTTGGTAAGTTACGAAGCTCACGGCAAACGTAGTGCGCAGCATAGCGGAGTAATACGGTATGTGCTTCAGCATTAGGGTACGTCATTTGGACATTTTGACATTGACATTGACATTTACAAGCATTTAGCAACGCCCTTATCCAGAGCGACTTACAATTGATACAGTCTTACAATCCAAGCTATTGTGGGTTAAGGGTCTTGCTCAAGGACCCAACCAGTGGCAGCTTGGCAGAGGTGGGATTTGAACCCTGGAACCTTCTGATCCAGAGTCCAGTACCTTAACCGCTAGGCTACCACAGTACGTGCATTCATTCATTTATTTTCGAAGGCGGATTTCAAACTCAACGCTATCAGTCACGCAAGTACAACATGGACATAGAGCAGCTGCGAGAGAATTCAACATTAACGAATCAATGATACGGAAGTGGAGGAAGCAAGAAGACGCCCTGCGCCAGGTAAAGACCAAACTGAGCTTCCGACGGAGCTTAAGAGTTTTGTTTCATTTAATGCGTCTTACAGCCGGGTGCGTATTATGTATGAAAATAGATCCGTTAGCAGCCGATCATTGATATTGCACCCGGTGCGCTTTACAGCTCGGAAGATACAGTAATTAAATGAAGTGTAGCACATTTTTGAATATAAATCACTATTTCTAATATTTGAACAGTAGTTAATCTGTCGCTACTGATGCAGCGAGTCCTGTTTTGGTATAACAGTGTTTAGCTAGGTTTAAAACTCCCTAACTCTTTGCAGAATGACCCATTAGCCTGCTGAAAAATCTGACTGAAATCAAGACTATAATTTGAAAATGATGCATCGTCTAAGCCAAGAGGTGTGAGAGAACCAGTGATTTAGGGAAAGGGTGGAAAAACAAAAAAGGCGATCATAGTGGAAAGTTTAATGGCTTAAAAAGCTTGTTGTTGTTTAAATTACTATTATTATTATTTTATTTTATTTTTTTTCTTTCCTTCCTACAGGGGTGTTCTGCAGTCACTGGTGGAGAAGCACTTTCCTGCTCCGGACAGACAGAAACTCTTCAGTTTGCTTGGTATTGATTTGTCTGCAAAGAAAACCCCTTCACCAGCCGAAACCAAACAAGAGCAGAAGGGCAAGAAGCGGAAAGGTACTCCAACACCCCTATAGTCTGAATTAGGATCCGCTATACTTCCTTTTTTGGACGTTGTATGGTTTAGATCATCACTGGATATTCTGAGTTTCTCTACATGTGGTTACGTAGGGACAAAGCAGTGTCTGAACATGTTTCCAAAAAGTCTAAAAGTCTAATGTGGGCTGAGGCTCGGACAATATATGGCTAAAGTCTGATAGAGTCGTTACAGTAACACAGTACAAGTATCACCACTATCAAGTTTAACAGTAACTCCCTTGGTTTCGCTTTCGGTATGACTGAGGGTTTTTCCCCATTATGTAATGTTTTTCCTAGGTGCAGAGGTTAAGAAGGGAGCAAAGAAGTCCCGCAAATCTGGGGGGCTTTCTGGGACCAGCTCCGATGAGAGCAACTCCGAGTCTGAAAAAGATGCAGACAGTGACAACAGCTTTAATTCGGTCAGCTCCGGAGACGACGACGATGAAGATGACTTCAACCCGTTCAAGGACGATTCCTGCGAGGATGACGAAGATGGTGAGAGCAAAGATTTCCTTCTGAATGGCCTGCAGATCATCAAACATGAGTACTGTACTCTTAGAAAAATAAATAAAGTACTCTCTTTATTGATGTAAGATTTCTTAATGGACTTTTGTCCCTGTTTTAGAAAAGAGTAAGGCTTCTGAATTCATGAATGAGGAGATCTATGTTCACTGTTATCTATTTATTTTTAATTTTTTACCCTCCCACATTTTCATCTTTACTGGATGCCCTTGATGTACCTTTTTACTATTGAGACTGACAGTCTGTAATGTTTGTGCTTTCAAAGATACTGTGGCTTAATTTAGACAAGTTCAAAAGCCGTACAAACACTGGCACTGCAGATATCACACATTTTGTCCACCCCCGCATGCTGTTTGGGCCACATTCTAACCTTCTGAAACTTACCTAACAAGTTGAAATTGCCTGTAGTACATCTGTGACGGCGCAATAATGAGCATGAAAAAGGACCCGGACATCTCAAATGTTTCATATCTATTGTAAGATCATTCAAGGACGTGCAGGAACCCTGAGTTAATTTATTTAATGTATGAAAGTCGTTGCGACATGCTTCTCAGCCAGTCAGACACTCTGGTCGAAGGTCATCCTTATTTCCTGATCATTGCCATCCTGTGCCTACATCGGCGGACATTTCATGGTGCCACAATCACTGATCGGGACGTTTTCCTTCCAGACCCGTGGCTTATTCGAAAAGACACCAAAAAAGGCAAGGAAAAGAAGAACAAGAAGAGGAGAAAGAGCATCGATCCGGACTCCATTCAAAGTGCCTTGTTAGCGTCTGGACTTGGTTCAACCCGACCTACTTTCACAACACCTGCTCTGAAACCCCCGTCCAACAACGCCGTCCCTGCTGGTGGGTCCCAGCTGCTGTTTTCCAAACCATTTCCTTCATTCTTTACTAAGATATTCTATCGGTTTCATTTAACGCTGGGGGTTCTTGCTGCAGCTAAACCTGAGCTCGAAGAGAGCAGCTGCGTGACGAGTAACGACGCGGTGGAGGATGCTCAGCAGATGAAGAGGGAGCTGCTGGAGCAGCTCGAGAAACTGGCCGAGCATCTGCCTCCCAACACCTTAGACGAGCTCATCGATGAACTAGGAGGCCCTGAAAATGTTGCCGAGGTAGATACTCGGCCTCGTTCGCCAACTTTTTTAGAAAAGGAATATCTTGCTTAACTTGTGCCTCCTGGGTGTATTAGATGACTGGGCGCAAAGGCAGAGTGGTGAGCAACGATGACGGCAGCATTTCGTATGAGTCCAGATCCGAACTGGATGTCCCTGTGGAAATCCTGAACCTCACCGAGAAGCAGAGGTTCATGGATGGAGAAAAGGTAATGGTGGAACGATTTCTTTCATTCTTGTGTTGTGAAGGAAACTTACTTTGTCTATTCAATCCTAGAACATCGCCATCATCTCGGAGGCAGCCAGCTCTGGGATTTCACTTCAAGCAGACCGCCGAGTGAGGAACCAGAGGAGGAGGGTCCACATGACTCTAGAGCTGCCATGGAGTGCAGACAGGGCTATTCAGCAGTTTGGTCAGTACTTTAGGAACTCATTTGTGCTCTTGGTAAATTGGATTGTAAAAAGCGACATTAATGCGCTTCTGGAGGATTCAGTTCCTCTCTTGCTTTCGGTTGGCTCTTATAAATAACCTTTTTAGGACCCATGGAGATTTCTAGATTTAAAAATAAAGAAAAACATGATAAGCACTGAGATCTGCACTGAGTGAGGGCTATTTGGAATCTGAATCACTGAGTACTGAATCGAGAATCGCCTTTCGGCTGGACCGAGTTGCAAGTATGCCAAGAATTGTGACAATTTCATAGTCCAAATGCGTCGAGAACCGATTTCAGCCAGTTCCTAGGTGGTCGAGAACCGAGGCACCGCTGTATTTCTGTGCGCAATGCTAGGATGTATAACGTACTAATAAGAACCCTATTAGTCCCGTTCCCAATTGTCCCTGTCTTCATTTGTAGGTAGAACACACCGGTCGAACCAGGTCACTGCCCCCGAGTACGTGTTTCTCATTTCTGAACTCGCTGGGGAACAAAGATTTGCCTCTATTGTTGCCAAAAGACTTGAGAGCTTGGTAAGTGGTGTTATTTTCAACATGTTCAAAATTTTCCATGTCTGATTCCCCAGACTTTGACGTCTCCCAGCCAGCGAGTGCCTGCTTTCTACTTTAATGTGGCAGCCTTCCACAGCAAGAGCGAGTCTGCTCAGAGGAACGGATTAAGCTCACTGTTTTCCTAGTCAAACACTTATTTCTGTGGTGCATTATACAATGGCTCATCGTCTCAAAACAGCTTAATTTTCTGTTGTCTTCTAATATCGAAGGCCAATAACAAACTGGGCAAGCCTAGGGTGACAGTGCCAAGATCCTTAAACCTTAGGAGGAAACCTTGGGAGGACCAAAACTGTGTCCCGTCCTCCTTGGGCGGCTTAGATGTTCTGTAAGAATCAAACAAAGTTGTTTAATTCATGAGCTAGTAATAGTTGAAATAAACTGAAGCTACAGAAAGAACATCAAAAACATAAACTTATTTTTCATCAGATGACTAGCTCTGTTGGGGCATCTCTGTAGAGGGAAAAAATGTAAAGCTGAAATATTACTTTTCCATTTTTATTATTATTATTTTTTTCTTCTTATTTCAATGCCATACAATTGGTTTCAATCCGACACAAGCAGATGAGCAATGCGTTTACTCTTCTGTAGAGATTTTGGAGAACGAAATTTAGATAATACACTGGTGGACAATTATGTTAATGAGATGCTCTGTCAATCCTGTAGCAAAAACTCTATGAACCATTAGTGTTTGTTATATCAGCCTTCTCTTGTAGATTAGTCATGGAAAATGAGAACTTTGAGTTTTCCATTAGGATCAAGCAGTAAAATCGTTGTCGCATGAGATATTTGATTTAATTTGCCTTTCTTGGCAATACACTTTGATGCAACGTGACACATTTTCTTGAGACTTTGATATGAAGTTTAAATTCTGTTCACGTTACTATATAATGTATGAACCTGAATTGGATGAGTTGCGTTTAGTGCTTGTCGCAAGTGTGTGTATATAATGTGTGTTTGTGTGTGTGCGCACATGTTAACAGGGTGCTCTTACTCACGGGGACCGAAGAGCCACAGAGACGAGAGACCTCAGTCGGTTCAACTTTGACAATAAAGTAAGAGAAGTCTAGCGAATGCTCATGGCTTTTTCCCCTTGCTTGTATCTCGCTATAGAAAACACCTCAGCCATGCAAAACAATATAAACTTTATCAGAATTCCCTTTTACCACATTGATACCTTTTTAAAGCAAAAATATTTATTTTGTTATGCCACTTTATTACATCAAGCCCTTATGTCATGTCAGGCATGTTGTCATAGGTTTCAATTCCTTATAGGCTAATAGTGCTACATATATAATTATAGAATGATATGGGACTGTGGTAGCCTAGCAGTTAAGGTACTGGACTATGGACTGGAAAGTCTAGGGTTCAAATCCCGCCTCTGCCAACCTGCCGCTGCTTGGATTGTTTAATAAATGCTGTTCATGGGATACCTTAGGACTGTTTTGGACCATAAATTCAGGTTCCTCATTGTAGTCAAGTCATAAATGATCATTACCAGCATTGTATTGCGTTTAATGCTTTAATAGACTCTTAAAAATATTTGTTAGATTAATGCATGTCTCTTTTTGTAGTACGGAAGAAACGCCCTTGAAATTGTTATGAAGTCCATTGTCAATTTGGATGCTCCCTTGGTGAACCCACCGTCTGACTTTGTGGGAGATTTCTTTAAAGGTGAGTAGGATTGCTTATTGATTCCAAATTGGTGAAGAAATTGGCAAAATGTTTAGGTATAAATAATTTTTTTGTTTCAACTTGAGCTTTCTTTCCATTTAAACCTATTATAAGTAAAAATCTTAAGGTGGCTTAATATACCAACACCAACCTAGAAAGACTAGGTATTACTGATCATGAGTAACGTGGTCCGAAGGGACAAGAATCATTTTTGCGTTAAGATTTTTACCTGTGATAGGTTTGAGTGAGTAAAATGAAATCTAAGGCCAGAATATAATTCTTGCATCAATTCTTTCTGTCCACAGAAATCCGCAACGGTTTAATTGGTGTGGGACTGATTAATGTGGAGGATCGCTCTGGAGTCCTCTCACTGGATAAAGGTAAGACCTTTTTGTTTTTTTGGCTTTGTTCAGAGACTCTCATGCCACCTTCTGAACACGATGTAATATGTGTGTTTTTAATTAAGATTATAACAACATCGGGAAGTTCCTGAACCGAATCCTTGGAATGGAGGTCCAGCAGCAGAACGCCCTCTTTCAGTACTTTTCGGACACTTTAAGCGCTGTCATTCAGAACGCCAAAAAGAACGGCAGATACGACATGGGGATTTTGGGTAAGAGGTTTTGTTCTGCAGACGGTGCTGTAGTGGTGTGAAGCAAAAGTGTTAAAGTTTTAAAATGCTCTCGCCAGATTTGGGGTCGGGAGATGAGAAGGTTGAAAAGATTGACGCCAAGAAGTTTTTGACCCCGGGCTACTCCACGTCGGGACACGTTGAGCTTTATACGGTGTGTTTATTTACAGAACCAAACACATATATAACAAATAACCCTAATAAGTTCTGCTGTTTAGTTCTTAATGAACTTTATTTCTAGTTTGTCCTTTTCCATGTCAGTCTATCTGCACTTTTTGCACCACGTCTGTTGTGGACGGACTTTGTGGTAGAATGTCTTGTCAGTAAAGTGTGTTCAGGATGAAATTCAAGGCTTTTTTCTTATTTATTTATTTATTTATTTTTTGTGAATCTAAGTAGGGACGTTGCTTTAACGTGATTTGTATGTAGCTCTATGGTTGTGGCTGAATGAGTTTCAGAGCAGAAGCAGTTTAAAAAAACATTGTTTATGCAATAAAAGGCTTGGTTGCATGTTATCTCGAATAACCTCACGGCTGCGATGATCTATGGAACCTGCCTTTGGCTTGTGCCTGCGATCAAATCACAGCTGTGAAGTTATTCGGTGTAATGCACGACCAAGTGCTTGAACGCACTGCTTTTTAAGCTTCTTTTGCTCTGAAAGTCATTCAGTCACTCGCCGGCGGATGCGAACATCCGGTGATAACAGATTGTGTTGTTCAGGTGCGTGTGGAGAGGGGGATGTCATGGGAGGATGCCACACACATCTGGGCCGAACAGAACGGACCAGATGATGGCTTCTATGTACAGGTGAGAACATCCATGTCCCAAATTCCCAAATGCGTCACACATTGTGATGTTGCCTTTGTGTGTTTCTTACTAATGGAAAAGCCGATGTGCGTTTTCGTCTTGTGGCTCCTTTGAATTAAATCATGAGTTTTCCCTGGGGATGCGCGGCCCCAAAATGGGCAGTAGACCCAAGACATGCCCAGAGAGCCGTCGGTACCGAGTCGAGACCTTGATTTTACGTTAAATGGTGAAGAACCTCCATAATGCGAAACGTGCCAGAGAACAATCACTGTAAAACGTTGACTTGCTGAATCTTCTCGGGACTTTTCAAAACAAAAAGTTAAACAAACGAACTGTAATGTTCAACCACGCTAGTGAGCAAGGGACTGATATCAAACCATCACAGAACTAAAGACTCATGTTTAAGGGCTTGGTAAAGTATCACCTCTCGTGAAAAGTGACCCCTCCTGCCATAAAATGGCCGATTTGTTTACCAAATCCATTCTTCTGCCCATTCAAGCCCGGTCGTCTGAAACGCTTTGTTTGCTTGGGCGCAAATGTTTCCCAGAGATGGAACTAAATTTCAGCCGCCACAGATTTATTGACTGTTCCTGTGGCTCTAATGTTGGTCTGACCCTACTGTGGGTGTGCGCAATGTAACGGCTGCACTACGTTCCGTGAAGCAGGACGTTGTCCGGACATTATCTTAGTCATATAGTCTTTTATGCGACTAATGTAACTATGAAGGGTGTTTTCAGTAAAAATCTGAGATGCTGCTGGAAACACGAGTGGAATGCTGCCATATTTTCATTTTAATTCATGAAATTCACAATCATTGTAGAAAATGCAGTAACGTACAACAAGCCAGAATGGTATGATCGACCTTTTATTTGACAGAAGCCAAGAATGTCGATGGACAGTATTAGGAACGAGACAGGAAATCGGCCAAATGAAAGCGACTCGAGTGAATGAGAGCCAGTTTATGTAGTTATAGGCTAGACAGAATGTACAGGGACGAACAACAGCAGTACTACTTGCAATAGGACAGGTACATGGACTTGGGGACACCATTTACAGCTTGGTACAAATAAGTAGACGAAAGTCATTAAGTCCTAATATAAAGTATTTGATGTTGATTGATGCATATACTGCTGCACTCTAACTCAGTACGTTTTAATTATATATCAGCTCTGTCATTCACACACATTTACAAAGAATACACTCCAAAGAAAAGGATTCTTTTGTTCTTAATATTTGGGTTTGCTGTTCCTCACCTTTCCAGTGCCAATCCTGTTGGGTAAGTATTCTGCCTGTCTTGACATGTTTGGCATAGTCTTGCCCAAACAGAGGGCACATTCTGACTGGAGTTTGTGGTCCCGTTTCAGTGTGCAGGCCAGTCTTATGTTCACGTCGCTTAGCTGGTGACCATTTGTCGAATGAAATATCATTCAGTTCAACGTTTCTCACGAATATGATTTAGAGGTCTGCAGTTTGATGATTGATTCATCGATTGCTACATGAGCTGTTTTGGGAACTGGCGTGTCCTGAGTCTGACTCAAGTCCCTGTCTCTTTATTTTAAGCTGCGTTTGTGACATTAAACGTTGAGTCTTTCTTTAATGAAAGGCCAGTCTTTGTTTGGTTCTCTTCATCAGGTCCGGAATAACAAGAAAATCGCCATCTTGGTCAAGGAGGTCAACACCAAAAAGAGACTGTTCATGGTGTACAGACCCAATACAGGCAAACAGCTCAAACTGGAGACGTATCCTGACATTCGGAAGAGATGCAAAAAGGTCATTATTTCGAATGTTAATTGAAACCCGTAGCGTTGGAACCGGTGTCTGACTGTCATCTGTCGTTTGATGCACAGGTTCTGTCGGATGAAGCCAAGCAGTGCTGGGTCGATCAGTACAAATCTTCAGCCGAAGTTTGCTGTCACGCCTATTGGTGAGTTTATTGGTGCTGCAAAATTAATCATATTTTATAATGTTAAAGTAAACGTAATGCCCCCAGCGGAGATGTCCCGTAGCCTAATCTGAGCTACTAAACCTCTGTCCAGCTCATTTAGAGTATTAACGCTTTTGGATTTCCTTCTTCCTTACAGGCGTGGGAACTGTAAGAAGGCTTCGGTGGGACTGCAGTGCGAGATCGGGTTGCGCTGCCGGACGTACTACGTCCTGTGCGGCTCCGTCCTCAGTGTTTGGACCAAAGTGGAGGGCGTGTTGGCCTCGGTCAGCGGAAGCAACATGAAGATGCAGATCGTCCGATTAAGAACAGGGGATGGGCAGCGAATAGTAGGTGAGGGAGGTTTATCGGTATTAGATACTTATTGGGTACTCCAAGTAAGTGTGGGGTGCCAATACTTTTCCTAGCAGCACGTTTGGGATCCTGATGCTTAAGGACCATTTCTGGTTCAGTAACACTTTGGATTTGGTTTCTCCTGGTGGAATGTCTTTTCTAACTTTTGTTCCTATGGGGAATACTTTTTTTTTTTTTTTTTTTATTATTTTTTTATTTATATATGTTGTTAAAAAAGATATTACAAGTGCACATTACAGGGTCAAATTGAACATTTCTAAAATGTTTTGGTGGTTAATTGGGGCTGTAATGATGATTCGATTCACAATTTTCTAATGATTGTCGTTAAGATACCCTTTTTCTTTTCTTTTTTTTTTTTTTTCTGAACAGAAACTGCAAAATGATGCATATTTTCCTGCATAATGTTTTAAACAAAAACCTTTAGTCTCCTGCAATGACAAGAAATGATCAGAAATGGAGGTTTAAAATTGTAAACAAAATGCTTGATTGTAGCTTCATATCTTCAGTGAAAACCATCCTTTTTTTTAAATTTTATTTATGAAAACTATATTCAAAATGTGGTTTTCTTGTATAAATATGTCAACAAAAAATCTCCATTCCCTTGAAATTGAAAAAAAGTGAGCCTCATTGAGAACAGGCTCTGCATCGTCGGCCTCTGGTGTTTGAAAAATGCAGCTGCGTTAGATGCAGTAATGAACACGGACACATCGTCCCTGCTTTGCATCATGAGTGTAATTGTTTCAGACTGGGACGGGTTAAGACATCTGTCGGGTATTTAGAAATCGGCGAACAATATACATCCGTTTGGAGAACGTCCAGTCGTGTCTGCCTTCCAGTAGCTATAGAACCTGTTTCAGTAGCCGGTTACGTTGGTATCGGTTACGTTGTGGTGTTACCCACCTAATATTTCTGCCATCTGAAGCGTCTGACGTCTGCTGTGCTCCCATGCAGGCCTGATCATTCCAGCCAACTGCGTGGCTCCTCTCACCAACATCCTGTCCTCATCGGACCAGTCTCAGCAGCTGGCCGTGCAGCAGCAGCAGATGTGGCAGCAGCTGCACCCGCAGAGCCTCAGCCACTCGGTCTTCACATAGCCACTCTACCTGTCCGGCGCCGATCCGAGGACCCCGGCGCGGCATCCCGAGCCTGCCCCCTTTCTGTCCTCCCCCCTCCCCGCTGTAAGGGGGAGCGCCCTCGTGTGGAAAGAGGCTCGCGCCAGACTGCTGACTTTAAGAGCTTCGAAACCCAGCGGGAGAAGAGGACATCGCCGACCCGCGTTCCCTGTCGACCTTTCGAACCTGCAGCCGTGTCGTTCGGGGGGCGGACGCTTGGGGCCCCCGGACCGCATGCTCTGTCCCTTTTGGACTCCGCCTCCACCCACGTAAAGGCCGTCCTGACGTTTTTGCGTCTCGCTCCATAGTTTCAACTTTTGCGTATGAAATCCAGACTCGATTTCATTGCGTTTAATTGCAGAACAATCACAAATCACGGAACCGGTCCGCTGTAATTTTGCGCTGTACCCCCCCCTCCTCTCAACCCCCTGGGACTCTTGGGGGAGCTCTAAACTGGCTCTAAAAAGACAGCCTTCTGATCGATCTGTGTTCCTGCATGGTTCCAACAGCTACCTGGCGTTTTATTTTGGCCCTGAAGTCGACGCCTGGGATTTATTTAGCTTTGTTTGTTTTGGTTTGTCCGTATTTAAGCTGGTGAGGCTGCCGAGCGAATGTGGTTAGGTTATAAAACTGGAACGTCCTCCAACACGACCCGTGTTTTAGAATTCCCTGCTCCTTGCTTTTAATATTCACTTTTCTCTCTTCCCACACGCTGCAGAAACGCGGGCGGCCTTCCCTAACGAGATCTGTGTATAGTTGCGTATCTGCAGTTGCGTTTCGGCTTACGGTGTAGATGTTGAGTTTTCATCCTTGCACGAGTTGCACTACTGATCGATCTCTTGTACAGGGAAAAGGAAAAAAAAAAATCCCTATGAACGTTGAGTGCAAGAAATCTACCTCTTGCATATGACCAATAAATCTTGTGGTTATCTTGAAGTGTTGCATTTTTTTTTTTATTCTTCTAATAGTTTGATTTATCATTTTGTTGGTTCCAGAAGGTCGTTCAAACTCAGACTATTACTAGGATTAATTCGTTTCTGACCTCAAAGTATATATATATATATATATATTTTTTTTTTAATGCCTATATTCGTTCATAATTAATGATGAAAAGCCTGAATAAAGCATGAAATGAGCCAAAAAAAATTGGCATGTCTTATCACTGGGACAGAGACGCCAAAACTGACGGAACGTCCAACATCGCACCCCTAGACTAATATACTATTACTATATACTACACATAGTATTTTAATAATATACATAATATACCTATGATCTTGCTCTAGTTCTCCTCTTTGGGTTTTTTGGTCACTTGCATAGCGTATTGGTGCGTTCTCGCCACTGACCGGACTGGATGGCGTGCATCGTCTTTGGAAGGTCGCACCATTGAGAGATTTGTATAGGGAGGTTTTGTTTGAATTTGGGTGTAAAAAAGGTCAAACGGACCATTCTGGTCGCGCAAAGACGTATAGCGTTATATAAGGCTTTAGGAGACAGAGTTTGAGTTCAGGATGTTTTGCTTATAAATAAATGCATTTAACATCATTTGGGTTTAAATATCAGTTACTGTTAAGGTACTAACTAATTAAATGAATATCTTGGTTTACAAAGGTATCAGTCTGGAAGTCGGCGTTCTTGTATTTGCTTAATGGTTAAGTGATGAATGCATTCTCTCGAAGCGTTTCCGTTTCAGATCCTACAAAATAAATGATCGGAAACGTGATCAATGTTCTAAACGTGCTAATAAATACCAAAAAAATAAGTGAAACCTCACCCGTTCCAAGGTTTGCATCTCTGTTTATGCATTTGATTCTCTAATGGTATTTAATAAACCGTTTAGATGTCATACGCTATCTTTACACAGATCCTGAAGAGCGAGTAGGTCAAGGTAAACCAACTTTCTTTTGGGTTTTAAGTTCTGGTGGTCGGGCAGCATGGTGGCAGTTCAATAGCGTGCTATCTTGGTGCGTTGAGTTCAAGTCCCTTAAGCAGTCCTGAGCCCTGTTTAATAGACGACTTGGACTCTAGGGTAATAATCAATTTTGGGTCGATCCACGTTTTTTTTTTTTCCCTCTCAATTTGCAGATAAATTAATAAATGTACTTTTTTTGTACTTGACAGTCTAATACGTAGAGTTGGGCAAAAAAGTATTTAGTCAGCCACTGATTGTGCAAGTTCTCCTTCTTAGAAAGATGAGATGGGTCTAATTTTCATCATAGGTACACTTCAACTATGAGAGACAAAATGAGGGGAAAAAATCCAGGAAATCACATTGAAGGATTTTTTAAAGATTTTATTTGTAAATCATGGTGGAGATAAGTATTTGGTCACCTGCAAAAGATTTCTGGCGCTCTCAGACCTGTAACTCGGCGCTTCTGTACTCCACTCGTTAACTGTATTAATGTCACTTGTTTGACCTCATTATCTGTATAAAAGACACCTGTCCACAGCCTCAAACAGTCAGACTCCAAACTCAACCATGGCCAAGACCAAAGAGCTGTTGAAGGACACCAGGAAGAAAATTGTAGACGTGCATTAGGCTGGGAAGAGTGAATCTACAATAGGCAAGCAGGTTGGTGTGAATAAATCAACTGAGGGAGCAACTGTCAGAAAATGGAAGACATACAAAACCATTGATAATCTCCCTCGATCTGGGGCTCCACGGAAGATCTCATCTCGTGGATTTAAAATAATCATGAGAACGGTGAGCAAAAATGCCAGAACTACACGGAGGGACCTGATGATTGACCTGCGGAGAGCTGGGACCAAAGTAACAAAGGCTACCGTCAGTACCACACTACGCCGAGAGGGACTCAGATCCTTCAGTGCCACGCATGTCCCCCTGCTTAAGCCAGTACATGTCCAGGCCCGTCTGAAGTTTGCCAGAGAGCATATGGATGATCCAGAAGAGGACTGCGGTGACTCTGTGTTGCCCAGGGACAGCCCCAAAACATCACTGCTCTAGAGGAGATCTGCATGGAGGAATGGGCCAAATTACCAACTACAGTGTGTGCAAACTTACAGCAAACGTTTGACCTCTGTCATTGCCAACAAAGGTTATGTTACAAAGTATTGAGTTGAACCAAATTTATTGACCAAATACTTTTCCGCCATGATTTATAATTACATTCGTTAAAAATCCTAAGTGTACCCATGATGAAAATTACAGACCTCTCTCATTTTTCTAAGTAGGAGAACTTGCACAATCAGTGTCTGATTAAATGCTTTTTTGCCCCACTGTATCTAGATGACTGACATTTATCAGATTGTATACTTGATTGTAGACTTCCAGGGGCACCCCTGGTTTGCCCCATCCCGGAGTCGGGCCTATAACTCAAAGGGTCCTCTAGTGAACACATGCAGCCCTGGTCCCTTATATGCTGGGCACTTCTTTTGGCACTTTTTCAATTTCATCACTCACTGTTCACAAAAACAAATACTGTAACTGATGAAGTGTCTATAAATCCTGGCTTATTTTCTGATGAGATGTTTGCCAGTATGATTTACAGGATAGTCCTAGTTTTGCAGTTTATAGCACTTTATACAACATTTCCAAATGAGGGTAGAAGTGGATTTCCGTCCACATTTTAAAGATGTTGGGTCAGATGGCATCTCGGTGTCCAAATGTGTCCTGTGATGGATTGGCATCCTGTCAAAAGGTTGGTTTTGTGATTTGTTTCCGATTTGATATTTAATATTCTATTACCATTCTCGAAACACAATGCTTCTCTATGAACTATTTTTAAACGTAGATAAAAAGCTGATGCTGTTCAGGTAAAATGAATACTAGAAGCAGAATGTGTCCAATGACTTTGGTCATCAGCTGCAGTTTTTGTTCCAGTAGACTCTCAGATCGTTTATACATCATTTGAGATAAGTTTAACAACGAGCTATTTTCATGGTTGAAGTGCAACGGCTCCATTTTAAAAGCACAACCCTAGATGAATGAGTCACCAGAAACACTAATTCCAAACCTGACATGTTCTGCCATGCCCACTCTTGGGCAGAGAAGAATATCCAGAATGGTTCAAGATGTTAGAAATTTAACTCAAATAGCCGCTTGTTACAACTGAGTTATGCAGAAGAGGACCTGTGAAGAAACAGCACGTCGAGGCTTGAAGCTGATGGGCTACAACTACAGAAGCACAACGGGTACCACTAATATCTGCTACGAACAGGCGACCCAGGCTGCAACATGAAAAATAATGGATCCATCCTGCTTGTATCAACAGTTCAGGTTGGTGGTGGTGTGGTAGTGTGGGGGGTGTATTCTTCCCACAATTTGGTGCCCATTAATACCAACTGAGCATCGTTTAACCTCTGTTGTCGCTGACCTTGTGCACCCCTTTATGACAGCAGGATGGCACGCCTAAATGGTCTCAAAGTGGTTTCTTGAACATGCCTTATTTTTTAATACGCGTGTATCATAATTTATTTCTCTGCCACTTAAATTTGAATTGACCATAAAAAGCAGGCTGCTATAAGGTCCACCGATTTTAGTTTGTGGGGGGGAAAAAAAGTTACAAATCTGACGCCAAAGTGTCTCTGTGTTTTGTAAGGTAGTTACTAAGTGCAGAAACAACGATCGATTAATTAGCCATTTCATACACCCTAACTGTTGTTTAAGGTCGATTTTAATTATAAAGTGTCTCCAAAGATGAGGAGCATTAAAAATGCGAAAGTGGGGAAAAAAGTGAAAACAGGCAGAAAGAATCAAACCAGCCCGACCGTTTCCTGATTAAAAAAAGCAGCGTTAAAGATAAACTTTACGTCCCCCTCCGATGCTCATCCACTAATTCCTAAATGCGATTATAAACTTTCCCGATCTTCTCTGCACATTCTCCCTGAGCTCCTCCTAAATGCTTTCTTTCTTTTTTCGGGGGGGAGGATTCTGTTAAGTTAACATTAAGTGTATGATTATAATGATGGATCGCATTGTGGGTGTCAATAGAAGTGACGGCCATATTTGCCGGTGCTGCTTCTCTCTGCTGTAAACAAAAAGTGACTGTGAGACGGACGCTTCGCTCAATTTAGGGACATTTTTATTTCTGTAATTTATGATGTCTTTAGGAATGTCTTACAAACCAAACCCCCACCAGCACATTCCGGGAACTTCAGGGAACCAAGGTGAGCGAAAAACTGAGCGAAAAGGTCGCGTGGAAGATCTGTAACGTCGAGTGGAAAGATTTGGCGTTACAAAGGATACCTGGGGAAAAAGCGCGTGTGTAGTTTTTGTCCAGTCAGATAGCTAAAGGGTCAGATCCTGAGCGCTAGGCTAATTCACATCCGCCATTATTACCACTGAAAAAACAGCTTTCTCCGGCTTCGGCTATGCGAACTGTGTGCGTGTGCTGCTTCTAGCGCTCCCGCTCCGGCTGTCCGTGCCGTTAGATGGCCGACCGGGTTTGGGTGAAGGCCGCTACGTTGTAATAAAAAGGTATCCTTTTAGCCGCTAAGATCAGCGCCGTTCCGTTTCCTCCATGATAGAGTCTCTCCAGGGCGCTTGATTGATCGCATTCACACGCGCGGCTTCTTCAGCTCTCTTTGGGGACACCTAGCGTGGGTCCGCGGTACTGCAGCGAGTACAGAGAACAGGATCAGCAACAAAGCGCTTAAAATAATAATAAAAATAACAATGAAAACAATAATAGAAATGTTATAATAATATATTATAATGTTGTAATAACAATATGGTGTTTATTTATTTGGTAATACAATGATGGTAGTAAATTTCAATTTATGATGATTATTGTTAATAATAATATGTAATTATTACAATGTATTTGTGGTTTGTATGATTTAAAATAATAATAATAATCATCATCATCATCATCATCATAATAATAATTATTATTTTACTATAATAATAACAGCAATGTTATAACAATAATATAATGTTGTAATAATATACTATTTTAGTAATACTGTAATGATATTAACTGTCTTTACGTTCATTTGGTAATATGAACGTAAATAAATGGGCAAAAAATTGGTAAGTTTCTTTTTGGTAAGATTGTAGTGAATTTCAATTTATTATGATTATTGTTATTATTATTACTGTGTAATTATTACAAATATGTGGTGTTATGTTAATAATAAAAATCATAATAATAGTAATAATAATTTAAAAAAGTAACATATACAAGTACCCATTAATTATTTTTTATTTTGGTATTTACTTTTTAAAATAAATTAACAATAATAACCATAATAATGCATGGATTTATTTGGAGTATTTAATTAATTAGTAATGATTATTTTTATTGTTAGTAGTAGTAGTAACAGTAGTCTTTTGCTTTATTCTAAAAAATGTGTGGTATTTATCATTTTAAATATTGCTACTACTGATATTAACATAAATTTAATAATGTATGCATGGATCAGTAATGTGTCATTTTTTTTCCGTTTACTTTTTTTTATTATTAAAAAATACTTGTAATTAATGGATTTTGACTTTCAAAAATAATTATGCTGATTGTATTCATCCATTGCATCACCAATAATAACAGCAACAGTCATCATAACAATAATATGAATGTTATATTGTATAATAGTACTTGATCCTAATAATGTGAACCTAACGATACGTTCTCATTTCAGTGGGAAACCTCCCTTCTCCCTCTGCCAGCATCTCTTCAATTCAGTCCTACAAACCTATTATAAATGACTTTGGGCTGCCTTCATTTGGATTCTCCCAGGTGAGTGATGACTTGAATTTCTACTCACGCTTTCATTTGTTATAATAAAGAATTACTGAGTGATTTTCCGTGATGTCTTACAGGGACCTAATGGAACCCAAGTTCCACAGAGCAAATATGCCGAACTTCTTGCAATCATCGAAGAGCTCGGGAAAGAAATCAGACCGACGTACGCAGGAAGTAAAAGCGCCATGGAGCGACTCAAACGAGGTCTGCTGGTCACGTTCTCATTTTTATCCTAATGCCACGCCTCAGGTTGATTTGTTGCTTGATGCTTTTTTTGATTTGAAGGTATAATCCATGCGAGAGGGCTTGTACGAGAGTGCCTGGCAGAGACGGAAAGGAATGCACGATCTTAGCCACTGGATCCAGCCTGTGGCCGAACAGCAGAAGACTTCTTTTACTACTTTTACAGAAGGGTGCTGCATGGCTTTCCCATCACGGAGGGATAAAACAATCAAACCTTATTCTTTAATTAGTGTAATTAACGCATGGGCTGGGAGGGGAGGAAGGGGACGGGGCTGCAACGACAGGATTTCTCTTCTGTCTGACAGTTGCATTTGTTGCCATTAGGTGATTTTTTTTTTCTTATAATTCTTATAATCTAATTTCTTTGTAACATAGCATAAGAACAAGCAAGCTTACTGCATGCAGTTACGGGATGGAGCAGAGTTTGACATTGCATGGCTTTTCCAGGTTTACAGTAGGGGTGTCCCCTCGAATTCGACTAAGCTTCGAGTGGATGATCTTTGTTTTTCGCTTCACTTGGGAGATATCGAGGACGAATATTATAGTTCTGCCATTATTTTGTTTTGTTTTTTTTATTTATTACCTTGTGTAATAAAATGTATTTTCATGTAAAATATAATGTCACTTTTTGGAATTTTGTATAAAGACCAATAAACATGACATTTGTTGTCTATAAAGTGTTACTGTGGTCTTTTAACACACTGAGGGAAACGTGTTTTGGTCATGGTTCCCAACCTGGGGTCTCAACTTGGGGTCTTTGCCACCCTCAGAGGGGCACCAAACATCCCAGGGGGCTTTGTCTGCTCTGAGGTGCTCTGGGTTTGTCAAAATGTTAAATCAAATTAAAATAACACACTTAGTGGACAAATCTGTATATAATACTACTTAGTATATAATATTTGATTTTTGGCTAAATTTTTACTGTGTTGAAAAGAGAAGAGGAGCCAAAATGAGCCAAGGAGCTCGAGTTAGAGGTGTGCAGCTATTCTTAGATACTCGTAGGGGGGCTCCAAGGAAAAAGGTTGGGAATGTTGCTGGCGCTCGAGCCCCAGCAGTGCTTTTTGTCAGGTCATAAGCTGTCACGATTGCCCGTATCTCAGAGAGGGGAGGTTGGACGGGGGATCATCTGAATACACCACGAGTGACCTCTGCTGGTCCTGTGATTCTCTGCAGGTTGGATCAAGTTTGCTCCTCTCTATTCATCGGTAAACACTTTAGAACGACATCCTTCACTGTCTTGGTAATCGGACGCATCGAATGATATTTGTTTAATGAAATAACAACTTAACTGTTTAAGTGGTCCAAGTTATTTTATATTGAGTAGTGCTGGATTGGTGCTGGTTTAGCTGGTGAAATCGAATAGTCTTGCTGGTAAATGATAAGGATCACCAATGTCCAAAACACAATATGTTGGTCTTAGCGTGAATGGAAATACAATTAACTCGGTTTGTTGAACAGAATAAACGGTTCAAGTCCTGATAACGTTTTTAAGTTTATCTAATAACGGCATTTATTGTCATTAGGACACTGGAAAAATGCCTGAAAATTGAACTTTTGTGGTACAAACGTCGGTTGAAAAGAGAGCTCACTTCTCACAGAACACCAATCAGAACTACTGTTGTGCTCCTGAACGTGCCGAATGTGTTCATTTGTGACCAATCACAGTTTTGGAAAAGAAAGCGATTTTTGTCTGGACCAATCAGCTTGCGCATTCAGTCGCTCTCCCACCAATGGCGGCGTGCGGCGCATTCTGCGGTTGAAGGGCGGCGATTGAACGCCGTGCTGCGGGAAAGCGAACTGACAAAATGAGAGAAGCGATAATACGAGCTGATAAGTGAGTCGGTGGCGTTTTTAAATATGACATTCTCCGTCTCCGTAGCTTCTGTAGACCAAAACACAGTCGGGTTTTGTAACCGTAGATTAAACTGCAACGGTTGGAGGTTTGTCGCTGAGGCAGAAGCTAGGTAGCATTAGCTGTGTACGTTAGCCTACAGGAAATGCGTTGGCTTGGCTAGTGTGTTTGGGCTGCATCTCAAATCGCTTTGTATTGCCTATAAACCGCACTACTAAATGTGTGAAATTCCTGCTGCTTTAACACCCTTTGTAGTGTTCTCCGTGTGTCAGTGGATTCAGTTTGGGATTCGCCCCTTTTGCGGTTTACCCCTGTTTTATGTCTCCATACGATGCTTGTTTGGTTTTTAAGAGTAAATGTAGTAGTTTAAAAGCTTTATGTAGTTTTACCGAAGACCAGAGTGATGTAAATATGTTTAGCTATATGAAAACATGGAAGGGTTTATCCGTACAGAGCTAAGGAGTCAATGAATAATGCTTTATACAATGTCAAGCTCACCTAGAATGTCATGGTATGTTATTTCTATTTCTAATCGCTGCATTTGTTTTTATTACACTTTTTAATCCCAATGACTACTCTGGTGTGCTGGCATGAATGTGGATATTTGTTTGGTTTTGTACCACCTGCTTACACAGTGTATCAGACCAAGTGCACCACTTTATGGGATCATGCGCCCTGCCACACTTCCAAAACAGTTCAGAAATGGATTGAGGAACATAACATATAGTACATGGTGTTTTCCTGGCCTCCAAATTCCTCAGATCATATCCAGATCTGATCGAGCGTCAGTGAGATTTGCTGGACAAACAAGTCTGATCCATGGGAGCACACTTTCACCTTGTGTAGTCCATGTTTTTCTGTGTAAACCTTATAAATAATGAATTTAGGTCAGAAATAAATTTTTTAGGATTATTTCCTGTGATGTGCAGGACCTTTCAGCAGTCTTTTCATTTTGCTGTTTGACTGCTCGAGTCCTGTTCACAGATTTCCAGATTGTGAACGAACAATTACTGAAAGCTGGTTACTTTTCAGTATTACTGAAAAGAGGTTTCCGCAACCTTGTGTCCTCGTGTCAGTTTTTAAAGTGTCTGCTATTAATATATACTCATACATTTGACCTTATTAAACCTTAGCAGTTAAGGTACTGGACTGTGAACCAGAAGGTCCCCTCTCTGTCAGGCTGCCACCGGTGGGTCCTTTAGCAAAGCCCTTAACCCACCATTACTTGGATTATAAGACTGTATCAGTCAGTCTGGATAAGGGTGTTTGCTAAGTGACTAAATGTCAGTTTCACATATATTAATTAAATATATTTATTTAGTCATTTTTACACAGAGAAGTTGGGGATGGTTAGGGTCTGAAACCTTTCCCGGAGGGACAGTCCATCACTCAGTTCAAACACTTTGTGTTTTCTTTTCTAGCCTCAGCCTTTCATGATGTGCTTATGAGTTTATTACTTGCCGTCGTACGTATTTAGATACAGCTTTCATTGTGATGTCCTGCAGATCTTGCATGCGCTCGTCTAGCCAGGCTGCTTAAGCATGTCCACAGATGACAGCATCTCTGAGGACGCGTCTAGCTCGGTGGTGCTGAGCCACGACCACACCAGCGCCAATGGCGGCAAGGAGAGCGAGGCCTCTGGGCTGTCGTCCGAGGACACCGTGTCAGGCTTGGCTCTTCCCGAGGAGACGGCCGGGATCAGTCGACCGTCCAGCACACCAGCATGTACCATTTCCCACAAAATAAGGTCCGTGTCAGTTCTTTTGGTTGTCTGCCTGTAGCTTTTCTGGCTCTTTGAGCTGCTCTGTCTTTCTGACAGGAATCTGTGTCTCGGCGCCGAGGAAGAGTTCAGCTCAGGGAGAAGCCTGCCCTTCATCAATCCCAGCTCTTTGGAGACGCTCCGAGCCTTGATGCACGAGATCCAGAGCAGCGAGACAGACCCTGAGATCTGGAAGAAGTGTGAGGTAACGATGTGATGAAAGACAGATTTGTGTTTTGGAAGCCCTATGTTGCCCAGGTTTCTGGGGCAGCGTTTGAAGCCTCCCTGTAGGACCCCAGCTGAGGATATCAGCAGCTGGAGAGCGAACATGCAGCTGATCCCCTCCCAAAGCCTCTGTTAATGCACAAATATTAATATTAATGCTGGCTAAGTGCCATCTTGTAATAATTTGTTAATGCTGTAAAGCAGCAGATGGAAAGCATACATACACATTTTATTCTGTTTTCCTATTTTTTTTTTGGACAACTCTGATACCTTTATACCAACGTACAACGTAACACTTAAGAGAGGATGGACCTGATACTTTTGATCTTACAGAAGGCCAAAATCAGCCAGATGAAACACGAGTGAATGAGAACCAGTTTATGTAGTGATGTAGTATTAGAGAGGAAATGTTTAGGTAATTGGTGGGCAAACAAAGGAGTACTACTTACAGTAAGGCGAAAGGAAATACAATATGTTGCCCTGTCACATAAAAGACAGTAATCTCACTCCATAGATAGATAGATAGATACTTTATTTATCCCGAAGGAAATTATTGAACTTATTTATTAAATATTTATTGACTTAATTATTAAATGTGCTTGTATGTGAGAGTGTGGGGTAAGGAGGTGCTGAAAGTTCAGATATAAGTTACCATCAGTTTCTGTTTGTACAGGGCAGATGGCTGCATCTCTTTCAGCTGGTGGAGAAGCAATACCAAGAGCAAATTCTTGCTCAGCAGGAACAGTATCAGTGCCAAATACAGGTGGGTTATTGAAATCAAGTGGTTTTGTCGGCCTCCTGCTTTTGAAAATGGAAGCCGGACTTTGAGTTGTGGAACGAAAACCTTCTGACCGAGCTCTTATTTCATCGCAGCTCATCCAGGATGAGATTAAAGCGTTAGTGCAGCTACAGAACCGTCAAGGCGCCACCAAGACTGCGGAGCCTCCAACGGACTTACTGAGTGAAATCCCGGCTTCTAACCCATCCTTACAAACCCTCACCTCCCCGAAGGTCATGGTGAACCCTCAGGAGAGCTCAGAGGAGGGCCTGATGACCGTCCTGAGCAGCGGCTATGGTACCTTGTCCACCTGGGAGCTAGCCGGGAGTCTGCCAGGGAAACCCGAAGCTCTGCCCGCCCATAAAAAGGAGCATGGCGGCGTCTCACACACTATAATTAAAACGCAAGGACCGAATAATGAACTGAACAAACCTGTCTCATTTAATAATGTACCTCACAAATCCCCCTCAGCTGCGCTCTCTGCCGAACAGCAGGGACAGAACAGGTGGGCTACTTTCTTTTCTTTATTCATTTATTAAAAAGTGACCTAATGTGTGAAGGTAGGAATCAGAGAGAACAAGGTCGAAGAACGTTCTCTGAAAGAGGTGCCTGAAAACCTCTATAGGGCCGAGTTATTTAGGGTTTAGGAAGATTACATACTGGGGTTCCTCCACGGTGAATTCAGAAACCGCACAAGGAGCTTCCTTAAAATTGTAGCCGTAGGACTTTTCTACTCTGGAACTAAAGGACCAAGCCGAACCATTTAAAAACAGTAGCAGCCCCCAGTCACCGTCTCCACCACCATACTTTCTCCACCACAATTTCTCTGTGTATTCTGGTCAGGGATGTTTGTGAGGCCTAGTCGAGTCATGTGTGAGTGGGAATGTTGAGTCGAGTCTGGAATCCATTGTGGTCAAGTCTGTTGTGTTTGAGTCCGGGTTGAGTCTCGCTTTGAGTGTTTGGCCCAGGTCCACATTGAGACTCTGGAACACATTTCTTGAGTCTCAGGTTTGGATCGAATCTGGAGTCTCTGGCACAACGTTTCGGGATGAATTGCAAGTCTGTACCACACAGGTGTGAGTGGAGATGCGAGAGTCTAGCTTGCCAATCTTGAGTTGAGTCTCGAGTTTCAGGTGCACAAGTCAGGGTCAAGTCGCGAGACTCTGCCGTGATGGTCCAGATCGAGTCATGAGTCTCTGGCGCCTGGCTATGGGTCGATTTGCGACTTGAGTCCCTGGGGCACGGGTCCAGGTTCAGTCGCAAGAATATGTAAAATCGCGAGTCTGTGGTGAATGGGTCCAGGTCAAGTCGCAAATCTCTGGCACAGGGTCCAGGTTGAGTCGCGAGTCTCTGGAGTTCGGGTCTGGGTTGAGTCGTGAGCCTCTGACACACAGGTCTGGATCGAATTTGCGGCTCATGTGTCCCTGGGGGGTGTGGGGCCGGTTTGAGACTCTGGCACACATTTCTGGGTCATGTCTCGAGTCTCTGGCTGGCAGGTTTGGGCCAAGTCTGGAGGTTCTGGTCAAGCCTCGAGTCTTTGGCTCATGGGTCTAGATTGAGTCTTTGGCGTGCAGGTTCAGGTCAAGTTAGAGACTTGTTTTTGAGTCTGGGAGTCTCATCCCCATCTTGGGAACAGCACTGGAGCAGCTGATCCAGGGCAGAGACTGGAGGACCTCGTTAGAAAGTTCAGCTGTTACTCGAGTCCTCAGTGACCCATTTCTTTGGAGGCTCCGAGAAGAATTTCAGCACCTATTAACTATGGGTGTAGATGATGGCCAAGCCCATCAATTACAAGGCGTGTCCACATACTTTTGATCATGGAGGGTGTTAGGACTCCTGCTTCAGACTGATTTGGTTAAGTGGTTCCGGATTGCTGCTGTGTTACTGCAGAGTTTATGCATTTAAGAAAATGTATGTAACACTCGGTCCCGGACATGTTTTCTCAGATCTGTATTTGTGGTAAGTGGGTCTCTTTTGTATGCTTTAACCTTCAGCTGATTATATTACTCATAGTACATGTATTTACTCACTGCTTACTTGTATGTCAGATTTGATCAATTCGTTTGCCAATTTAATGAATGTCATTTCATTTATGGAACGGCCAACTGGAGTGCTGATAGCCCAAATATAAAATGTGTTCTGTTAATGGTTCAGGTTTTTATCAGCTGTTTTTTTTCATCATTGTATCTCTAGTCAACCGCTGACCTCCTGGGCCCAGAGACAGAAACTCAGGCAGAGGAAAAGTAAAACAGGACAAATCAGATTAGTGCACTCAGAGAGGAGAGAGGGGAGCTGGCCAGGTGGATCTCCTGTGGAACATATGGATGACGTAAGGAAAGAATTTCATTTTAATTTAGAAGTACATGTATATGTGTAAAGAAGTGATGATTTATGTTTTTTTTTTCAGTTATTCAGAATATTTGCTGATATTACAACCGATAAATATATATATATATATTTTTTTTTGGCTGTCATCAAGCAAAATATCTGTTCTTGCTGATTGTATACTTATGTATGCAGTTATTCTTTCTTGTGGCTTCTCAGAATCTCAATCTTAAACTTTCTTATACACTTCATAGTCCTTGTTGCCCTTACTGATTAAAGGCTAAAAATATTCTTACCTTTTTAAATGAAGGTTAGAAACTATAATGGAGCAAAACCATTTTTCCTTTGAGTGAAATGTTTTGTTGGATTGTGGTAGCCTAGCGGATAAGGTACTGGACTATGGACCAGAAGGCCCAGGCTTCAAATCCCACCTCTGCCAAGCTGCCACTGTTGGGTCCTTGAGCAAGGCCCTTAACCCACAATTGCTTGGATTGTAAGACTGTACCAATTGTAAGTCGCTCTGGATGAGGGCGTCTGCTAAATGCTGTAAATATAAAATGCAAATGTTTTATTGCTTTGTAAAATGAATTACCGATCCGGTTTTAACAGCAGTTCATATATGGATTATACTGAGAACTTCTTTAAATACAGAAAGGTTAAAATACAGTTTTTTAATATTGGTATCGGCCCCAATATTGCTCTAATAATCGATTGTCGTATCGACCCAAGAAATTCAATATCAGTGCATCCCTAGTTTAAAGGGTACAGGGATCTGTTGGTTGGATTTATGTTGTTGGTTTTTCCTATTAGTATCTATTTTGTTTTGTTTTCAAGTCTCATAAATCTATGGGAGGCACCCGATTTTCGGAGAATTAGGGGAATTCGGATACCTTACAGTCTGTATCCGAATTTCCCTAAAATCTCCTTAAAAAAAAAAAAAAATCAAATAACTGTTTTGTTTTCCTTTAGCTTGGTCACACTGCAGTCTTCTCCAGTCCTGCTTTGCTAAAGAGAAGTGACAGCTTAGTGTCAGAAGCTTCAGGTAATCGTTGTCTGGAACAAATCGACCTCCATTTTCCCTATTAGATTGTAGATCCTTATAGTCAGAACTGATTTTCCTTAAGTCCTCATGTATCACTCTGAAAATTAGGTTGATAATTCACAAACTAGTTTGTCTGAATTGATCAGATGATTAGATGTTATCGATTCTCTTTATTCTACTTTTTAAGCTGTGTTACTTTGTTTGTGTTTAAGCCATTTTGCAGACCTTTAACCCTTTGTGTGTTTAAAGGTCTGACTTACTGGAAGCTGGAAGAGAATGACCTCTACCGCCCCCTACCGGACAGTTTTGAACATTGTTCTTTCCACCTAGTGCAGGATCCGACGTCTCTGAGCCAGGTACGTCTCTGATTGACAGTATTGGATATCCAGTTGCAATTTTCTCTCAAACAAGGGTTTGGTTGTACTAGTTTTCTGTCATTCAGACACGAATAAGATTGACTTTTTTTCTGTTATAATCCCTCAACTGTAGTAGGGGTGTAACGATACACACTGCTCACGATTCGATTCACGATTTACTTTTCTCACGATTATTGATTTTACATTTGATAAAAGACATTCCTTTTTATTTCTGTAGTGAAAATAATGCACATTTTTTTGTATATGTTTTTTTAACAATAAAGCTTTAGCTCCTTGCAATTAAAAGAAATGACTAGAAACATTAGGTTTAAAATTGTACACAAAATGCTCTATTCTGTCAGTGCAATCCTAATTTCATTGTACATTATAATTGTACAATGACAATAAAGCCATTATCTTATCTTACTGTAGCTCCGCCATATCTTAAATATAAATAACCGTCTTTTTTCTGAAGAATGACAATTCTAAATGTTGTACTTTTCTCGTATAAAAATGTAAACAAAAAGAAACTTTAGTTCTCTGCCATTAAAAGATATGAGGATTCTCACTGAGAACGGGATATGCGCCTGAGTATGACTCTGTCATACGCTATCTAGAGTTCAAAACTGGAATTGCATTAGATCAAGAACGTATAATGTAATTACGATAGATACCTTGCCATTTTTGGTTACTGATGAACCTTTTAAGGCTATATCTGTGTGTTGTGTGTATGTATGCAGCCTCTTGAGGATGAGGCCAGACTCTCTGTATCTCTGCGTGAGATTTACCAGAATAAGCACAAAGGAGAACCTAAAGGCCAGGAATGGGACTCTCTAATCAACTCGGATGCGTCCTCTCCTCAGGTCAGCAGCGAAGCGTTTAAGAAGTCACACCACTCGGCTATAATAGTATATATTAATATATAAAGTCATCTCCATACAGCTGAGGAGTCCAACATCTGCTACTGTGAAGACCAAAATGATTTAGCTTTGTGTTTAAGACTAGGTTCCCACCCTTAGACTTTCAGATTTCTGTCTGCTCTGTGTTCAGCCATTGCAGCACTCGCCTCTTAAGTGAAGCTTCTTAAATTTAGCGTATCATTCCGCATGTGTTTAGATGCTCACCGTGGACCCCGGGGCTCACGCCAGGCAGTCCGAGCGCACGTCGGGCTTCACGTCGCCCTCGCGTTTCAGCAGTCCCACCTCGCCCATGTCCCACACCTCACGTGCCAGCCCCAGGTCTCATGGCGAGGACAAGGGCAGCCACACGGCCACCACTCTGCAGCCGGCGGGCTCGTTCGTGCAGCAACAGCACCGGAAACCGGAGGCCTCACTGGACGACCCGGTAGTGCTCTCACTGTAAGAACCGCTCCTCTTGGTTTTGCAAAAGTATGCAGACATCAGTTTAAAAGGTATCCCTGTTACTGCAACCCCAAGAGACCCGGACCAGGAAAAGCACAACTGTCCTTACTCTTAAGGTTCTGAAATGCCTGCTCACTTTGTAAATACAACAGAAAATACTTTGTCTCATAAAAGGCCTTCTCACTTCCGTATATGTGTCTGAGAGAGAAACCACGAGGATTTTATCCATCTTGAGTAGTAAAAGTGGGGTTAAAATGTGAAATAGTAAAAAAAAATCCAGTAATTATCCATTATGCAGTTCTATTGAAATTGAAGATGCTTTGTTCTCTGATAATGTTTGAAGATTCATTTACCTTTATAAATTGATATATTGATGTATAGTTAGTAAATCCTTGATTCTTACCAAGCGTTGTATTCCCACTGATAGCCCCTGCCGTGTTAATTTGTGGTTGTCACCTGATGCAGGAGCAATTTTTCTTTGCTCTTGTTGTCCTGTTGTCAGATTAAAAATTGCTCTCTTAAAAACATTATCATCTCTGGACTGTATACAAGCACCCAGCTGTAATCTTGATATTCTGTTCTGTGTTCTTGACCAAAATCAGAAAGTATATATCTTTCTGTATATGATGTTTCCTCTTCCTTTAATAACCTGTCCGGTTTTGACCCAGTCTGAGACAGAACTTGAGGGAGAAACACGTGCGACACATCGCCGATCTGCGCGCGTACTACGAGGCAGAGATTACTACCCTGAAGGAAAAGCTGGATTTGGACGTTCTACCCCGGGACATGGAGCAAAACAACCAGATCCTGCAAGAAAGGTCAGCGAGCAGAAAGACCTTTGTGGGGGTAATTATGTTGACTTATGGTAATGATGGTGTCTCCGATGGCGCCCGATAGGTGCGAGCACTTGGAAAGAGCCCTTACGGAGGCGAGCGGGCGCATCAGAGAGCTGGAGAACAAGACCCGGCACTTGGAGAGACAGCTGGTACGAGTCACGGATCGCTTTCTCACAGCTATAGGTTTGAAGTTCAAACGTGACTGATTTAGAAACTGTTCCGTGAAGCAGGATTTTGGTGAGTTTCAATCACGGTTAGTCAGCTGCTGATTTTTTTGAAGAAAATTCAGTTCACGTGGCTGCTCCAGGGTCTGTAAACAATTAATACACATCGGGACAGCTTGCCAAAACAGCAGACTGCACCTTTAATACCGTTTGTACATGACCCAGTTAGCGACCTATTTAGAAAATCAGACACAATTAAGGTTCTAGGTAATGACGTGACATGCAAACAGATAATTAAATTCACATTTTATGTAAACAGCTTTAAAGGTGGGACGAGCAATTATTAACCTGCTCAGCTTCTTGTAATATTGGGCATGTTTTTCAGTTTTCGTGGCTGACCCGGAATCTGTGAACAGCGGAACAAACAAACCGAACAAATCTAAATCAGGATCTCTAGAAGCCTGTCCATTATGTTGACTGGGGCTCTAGCTGTAGAGAGAACACTATAAGTATTTTTGTTTGAATTGTGAGCTTGAGATCATCCGCCAGAATTGCTTGACTGTACCTTTAAAACCATTTACATGAGTGGCCTGAAGCAGTGTCTGAGACTAAGAAAGACAACAAAGAAGTGTAAATAATTAACTGGAAAACTGCTTTAAAGGTAAGGTCAGCAGTTATTGGGAATAATTTTTGCACTATTCCGTGAGCTTTCCTTATATTCTGTCAGCTGGCAGTGCGATATTTAAGATCGGAAAACAAACTCTTTCTGTCCAGGATCTGCAAACAGGACAAAAACAAAACAATGCGGACCACCAGCTTGCAACAAATCAGGACAATCCGGCATCTACTTGCCTATCAGTCATGTTGGTTCAGTGTTTTGCTGTAGAACGAGCACTAAAGGAGGTGGTTTATATATTTCCACAACAGCTAGCCCCTGGAAGGGTCCACCAAAATGACTGATTGTACCTTTAATACTGTTTTTACTGCCACTGTGATGATTCCTCATGCTGACCAGTCATTATTCACACTTGGAAATAAGGCTTTGGAGGGATTCCCTGTTTTATAAGGGCTAATCTCTGGTCATTTTCTCTGATTTTCCTGACTGTACCTTTAATGCCGCTGTTACACGACCCAGGTGGAGTGGCCCGAGCGCTACGAAGCGGCCGGTTCGGCGGTGAAAGCTCTGCAGCAGCGCCTGGAAGAAACCAAGCAGAGCAGCAGGGAAAAGGACAGCACCATGAGCAAGCTGAAGAACCGTCTGCGGCAGCTGGAGGAGTCGGTCCAGAGCGCCTGCAGGGAGCTGGAGGAGAGGGAGGCGCGGATCAAGAACGAGCACAAGATGCTCCAGGACGTGAGCGCTTTCGGATATTTACAAAATCGCAAGTGCAAATAACGCAAAACCTGTTTGATCATTAGAGTTTGTTGGTTTTTCCGTCTTTTCAGTTGCTGCACGAGTACGACTCCTTACGAAAAGATCACGGGGAAACAAAGGTAATATGGAGTAGCATGAAAAAGTTTGTGTACCCTTTGCCATTAAACCCACGGCTTTCCCATTAACCGATAACCCAAGCGAATGTGCTAGGATTACTGACCAACTCTGATTTTCTGCCATTATTAATTGCTTGTAAACACACACTGGTGAGATTTGTACCTTAATGAGAACTTTAGTGCTGTCTATTGTTCGTAGCGAATAAACACCTTTGATTATTCCAAACAGGACAGTTTGATGTCGGCCGAGAACAAACTCTTAGATGCGAATGAAGAAATATCAGAATTAAAAAGGTACCGGGTATAAACTGCTCCTCGTAGCATAATCTAAATGAAATCTCTTCGGAATGATTTCTTAATGTGCGAATGCTTTGTAGGGTCATCGCCAAGCTGGAGGCGCAAGTGAAGCAGCTGGAACATGAAAACATGGCGAGGAGTCGGCAGGCCTCACGCAGCCACTTGCAGCCGTCGGAAGCAGGGTACGAGATTCAAACCGTAGCTCATATTTAAATATTTAACTACGGAAAGTTCCCTGAATGCCCAAAAGTTTGTATGTCCATCATATTTGGCCTTCAGCTTGCGATCCTCCAACACCTGATCTCTTACTTTCATTTTAGCCTGTTAGCCCGTCTGCTTCTTATAGAGATCAGCACTGCTGTATCGCTTAATACCAGACGTTCTGGGTTTAAAATAGAGCAGTATTTATACAAAAAGGAGGTACGGTACTGTACACAGCCTGTCACGAATCGCTCCTTCCTCCTTTGTTTACGTTCTGAATTCCTGATTTACTTCGGCTGTTTTGTCTCATCAGGTCTGTTATTTAAGCCCTTTCCTTCTTTTCCTCGAATCGAGTACGTTTCGCTTCTGTGCAGTTCATGCTCTTACAGATTCCCTCTTCCTCATGCTCTTTTTTGTGGACTCTGTATGCCCGGGTTTCGTTACTGCACTCAGTTTTCTGGTGTTTTTCATTTTCTTAGTAAAGCTCTGCTCTGTACCGGCTTCTAATATTCATCTCCCGCTTTCTGCCGAGCAGAACAGCCCGAATATGATTGAGACCATAAAAAAGAACGTTCTGCTCTCCTCTGTTAAGCACCAGAGATGTGAACTTTGGCCAGCTTTTTAAATTTTGCACTTCTTTCAATAGTTTTAGGAGTCATAGTAGAAGGTTTGCATCTGGGGGACTTGTGTGTGATGTTACTAATAATTAAGGCTGACCAATATAGACCTACCAGCCTGTACTCGTGTTTTTGGAAGCTGCGATTGTAGAGATGAACCGAAATCTGGCTAAAAGCTGGCAGACAAAGTGTTGGTTAAGGTATGCATTTCTCCTAGATTATTCCACCACCCCGATCTTCTTCTTTTGCCGGGCAAACGGCAGCGCGAGGCAGAGAGCAGCACGAGGAATCCCGGGGTTACCGACAAAATGGGAGCAGGAGGAGGACAAGGGTATTGTCACAACATATGACCTTAAGATGGCGCTAAACCTGTATTGACTAGGCAAAATGCCGATGTTAATAACTTGGATCTATTTTGTTTTTGAAGCCCTAATGTTGTGTGCTGCTTCCACTTGTAGTCGCATTTCTCCTCCTGAAAGAGAGGCGCCGCAGGACGAGCCGGTTAGGAGGGACGGCCCTTTGACCCCCGTGATGAAGGCTCTGATCCAGATGGAGGACATCAAAGCCACAGAGGGGCGGGCTCTGGCGAAACACAGCTACACCTCCCCGAGTAAGTGTCCGTATATACAGTACCGTGCACAAGTATTTTCAGTTTATATTCTTTATAGGTTTTAATGGTCACAATTCCAGACTGTAGTCCATCTGTTTATACTTAGTTCTTGGCTCTGATTTAGTAGTCGTCCTCTAATCCTTCGTGCATGCTCACAGGATGCTGGTGGCTGGATATTTTGGGCTTGCGGACTATTTTCGATCCGGCAGCACAGCGCTTAGTCGCACAGTGTTTCTAATTCTCAGTGTGTGGCAGGGCTGGAAACGAGGAGACCCACGGTCGCGTTCGTGGACGGCATGCGAGAGTCTTTACTGGAGAGAGGTGGCGCCGTACTGCGAGCTCAGAGAAGCCTTTCTCCGGACGGCCATCGCTCGTCATCCCTGCCGCCCCGAGCACAGAGAGCTGGTCCTCCATCCACGCCCAGTGAGTGCAGAATCCACAGCATGTCCTGCAAACACCACACAGTCCACCATTTTGTACTGCAGGTGGTACTAAAAGTGCATCTGCCCAATGAATACGTTTAATGTGAGTCCTGTGTGCACCCGTTCTAATGCCAGCGTGCCCCAAACAGGATTTAGCTCTCAAAGTGCCAGTATGTTGCCATTTGTCCGGAACTCGAGCAAGAACCTTAACCTATAAGGGCTCAGTGTTTAAGTCTCTTTGGATAAAGTCTGTGTAATTACTGACAAGACCATCTGCAATGGAACCTCAAATTTTGAACTTAATTGTTTGCACAAAGCTGTACGAACTCTGATTTGGTCGACGTCGGAATCAGTATAAATAGGATTAATCCGTCCTTGACCACGAAATTATTGTTTTTATGCCTGTATTTATACATAATTAGTTATTAAAAGCATAAATACACATAGGAACATAATGAAATAATAATAATCAATAAATACATGAAATGAGTGAAAATAAAGTCAAGCTTTATAGCCATCGAGGCGAACGCAATTTCAGCACGTCTTCTCCCTGGGACGGCAGGCACCGAGACTGAGGGAGTGTCTGAAATCATGCCCTAGACTGATATATTACACTAATAATCAGGGATGCACCGATATTGAATTTCTTGGCTCGATACTATAACCGATGTTTATCGCATTATTGTGGACGATACCGATATTAAAACCAGTACTTGAACATTTTTGCATTTTAAAAAAACTTTTACATTATAATCCATAAATGGATTGTTGTTCAAAACTAGATCACTAATTCATTTTAGCAATGAAATAAAATAATAATAAGCAATAAAACCGTTAAGTCAGGCATGAAATTGCTGTAAGTTACAGTTCACTCAAAGGAAAAACTTTCATTACATTTTATTTTCTAACCTTCCTTTAAAAAGGTAAGAATCTTTTTTTATTCTTGAATCGGTGCAGGCAACAACAAGAACAGTCGTGTATCGTGTACAGTTGTGTATCGTGATATAATCGTATCGTGACGTCCTTTCCAATGCCCAAACTGGATTATGTGCATCGTGGTTGGAAGATCACCGTCGAGTGTTTTATTTAGGGTGCTCATGTTCGAAGTCGGATTTTTGTCTCTAATTCGGGAGCAAACGTACAGCTTGATGTGAAGTGAGAAGGTGCTCGAATTCTGAGGTTCCACTGTGTTTTGATTGCTCGTCAACGAAAGGATGGGTTACTGAGATGGTCTCCGAGGCCTAACGTACTGTTGAATACTTGTTCGGTATCTGACGATTTTGTTGTAGCAAAGAGAGACACACTACTGCAGCCACTTTCAGCCAAGTCCAGTCCGAAGCGCTGCCCGACTGAGAACGTCTCCACTGCGTTCGGTCGCCCCATGCATTGCCAGCAGCACTGGCACAACAGGTACGATATCCGTCCGACTTTGTTCATCATCATGAATAAGGAGTAACGTGGGTGTTTGTGCAGAACTCGGTCTTGCTTGCTTGTAGGTTCGATTTGCACTTCGATCAGCCGGGTCCGAGCTCGCCTCCGCCACCACCGCCGTCTCGGCGCAACTCCAGAGCGAGGCTGCAGTTCAGCCCGGCGGAGCGACCCGAAGGTGTGCGGCGACATACAAGTAAACGTTTCACTTACAAATAAAAATCATTTTAAACGCTATCGGCACATGCTGTTTTCATCAGGGAATTTCCACTTATGATTGTGTTATTTTATTATTATTATTATTATTCTGCAGGTAAATGCCATGTTTAGTGTCTTTAACACCCCGTCACATTCTGATTGTGGCATGTTCTCGTCTGCAGTCAGTGTTCAGACCAGCTCAGGGCTGACGCGGCCCGCAGAGAGCAGCGAATCGGAGGAACAAGAGGTTCCGGACCCTGATCTGCTGCCCCACAGCCCCGAGGATGACCTCGCCCTCTCTTATCACGCCCGTGTGCAGTCTCTGGCCGACGCGGAGAAGCTGTTCGATGAGCTCACGCAGGAGAAACAGCAGGCGAGTCCGGACTTCCCCTTCACCATTCAGCATCTGATTTCCTCAAGATCCTAAAGTCACTCTGCGTACCGGACTAAATAATGCAGATACGCACCGTATTCTATTGAACTATCACTCTAAGAATAATTTTACTAGCTAAATTAGTTCCATTCTTGCAGTTAACATCTAAACCACCCAAGCAGGCCGGGTCCCTTTGAGTCTCGGTCCTCATCATAAGGGTTAGGGATTTTCCTTGCCACTGTCGCCTAGGTTTGCTCAGTTTGGGATCGCCCCTAGATATTAGAAGATCATCTAACACTGTGCAACTTGCTTGGAGACGATATTTCATTGGAAAAAGTGACCTGACCTACATACATAAAGAAGGACACCTCTCCTGGCAGCCAGCGTCACCCAAGACATCCTAAACCGCCCCAAATTTGGACAAGTTATTGAATCTCTAGGAGCAACAGGTTTAAAGGCCGTTGCACACCGAACGTGATGCGAAAATGTGAAATTTTTGGACGCGATTTCACATGCATAACATTCATTTTCCTTTGTTTTTGACTGGTTCAGCATCAATGTTCAACATTTAAAAGCAACTACAGGTCAGATGTTACATGGGTAAACCGTTGTCATTTTAGTGCTATACTATTACTAACAGGTTTGTCATTTTTAGCATGTTTGGATGAAAATAAATGAGCGACTGACGTTCCCGGTGTTGTATTTTCAGCCAGACGTTTCAAATATGCAAAGTTCAAGCTCTCACACTATAGAGCAGGGATACAGCCACGGGTTCTCCTTTCAGAACAGTTTTTTGTCTCTTCTTTCTATTGAAAGGATCTTGGATAATTCCATTACACAGCGCCCTCTAGCGGATCAGCTCGGCAATGCTTATAAATACATATATTCATCATCATGGGTAAAATCTGCCGTCTTTCCAAGTCCTTTCAGCTCGATTGTTGCTATGGCAACACCAGATGTCACGGTGATTGGTCAGTGAGCTTTTTAGTCCACATTATCGCACGTAGAAGTCGCGTTTGGTGCGTAACGGCCTTAGGAGCGCTCATCTAGCCTTGTAACCCTGCCTGCCTGCCAGGGTTTATCGGATTTCTGCAGTGCAGGTAGTCCCTGATTGGATCATTTCCAAAATCCGAAGGTGCATGTAAACACTCATGAGGTGGTGGAGCTGAACTGATTTAGGGAGCCTCGCTGCTATGGAAGCTGCTTAAAAAGCGTCACGTTTCTGCTTCATTAACCTTTCTTTATCGCTTGCGCAGCTGGCAGACTAAATCATTCTCGAGCCCGCTGGCATCGGTCCACCTCCTCCTCCTCGGCGCTCCGCGTGTACACCTTACGTAACATGCTCCGCTTCACACGCCCTATTTTTAGCCCGGATTCTTCCTCCTCTGCTAGTCACGCTGAGCTCATTCAGAGCTGCGTCGTTCCAGCTGTCCCCCATCACCTCGTTCACTTTCTGAGCGGTGCCATGCATCAGTGTCCAAATATTTATGTGATTTTTTTTGTCCGACAGATCGAGGCCGCACTGAGTCGGATTCCTGGAGCCGGATCCAGGGTCACCCTGCAGACCAGGCTAGATCAGGTACAGTTTGGAGATGCTCTTTATATCGTGCACCACGTTGCCGGAAGTGTGCGGACACTTGATATCATGTCAGTATTCTTCACTGCTGGAAAAACACAAGGCAGTTGCTGTTCCAGTTCATTACGCCCTTGGATTGAAACCAAGGCTCTGTGCAGGCTCGTCAAGCAGACGTGCTTCGCAGGGTTTTCAGCAAAATGTTGTCACAGTGATGTATGATGTAGCATTAAGAGCACAGTTAGTGAGGTTTTTCGAAAGGTATCCTACGAGATTAAAGCAATGTAGTTGGATTCTGCTTGACAAATTTGAAAAATTGAATCCTGGAGATTTGGATCTGGATTTCGTAATCCAATCGACCCTTTATCCAGGATTGCATGCTTCCACTGGGTTTTTCAAAACTTGAAGCTGAAATCTAGGACACCTTTATTACCATATAAGGAGATCATTTATCCAGGTTGAAGACACAGTTTGTGCAAAAACATCCCAAAAATAAGCACGAGTCTGCCAAAAAACTCTTTAAAACATACTTCTAAAACCACGATTTAGTCTTCAGTTAAATGTAAAACACAGATTATTGTTCTGTTAACATGCTGTTTGGGGTTCAAATAACAGTGCAACGAAATCTTTGTTGTGAAAGTAAGAAACTCTTTGGGTTTGTGGTTTTATCGAAAATGGCAGTTCAGTGAAATCTTGTAAACTTGAGTGCACATTTTCCACTTACTGAAGAACGTTTTAAGACAAAATGCAAACGAAGTCAGTTCCAGGTATTTAGTCTTGATCAGAAATCCACAGCTTGTTTTATTTTGTAGAAGGGAAATGCGTTATTTAGTCTCCTTCTGCTGAACCGAGGTTCACTTCAGTTCTGTCTTTGCTCTTTCAGCTTCTGTAATTCTTAAGCGTGCAGTTTGAGAATAAAATGATTTTCTCTCAAAGTGGTTCGCTAATTGTAGGTTTTTCATGAAGGAATTTAAAAGCACAAAAATGGAGAATTAAAAACACAAAAATCCAGATTCAGAAATCCCTATCCTTTCGGGTTCAGATTTATTCAGTCTGAAAATGTATTGAAAAACTGGGACAAAATCAGTAAGACCAATTTGATCCTGGATAGGAAATCGGTGTATTTGATTATCCAGACAATCTGAATAAGGATTAAAAGCTTTATCTCCACCATTCTTATGTTTACGTAGGGATATTTCATGGATGTATTCTCTGAATGATGAACTTGTCAGCGGTAAATGTGGCCGAAATAATAGACTACTAGCTAGAAGGGGTGTTCAGATACTTTTGGCATCGTTTTATATCTTACCTGATTTACTGGTGAGGTGCAGTCCCGCAGCTAAACGTTTAATAATGACTGTTTCCTAAAAACGCTTCCCCAGGCGTCGTTGGAGAGCCGTTTGGAGAAAGTGGACCGAGACTTGGGCTCCATCCGCATGACTCTGAAGCGATTCCACATTCTCCGCTCCTCAGCTAACGTGTAGAGAGCCGTGTTCCCACTGGACGTCTGTCTCCAGCCTTCCACTGTACAGGAGGCGTACATGTGAAATTTCTACTTTTTTGTGATTGTAGGATATTTTTTATGTTTATAAGATATGTTTTACAATATAGATCTCGATTTTAAAGTATATTTTGATACGGATTTGTTAAAAAAAGGATTTTTTATGTCATCAAAATGGATGTGCTTGACTTGTTCAGGTTTATTTTTGCTTTTTGTGCTGCTGCTACAGAATGTTCCAGAAATCTCGTCTCGTTTATTCATGGTGCATACACGCAAGTCTGTCTGTGAGGAGTTTGCATGTTCTCCCTGTATCCACGTGGGTTTCCAAAGCCATGCGTTACATTCATTGGACACTCTAAATTGCCTGAAGTGAATGTCTGACTGGTATCGATGTAACCTTGCTCCCGTCCTGAATAGCCCCTTATGCTGATGCAACTTCAAACAAATCAATAGATAAATATTTAATCTCGTTGATTAAGGACATTTTCAGCCAGCTCATATTTGACCATAAAGATTTTTTTCCATTAAAAGTCATGTGAGTTGACTATAACAGAAATTGCATTTATTACATTATTAATCATTCAATAACGAGGGAGAACCAGCACGGATCCGACTTGTTTGTCCAGCACATCCCACAGATACTCGATCGGCTTGAGATCTGGGAATTTTTAGGCCAGGCTGTGTGTGAAAGAAACATATAATTATAATCAAACACATGCTGTGCCAAAACAGTCTTCACACCAGTCAGTGAGTGAGCTCCATTAATAAATGAGGGTTTTTCATCTTGAATTGCCAGCAGGTCATTGCAGCGCTTTGTTTAATTCAAATTGTACTTGAATTTTTATTTTTTCACATTTTGAGCCATGTTGATTTATCTATGCCACTTGTGAATATTTTATGTTTATTATTATTATTATTATTTGTAAAGCCAGGTTTGTGCTTCCGTTACAAAACGGAGAATTTCTGTCCCTAAAGCAACTTCTGAGAAGCTTCAAAATCTAATTCACACATTCTGTTCATGTTCTATAAATGCAAATAAGCTTTGTGAGGAACATGTTAACTCGTACGTTCCCCCCTTCTCTCCCAGGCTGTCTTTTTGTCCTTTTGACAAACTGTACAAATGGAAAGTTTCAACAGAATGTAATTTCTTACTTTGTAATCAGTCAATATGCACAAAAAACACAATAGCAATGACCCCAGTGACAACTTTTTAATAATGCAAAGCATTTATTTCATTAGCCTTTCATTAGATAAAACACGTGCAGGTTATAATCTCGTGCCAGGCATGTTGTCAGGCCTCGCCCGGTTGGGCATAACATGCAGTAAAAGCCCCATTCAGTCCCGTCCAATTCAAAGCACATCCAGGGCCTTCAAATGTCCGTTTACATGGAAGCATAAACCTGGCCCAAGTCGATACGAAAGACCAAACCAGTTTATGCTCGCATTAACGTTATCATTCCAGCCTTTTTTTTTTAACCAGGTGGACTCTGTGATCTGTGCCACTTTTAGCGGAATGCTTTGTAATGCATGGACAATTTCACAGAATCGCTTTAAGTACTAGGATTCTTCATTCCCTGTAGCTGGAACTACTGGAACTATTTACTCTTAGGCCAAGCACCTCAATAAAATCCGGCAACCTGCAAACTGTGATTCTGTGTCCGGACCTCGTTTGTATTCTTCCTTGCTTGTAGGTAGACGAATAAATTAGAAACATTTCGTATCGAAGGCTAGACTTTGGGGTAAAGAAGACGACACATGGACCTATGAGGTACTGCAAAAGAAATATGATACTGTGTGTGCATCCATTTTATTCATCTTTCCTGCATGAGGATTGGTCCAGGGGGAAAACCAGTGGATTCCTGCAATGTGTTGGTCAGGGATCCGCAATGGTAATAAAAAGAAGACATTTCGAGAGGACCTATTCTTTGTTTTTGATAGTTTTCTGATCAATGATTTGTTAGGACCATTAAAAGCGTGATATATTGCAGTTTTAGTTTTGGCCCACTCAAGTCAAGCACATCAAAAGTAACACGCTCTAAAGAATTGTGCAGATGCTTAACTTGAAAATTTAAAGTGATGCACGGTTATAACCTTTCGCAAGAATTAAAGCTGTTCTGGGAGTGAAAAGTGGCGAAATCCACTCAGATGGGGGACTGAGCATGGCATTTAAGACACAATTGCTTCAGTTATAGCAGTAGTAATCCGTTATAGATAAGATTTTTACATGACTTAACGTGAAAATATTGCGAGGATTTCTTATTTTGTGTACGCTGCTATTATGGAAGATGAATATATATATATATATATATATATATATATATATATATATATATATATATATATATATATATATATATATATATATGGCCACTAGGTGCCGCTGTAAACCTGAAAAAAATGGACCAGAAATGGCGTGAGTAGGAGTGGACGCTGGTAGAAGTTAATCATCACTGCAGAGATGATGAAGATGCGGTTGACGATAAGGTTGGTGGTGATGGCGTGTTTTCGTGCGGCTAATAAATAACGCAGAAGGATAAGAAAAGACCCCGCAGGCCTTATTACCACGATCTGTACGTGAGCCCGCTTTGCTCTGAGTGACAAGTCGGGACTGTTCACACATTGCTGCACACATCTGGACTCTGACAGCGGACAAGGCGAAGTGGAAACGGCGACGAACAGCTCGAGTGCGAGGCGAGGCGGCACGGAAACGCCAAGCCTATGGAAGCGTTTGGTGGCTGTGTTGGTGCTTAAACCTGCTGGATTTTTTAAATCAGCTAACGCGTTCTGTTAGCAAGGCTGCTAACAGCGGGACATTGCATTGCACTGACTCGACGCGTCGAGGCAAGACAGGATGTGCACGGACTAGCGGGCTGAAATTTTGCCAAACAGATGGCAGTTCTGAACGCGTAACCAGCTACAGAAGCCATTCTTGGTTTTCAATCAGTACAGGTGAGTGGCGAGCGAAATGTTTTCTCTCTACCTAGTCGTGCAGACTAGCTACATTGCTAACGTAACTAAATGTACTTACCATCAACATGACCAGACGAGTCTTTACGCTCTCCCGCCTTTCTTTTAAAATCGTGTTTTATTCAACCGTGCCCATATTCTGGTCATATCGTCCGTGTTAGATATTACCTCGTCGCTCAAATCAGTCTCGACCCAATTCCTTAATGTTAAATGCACAGAACTTGAGCCACAAACCGCATACTAACGCACTAAACAGTACGCCAAATGAAAGCGCCAGCGAAGATGCCATTGCCGTTTCTCTATACTGTTATGTAAAGTAGTATAGTATGCACCCTTACCGAGCTACACTGAGAATCTCGTTCATATGTAACGACTAACATGGGGTGTAAAATCCTAATGACCAATAACCTAATAATAATAATAATACACATACGTTTGTTGCAAACAGCATACTACTCCAATAAATAGTACGTGAATTTACGTTTCTGTTGACATACTGTTTTGTTTAGTATGCATACTCACCAAGCTTCGAGACATACCTGTTTATTTGTGGAAAAAAAAGTTATGAGCTTTTACTTAATGTCAATCTTAAGACTTGAGTGGTGTGCTAAATAAAACGTCAGCAGTGGTGTCGTTTCTGTTTTGATATACTGTTTAGTAGGGTAGTACAATATACACCCCTGAAAAGGCTAGTGTTTATTTGTACATGATTTTGTTTATTATATAATTACAGATCACTTGTACAAGTGTACCAAGGAGTGTATTCATGTAAATAGTGAAGGTTTTCAAATTGCTACAAGTACTCTTCACTTAATTAGTCTTTTTTAATGTTAAAACTGTACAACGACTAATCGGAGATCGCACACTACAGTACTAAATAGTATGCCAAATTACCATTCTAGCAATAACGCCGTCGCTGTTCGACACCCTGTTTAGTACGGAAGTACAGTATTCAACATTAGCAAGATACAGTCCTGTTTAAATGTAACACTAATATTGTTATAACATATTATAACGTGGCACTGAGTTAAGTATTGGATCAGTCGATTATTTTGAAGTTCATCCTGAAAAGATTTCCAATTATTGTAATTAGTCGTGACCTAATTAACCTTTACTTAACGCTAACGCGCAGACTTGAGTCACAACCCGCATGCTAGCGTACTAAACAGTACGCCAAATGAAAGCGCAAGCCAAGATGCCGTTGCCGTTTTCCATACTGTTTGGTACAGTAGTATAGTATGCACCCTTACAGAGCTATACTGAGGCAATCCTGTTTATTTGTAACGTATAACATGGTGCTGGCCCAAGTGTAGAGTTCGAAGGTGTAAAGTCCGACCTAGTTAACATTTATTAAAAGTTAAGGCACTGACGTGAGGCCTAAAGAGCTTACTTTTGTGCGAAATAGTAAGCCAATTTACCGCGCTAGCAAGTACTGCTATACTGCTTAGTACGGTAGTACAATAAGTTAGCGAGCTACAAGGATGCAGTCCTGTTTGTTTATGGATGTAATCGGTGTTGTTAAAGTTTCACACGTGAAGTTATTTTGGGTAGACTTTGGGTAACTCGTACTACCACACTAAATAATCCGCTGTAGCAATTATACCAATGCTGTTGGACATTTTGTTTAGGATGCTAATAAAGTGTGCACCTTTCGTTTCCAGCCCTGTTTAACCATGACCTTTCAATATTTGCGCAAGGACTACTAACTACACCACAAATGTCACATGGGGACGTGATACCTGTCTGCCTTTATAAAATCGTGTTGAAATGACGCGCTCATGTGCCACAGGACAAAAGGATTGGCGCCATTTTACACCCGTCCTCTTAAAGTTCAAATGCAATTCGGTATTTAATATCAATTAATTGCCTAGTAATAGCTTTCTTTATCCTTGTTTATACACTCGGGTGTCTCACCATCTGACCTTCTAGATAGACTCAGGAGAGTGTGTTTTGATTAAGGCAGTAAATATTTGAACATGTTTTAAAGGTGCTAATCTTATTTTCACTGTTTGACCATCTGATACTTATGCTCTGTGTCTGAAATGGTCCCTTAATCATTCCGTTGAAGCTTATATTGCCCACTTGTATGGACGCATAGTCCTGTTTGAAGAGAAGATGATTAATCACCCTGCGGGGGATAAAGGTACTGAATTTTGGTAAAATTTACTGAGGAAAGTCTGCCAACCACACACACAGCTGACTGGTGAAACATGAGGATTAACATGTGTTGTAATGGAAAATGTGAGCTGTAGCTTTTAGCTGTCCAATTACTAAGATATGCAATATTAAGCACTCAAACAGAACTCACACAGGTCCCACTATTAGCTATATTGGTATAGGAATAGTAATCAGCGGTCCCATGGTGGTCCCTGTCCATTAATGGCAAAATGTGCACAGCAGTACCGACACCCAGACATCCTATGTCCTAATATTCACCTAATCTCTTAAACGCCGACGTTATCCAGCTCTTCTGGAAGTCGCTCAAGGTAATAAAGTGTCGGGCTTCGTTCTTGCTAAACGTTTGAAGTCGTAGTCTCAAAGGCGAGTTCTTGTGTGTGTGGTCTCGGGCTGCGTGTGGGCGAACGAGCTGCAAGATCTGGTTTATTATTTTCATTTTATGTTGGGGTGACTCACAGTCCCGGCCTGCCGCGAGTCGTAATCTTGTGTGAAAGGTCATTGGGTTTCTAGGCACGCAAAACTTCAGTCTGTTCAATTCATTTTGTATTTATACTGTGTGTGTGTGTGTGTGTGTGTGTGTGTGTGTGTGTGTGTGTGTGTGTGTGTGTGTTGAGCATCAGAATGGGGAACTAAAGTGATTTAAGTGACTTTGAATGTGGCAGGGTTGTTGAGGATTTCAGGAACTGCTAATCTACTGGGATCTTCATGCAAAAAGGGAACCTGCCCAGTGAGTGGCAGAAAGCTCGAGCTGATAGAAAGGGAACAGTAACTCAGAACCGCTCAAAATGTAAATCGTCTTCAAAAGTTAATGTCACCACCTGTTCTAGGTGTCCGTAAATAATATCACCATACAGGTAGTCCCTGATTTACTCCCTACATCACGCACTGCCGACTTCCTCATCCGATTACGTGAGAGTATTTACTGCATGTCGCTTGGCTGGGAAAATTCGAAGTTCAGAGTGCAGTGTCTGCTGAATGTGTATATATGTTTATTATAAGATTCCCATCATAAAGTCGAAATATCGTCATAGGGGAAGTTCCTGTACTATAGTGAATAAAGTGTTGTTCTGAGGTGTGGTTGAAACATAAAGCCCTACTCCTGATCGAAAAATGGATGTTCTTCATTTTGGATTGTGCGTTCTGCGTTTTGTGTAGGCTACATCCGAGGAATTGTTGTGTTAGAAAACATTGAGACTTAAAAACTATTTACTGCTCATAGGACTTGCTTAAAACGCTTGTTTCCTTTGCTAGGTAAAATGTCGTGGCATCGCTGAAGCCTTTCCTAGTTTTCTCATATGGGGATTGTTTTCAAATTGCTAGTTGCATCGTGTCCTTGGCATAAAATCCAAACCAGTTCCATATAACTGACGTTGAGATTTTTAGTCACAAACCCATTTGTCGTCAGCCATGCTGCTGTGTTGCCAAATAACTCACAAAAGTGAAACATGAGCACCTTGACATGCCATGTCAGTGTTTCATCCCAAGTGTTAAAGCAAATTGGGTAGTCTTTTTAATTGTTCATCTAAAATCATCATATTGTGGATGGTATAAGATGGATGGAGATATATACACACAACATACCAGTCAATATAATAATCCACGATCCACATTCAGTATGAGTTTAAGACGTTCTCTAAATGACCCACTCTTTTAGAAGCTTATATAATCATCCAGTCTCTGTTTGCCTCGGGTTTCTCTGTGTGGTTCTCAAAACCTTTTCTTAGACTTGTCGTGTGGAAAAAAACTTGGGGTTAAGGTTATGCTTCAAATCAGTGAAACCTGTCACGGCCCTCGCAGTTGTGAGTCAACTCCTGAACGAGTAAAATGCTGAGAACTGAGAAGTGGGTGTCTGTTGACCACAAGGTTTCTTCTCTTTTTAATCTAACAAGCTTGAAAAGCTGGGGCACAGAAGAACCTCTGTTCCGTTTTTGTCCTTCTATGAAAAAGTAAGCCTAAAAATGTTCAGAATGTACCTGAGGAAATAAAAAACTACGTTTATTAAACAGTCATTTGCATTTAGAGCAGAAATAATCATCCGGGCTGGCTCGGAACTAATTTGGGCATAGGTTAAATGCAAGCAATTGAAGGTCAAGAGTGAAAACACAATTTATTAGGTACACCTGTTCAACTGAAAATTGAAGAAACATCTAATCAGCCAATCATGTGGCAGCAACTCATGGTCAAGACGAGTTGCTAAAGTTCAAACTGATCATCAGAATGGTGAAGAAAGGTGAGTTAAGTGACTTTGAACGTGGCATGGTTGTGGGTGCTAGATGGGCTGGTAGGAATATTTCAGAAACTGCTGATGATCTGGGATTTTCACACATGGCAACATCTCTGGTTTGAGGGTCCAGCCCGGAACTAGCAAGGTGTACCTAATAAAGTGGCGGATGAGTGTAAACAAACAGTACATTTACGTCATGTGAGGCGTGATTTTAAGGGTGCATTGAGATTTTTATGCAACGCATCGGCTGTCGCACAGTAATGAGCGAAGCTTAGTATAAGGGCGCTCTAATATCGTATATACCTAACATTTCCACCTCTTCACGTGTTACCAGATGGCACGTGGCCAGTTAGTTTAGTTTGCGTTACTCTTGATTTAACTCCACAAATCACTCTTATAAACAGGTTTCAGATACCTAGAAGATTTCTTGTAGTTTGTTGGCACGTTAAAGGAGTTCTGTGGTTTCTGAAGATAAGCCATTGGAGACTTGGAGGCAGCGTCAGCGCTTGAAGGTTATGCACACTGGCGTTATGTCATCAGCGCTCACCGAGATTAAGTGGTATCAAAATTCTCATATCCCGTGTCCTGGTATTGTGTCTAATTATAGTATATGGTTCACAACATTGAAGGCTGGCCTGAGGGGAGTTGGCGTTGAAGCGCTGTAATGTTTCTTTACAGAATTAGGTTTGAATGGGACAGTTTTATGCGTTTATTGCTACAGATTAAAACCGTACTTCACATTGGTGTCGGAGTGTGCGAGTTCTTCTATGATCGTAACTACGGGTATGCCAGACAGGTTTAACCTGGGTATGGTTAAATCCGAGGTGGTGGGTGCTCTCACTAAATGTTTAACATGTAATATAATAATCATGCAGTTTAGTGACGTGTGATCAGCATGGATTTCAGCCTCGCTCCTCTTGCGTAACGTCTGGCTGATCGTGGATTGCTGTTTGGATAATAACTTTATTTGCTCGTTCACACTGATAATCCGTGTTTATTACGCTCGGAGCGTGAATACAATAGGTAATGTAGGAGTTATCTTGAATTACAGCTGATAAGAAAGCCCTGTAAGGAAGCGCCGCATGTTCCTTAGGTATGACCATGAGTGCGTTTATATACGTTTGCAACCAGCCAAGAATCTCTGGAATATGTTAAGTAAACTTCATACGTTAATATTAAATGATCAGATGCTTCATTTCTTTGAGTGTGTACTGTTTCCGAGTCTCCACAAAAGTGTTCAATGGCCATTTTGCTGCCTTTAATTCCGTTTCATTCCAGGGTTGCCAGATCCCACAAGAAAAAAGCCCAAGTAAAGCCAAGTCTTTATTTCGACTGGGTAGCTGGAATACATGCACAGAGTAATCTGATTACTGGAGTAAAATCCAGCTCTTCTTATCAGATTTCTTAGTCTGATTTCTGGATTGGAGTGCATGTAAACACACACGCTGTGGTCTTGATTACTTATTTTTTAAGCCTTCAAATATCGATAATCGTTATTACTGACATTATAGATAGTCCCCGATTTATGATGGGGATCTGTTCGGACAAATCAGTCATAAGTTGAATTTACTGTGAACTGCAGCCTATGTTGCACAGGCTTAAAACACAACCGCGACCACAGCTTTTCCTTACTATCTGGGAAAATTTGAAAATAAAAAATTGAGAGTACAGTTTCTACTGAATGTGTATTTGTTTTTTTATCGGTTTCCCATCGTTAAGTCGAAGTATTGTAAGTCGTGCCATTGTAAAATGGGCCAAAATATAGACCAAACATTCGGACCAGCATACTTTATAACATAAGCAGTTCCGAGACACAGATTTCCAGTCGCGTCATTTACTGATGGCTCTGCTCATTATGATCCTCTTTATAGAGCGGCTATTCCACGTTCGAGATCGTTAGTGCTTCATCCTGTACTTTACCCTCTTCTTTACGCCACGCCCTGTGCTTTGTGGCCTGAACGTGTTGCGGCGTTCTGCTAAACAGGCAACGGCCAAATCAATTCGTTTGTATCCAGAGTTATTCGGCCACAGTGATTTGGTTTGTTCTTAATGAACCTTATAAAGCCACCATCATTCGAGGAATGAGTCAGAGCATTGATTGCTTTCCACTCCCACACCCAGGCCTGAGGAAGCCTACAAATAACTGGAGGTGAGTACGAGGGAGGCCTCAGTCAGATGCACAGCAGCATACCAATAGGAGCCCATGTCCACCGGCTGCTCAGGTTCACTGCATTATTAATAGCTCCATAGTAAACAGTGCGGTCCGGGGATTCTATACATAACAGCTTGCCGGTCGGCATGCATCACACCGGGCTTCGGTACTCGATGTGCTCGAATGTTGTGTTTAAGCCCTGGGGTTACCCAGTGGGCTATTTCTAGAAATACAGATATTGTGTCCCGTGAGACAGGACGTTGGCTAAAAAGTCATTCTTTTCAGGCTGGTGTAATGTAAATACAATTGGTATTTTTAGTCTTAATTTCAATAAAACATTCACTCGTGAACAAGCCTCTACGATTAAAAAGTCTCTAAACACAGCAAACTAGTTAACAGTCTGCAGTCCAGGCGCAAGATACAAGCCAGTAAGGTCACGACCGGTAAGGTGCTGAACTGACTTCTGCTCATTAACTCCCGCCTCTGCTCGTGGATCTGCCCCGAACTTGATCCATTGGTGGTTGTCCTACAAAGCCTGCACTATAAATAAGCAGTTAACAAAGGAATCTTATAATTATCAAGAGAAGTCTGGTAATCAGATTTTAGTACAGGTCTGTATACTGTAAGAACTCTGACGTTTTGAGTCTGTTTTTGACTGAGTTAATGGTCAGATTTTAATGTCGTATTATAATTTAGTATAGCTTTTAGGACCTCGGCTGTTAAAACAAGTGGGTGTTGATCGGATGGACATTAAACTAGGGGTGTGTATTAGAAAGCACGTCACGATACAATACGTTGCGATACATATTCGTATGTGGTATTCTACATAGTCCAAACACTGTACTGCGCCATCTGCAGGAGTGGAGACCGTAGTCTACACCCCATTTAAAACGTGTTTCTTCTTCTGTCCTATAAATACCGCGATATATTGCTGTGTCATTTATTAAGAGAACGTCTAATACATGCGGCAAACACGTCTTAGTGGTCGTACGTGGCGAGTGGGCTGATGATTTCAAACACAGCGTGGTCAGGTGGCATTCGTGTTTCCTACCGTCCACAGAAAAGCGTTGGTTGAGTGGCTGCCAGGTTAGATCTCTGTACAAGTCAGAGTCTCTGTCTGGACATGTTGTCGTCGAGAAGTCTCAGATAAATGTTCCTTAGCTTTAAGATGGAAAGTTTGAACCGGGTTAACCATGCTGCTGGAAGTGGGTCAGTCACTGGGAGTACAGTGACAATAACCAGAGTGGAGCGAGAAGCGTAATGAAGCCAGATACGCCGTCTTCGTCAGGGATTCGCATGAAGGAGTGAAAGGAGTTTATGTTAGGGTCGTACGTCTCACGTTTACTGCGCAGACTGCTCGGCGCACCAGTTCCTCGGAGGAAGCCCTTAACTCGGGTTGCTTGGCGGGGTCGAGTTACGTCCAGGATGCTGCTCGGTGAGAGAGTACGGTTGGTGTGACCGATCGCCCCTGACCTTTTGACGTGACGTTTCTGCGTTCTGGCTTCCCGCGGCTATTTCTGTACTCCATTCTTTCCACCGAGCACCATTTTCCTCCCGGCCTCCAGAAAAGGGACGGCATCGGGGCGCCTTTCTTTCCACTTTGCGCATAGCCTATTTTTACATCGTGATTTCGCTTGGGTGCACGTGTGCAGGATGTTCCAGGACATGGGCTGAAGGTAGAAGTGAAACCCAATCGCTTAAGTCTCGCTGAAGGTTGGTCCAGTCATGAAAATTAACTGATCTCTCCCTCCTCTCCTTCTTCTGGTTCCCACGAGGGCTGTCCGATCACCCTCTGAAATTGATGCTGCGTTCGATCTAGGACTGCTGATTTCCCTGCCTCCCTGGAGAGCACAAATAATAACTGGCACTCGCTGAAGAGCGGCCAATCCACCTACTAACGTTTTTGAAAATGCCCCGAAAACCCCTGTTTGCACTCAAAAACTAATTATTTATCGTTTTGCCTTGGTGGAAATGTGCAGGCTTTAATGACGTCATTAACACATGACCTCTCCTTTTAACAGATACAGTGGATTGGGCTGGATACAGCACTGTGCAAAAGTCTTAGACCACCATTAGATGAATGCTATACTGACCATATATAATTATTTCTCAGACTCTTTATTAGAGTACAATACATGTGAAATATTTAGAGTACAAATAGTCAGTATAGTATAGTGTATAGAGTACAAATGTGTCAAATATTTATCATTCTAATCCCTACAAGGGTTAAGGACCTTGTTCAAGGCCCCACAGTGGCAGTGTTTGGGCTTAAACCCTGGACCTTCATCAGTGGGGCACAGCCAACCATGAAGGCGGTGTTTATCAGATTTTGGCGCTTTTCAATCCTACCGTAGCAAAATTCCTGCGCATCACGTCGGGGCATGCTAAGAGGACCTTGCCTCTCGAACGACGCCATCCTAGATTCAGCTGGGAGTCTCTTGTGATCGTCATCGTGTCTGAAAGCCATCAGAAATCGCTGTGCTCGTCCGCCGAAGCCTCGCGTTCTGCTCCTGTGTCAATGTTCAAAGCGTCGTTTGGTAACGCGGACGCTTTAGGACGGGTGCAGCTGCGCGTGGGCTGAAATCATTGTCCGCAAAGCAGAAGGCTGTTATTAATGAATGCAATCAGGAAATGGGCAGTTGGTCTTAATAGGTGCTTAATCTGGATAACAAACAGCTTCGGGACCAGGCAGAGGGTCCTGTGTCATAGCTGGCTCCAGGCACCGTGTCATCAGCGCTGCAAGAAAGCAACTGTATATTTTCCAGCCTTTGCACTTGGAGCCTTTCCAGACACTAATGGTATTGGGCTGTGTGTGGTGCTCCGGAGCCGCCCCCTTTGCCATTGATTAATGCTGGCGTCCCGCTGTTTCCGGTTGAACCCCTGAGCTATCCGTGGTGCAGTGTAATGGCACAGAGCACGGTTAATATATCGGCTGGGTTTGAACAGGTTGCTTCAGTACTGTGCAAAAGTTTTAGGCCACCATTAGAATTGTTGTGTAATTGGGTTCGTCACTACATTCGTCCTCTTTTCCACTGATTTTCATTCTAGTCTTTGTGAGCTTTAGCTTATCTTAACCTTTTCATCCTGTTCCCCTTCCGAAAAAGGGATTTCTTTGCTGCTACCCTTCCAAAAAGCATTCCTGATCAAGCTTCTTCAGACTCGGGGAGGTCGCACTAGATACTTGCCGCTGTAGCCTATAGATGTTATTTTGCTTTGTTTTTAATACGGTGTACTCATTCCCTGTATGTTCTGGTTGTATTCTAATAAAGAGACTGAGAAATGATTATTAATAATCTTTATACAGTTGCTAAATCCCTGGTATATAAGCTTATAATCTAGTACTGTACGACTTCTGTGATGCTCCGACCCACACAAGTGTCTTGTAAATAAAAGCTGTTGCTCTGAGCAATATTTCACCATAAATATGGCAGTGTATTTACTGTAAATCATTCTGCAGTCCTACGATGTGAAATTAAGCTACTAATTAAAAGCAGACGTCTTCATGAAGTTTCTGACGTACCTAAATGGGTCGCGCCATTTATCGCCTCGCGGCCGGATTGCACAGTCACCAGCTGCATATCCTGTGGCGCACAGTAGCAGCAGCCCCAAAACTATTTACACTCCACCTGCTTAGCTGCTCATGGGTGCAGCGAGGAGGGGCCCCCGAGTCCCAGATGCGGCCTGCGACCTCGCGCTTCCTCTGTCGCTGTTTTCTTTTCGAATGTCTCGTGCTGTTCAGGGCTTCCTCTCGGCTCGTATCGGGTTCCATTACGCACTTCTGCTGCTTATCTCTTCATCGTGAGCCGTTCGGTCCTGCGTTTTGTTTGTGACGTGTATTTGCATAAACAAAGCCTTTTTGAAGGAGGCTGGATTGTTTCAGCCTTTTTTTTTTTTTTTTTTCTTCTCTCCATACTGGTATTTTGATCGGCTTTAGTTTTATTCCTGCACTCGTTGTCTTTATGATCTTTCTGCACTGCTGGTTTTCCCTGCGTGGACAAATGCTTGTTTTATAGAATGTAGCGTTAATTCGTACGCATATTTATTTTACTTGTATCCTCAAAGCGCCCAACTTGGACGCAGGGGATTTGCGCCGGGGACACGTTCCAGGAAATCCATCGTTCGTTGAATTTATTGTAAACTGACCGGTTTAAGAAATGCTGGATATGTCATCGTGCAGCGTACCTGACTGCAACGTTTCCTCACTGCATTTCCCAGCGGTCATCGCTCCCGCCATGTGACTCCCTACATCACGCACTGCCGATTTCCTCATCCGATTGCGGGAGAGTATCGCACTGCGTGTCACTTGCTGGGAAAATTTGAAATTCCAAATTCAGAGTACGATTCCTGCTGAATGTGTATTTGTGTATTATCAGATTCCGAACGAAATATTGTAAGCCGGGCCATCATGAAACGGGGACTTAATCTATGAATAAAGATTATTATTATTATTATTATTATTATTATTATTATTATTATAAAAGGTTCAAGATCTAATATCAGGTGTCAAAACTGAACATTTTAAAAAGATGCAAAATCGGAACGAATGTTTTCCAAACGATGAACTAATTATAGCTTTCATTTCGGCAGTGTTTTACTTGTGTAATTATAACTTTGGCTGCTTTTTTTCGTTAGGGCGGTTGTTGTTGCTAGGTTACGTGTGTAGGTCGCTGTGTAATACTTGTAGAGCGTCGATCTAGAACGTGTCTCGGCCATTTCAGATGGCGGGTAACTGTGCTATAATTAAAAATAAAACCAGACAAACCCTCCTGTTTCAGCAAATCCTTTCTATTTTGCTGTCTCACTAATTATCCGACTGATCTCCTGCACGGTGGCCCCTCCCTCTTTCAAACCAATGTCTGTGGTGTGAATAATAGCTGGCCTTGGAGGGTAATATAATATCTTCAGAAAAACAATTCCTGTCTTTAATAGGTGATGCAGGTAACCGGCTGATTCATATGGAGTCTGTCTGAGTCATCAATCAGGGAAAACAGAAGCCTTTTATTGTGAGGCCCGGCGACTGTGCCGTGTTTACTCTGGCTGAGGCTCGGCTTAAGTCGGAAGTGTTTTCACCTTCACTCTCTTGATCATGAGCAATCTGTTCCACTTAAGCATCCTCGCGGCCACGCCGGATAAATCCCGGAGCCTCGGTAATCTCGTGTGTTTCCGAGGCCCCCCGAAAGAGGCTTTTTAATAGACGCGAGTGCGGAGTCGTCGAGGTGAGCGACTGGCGATTATCTGAGCTCGAGATGCCCTCGAGGTGAGTGATTTATTACAGTAATTTAAGGCGACGACCAAGTGCCGAGGCGTGCCACTATCAGTCGGGTCTGATCTATAAATAAACTGCCTTTGCTCATCATCCACCCCTCGCGTCAGGCGTTCTCCTGCACCCCCCCCCCCTCCTTTCTGTTCGTCTCCGTTGTGCTTCGGACTTTTTTGCCTCTCGATCGCAGACGCACCGATCTAAATCGGAGATATTGAGGCGCTAATGTGCGGCTTTGTCAGCCGGCAGCACTTTCATGCTTTTTCCTATGAATATGATTCCCAGTGCCATAGCTGGAGGTACGCTGTATTACATAAGCTGTTATGGCAGCTAGACGGTACTCTGTACCAACAGCCCGATCAATGCGACGTCTGCCTTTGTGCTCGCAGAGTGCTTCTTGTTACACCTGAGAACCTCTGTCCGAACCGAGTCAGTCAATGTTCAGTCATAACATTAAAACCACTGACTGGTGATGGAATAACATGGACAGTGTGATACTCTTGCTTGCAAAATTGTGGTCCTAAACGTCACTGCAGACCGAGTGTACCCCTTCAAGGCAGTGATGTTCCCTAAATGGCCTCTCAGCTGGATGGCGCACACGGCTGCACTAAACGATGTTCAGAAATACTTTAGATATGTAGAGTTTGAGGTGTTGACCTGGCCTCCAAATTCCCCAGTCTCAGTCCGGTCAAACTTCTGTGGAACGTCCTGGACAAACAAGTCCACACAGTTTACAGGACATTAAGAATCTGCTGTTAATGATGAGCTGAAAAGGTGGTTGCTCAGGTTAGTGGTGTCTTTTATAGTATATAATATAAAAACAAAACAACGGAACATCCAGAACCTAACTGACCAGTAGTGGCGAAAACTGTGACTTATTAAATAGTAACGTGGATTTTCTATTTATGTCTTTTAAAGACCTCTGTTGCTGTTTGATTCCGAGCCGTTTCTGGCTGTCACACCCACGTGTGGTCCCCTGCTATCTGGCTTTCGGAGTGCTCTTTGTGGTGCTTCCTGTTAAAGGTGGTTGAGCAGGTTTGTTGTGTTTCCACCAGACGCGACTGATGCCTGATTGCGCAATGTCTGTCATGTAAAAGACAAAGCAGTTATATATAACTTAAGTCACGAGCTTCTTCACGTCAGCCGTGCTACTGTGTTGCCAAACAAGTGAATTCTGTGGATCCATATTGGGTTATTTGTGTGTTTGTCAGCTGGACTTGTAGATTATAAAATAATAACATCTTTGAATAACATCAAGAAGAGTTTTCAAGAACCGAAAACAAGTACCGAACAAATGTTTCCCATCAGGAATAATGTAAACTGAATGAATGGGTTCCAGATCCCCAGAAAATTTTATAATAGTGTTAAAATCTTGTGACACAAAATAATGGTAGCACTTGCATTGGCTGCAATCAGAGCCATCGCTGTATTGGACTGTGGTAGCCTAGCGGTTAAGGTACTGGACTATGGACCAGAAGGTCCAGGGTTCAAATCCCACATCTGCCAAGCTGCCACTGTTGGGTCCTTGACCAAGGCCCTTAACCCACAATTGCTTGGATTTTAACATTGTATCAATTGTAAGTCGCTCTGGATAAGGGCGTCTGCTAAATGCTGTGAATGTAAATATTAAACAGCTAGCTAGTTCTATACTTTAACTGTTGAAGTTTGTACCTTCCTCTGGGGTATTTTAAATTAAAGAGATGTGAAATCAACTTCTGGTGCATGCAAATAAAACCTGTGAAGAGCGCAGGAAGTCAGTGGTCCAGCATTATGAGCTGCTTTGCATGTTAAGTGTGAAGCGTCTGGCTTACCGGTGTAAATGTGTTTACTGAAAACCTGATCGGGGTGGGGGGTAATCACCTGAATAGTGTCTTTTAATTGGCAAAAATCACTCTGATCTTAATCCCACCACGTACATACTGGATGTTTTTGGTACAGCAGGTAAAAGGTTGGAAGTAAGCCCCCCGAATGGCTTAGTTCTAAAACCTTTTCGTGGGACCGTGGGCGCAGAATGACGGGACGTCAGGACGCCGGTGGAATGCTTACCTTATCGGATTAGAGCTGCTATTAAAGCATGAGCAAGCATTAGATTAAAATGCTGATCACAATCTGTCAGACAAAAACCGGTTGATCTCCGCATGCTTTTCGGTCGCACCGCTGTCGCTTGATGTGTTTAAGAATTTGATATTTAATCCACTAATCTGGTACGTGTCACAGAGGTGTTCAAAAATGGGGTGTATTTTGCACATGATTCGTCGTTCGTGTTTGAGCGATCGCGCGGCGAAAAGGCGCATCTGCTTGCGTTCTGTGGGTTACAACCTGCTTCCTGTTTTTCAAAGTTCATCAGCTAATGTAGAGAAAGCCAGGCCTCGGTTCTCACTGACTTGGCGTTTTTGGGCAAAATGATAAGTTTTGTGCTTCCGATCCTGCTCTGTTTTTACATGACCTGATTTTACATGCGGCTAAAAATGTCTGGGTCTCTGAAGAGCAACGGTTGCAGAGCTCACACTGTTTCTGTTGGGCAAAATATCCTAATCCTGCAAGTCAGGGGTGACCCCGGAGTGTCCTGACGTGGTCCCTGGGGGTCTCAGAAGAAATGGTGTAATTGAATTATTCTAAAGGCAAAGCCTTGCAACATGGGAATGCAGTGAGAGTTTCCCCCGAAAATGAAATAAGCAAGTTAAAAATGTTATTGAAACTACTGAACTCAATTCGGAAGGGGTGGATTTATTCTCCCTATTCTATTCTTGGATGTGGTACCTGCAGTCAATTTCCAAAAAGCATCACAGTTGTTACAATAATAGTAATATTTTAATTATTAATAATAGAAATATTATTATACATCTGTAATATGTGCTGTTTAATCAACATCCGCTTGCCTTAATGGCCATGGTCTTAAGAATTCTAAACGGAAATAAGTCCTTTAAAAGAATCCCATCCCTGAAGTAGAGGTTCACAGTCAGGGGGTGAAATCGCACCTTTGCAAGCTGTTAATATCGTAATAGTGCCTGCAAAAGTCTTAGGCCACCATTAGATCAGACATACTGTTGCTTTAGCAATTGTATAATGACCATATATATATATATATATATATATATATATATGTGTATGTGTGTGTGTGTGTGTGTGTGTGTGTAAAAGGTATGTTAAAGCTCACAAAGATTGGAATGAAGATCAGATCAGCAGAGGATTGTGGAGTGACGAATCCAAGTTTGAAATTTTTGGGTCCAATATGTTCTATATCGTTACAGCATTGTCAAAACAGCAAATCTAATGGTGGCCTAAGAGTTTTGCACAGAACTGTATCTGGTTGACTTATCAGTGTAGCTAATACTCTTGTGGAGGGAGGGGTGATTGTCATCTGTTAGGTTTCTCGCCCTTTATCGTGTCATTTTCTCCCTGGCATCGTCGAAGTGGGAAGTGCGCATGTTCCCCGTGCCCTTTTGCCCCGTGCCATCAGAGTAGTTCCTTGTTTTCGTGCTCCGTCGTGTTTGAGGGCGGGTATGATCGGCGGCTCCCTCCGTGTTCCCTGCTTGCTCCTCTCCACAGTCACACCTCCGGCTCTGATTATTCTTCCTTGGCGCCTCGTCCCGTCCTCCCTCCTCCCATGTCCTCCTCATGATGCGAGACCGTCGAACATACGCCAGTGGCGGGCGTTACTCCACTACGCGATTGCCGAGTCGTCTGGAGGGAGGAAATGCAAACACAGGGAGGGGAGACGGGGCGCTGGGCCGTCCTTGGGCCGCTTTCATCACACGCGGCCGAGCCAATACCGACACGGCCTCTTGCATTTCCATGGTAACAGCGCTTTATGGCTCACCACAAGAGGTGGATACCGAAGAAGCAGCAGGGAGAGGGGGGAAAGGTTGCTGGCAAAGAAGAGATCTTCCTTATTTCTCCTCCGCTGAAGGATTGGACGCGGAATAATCCAGAGATCGGGACTAGCACGATGGGAGCGTGTTCCGCTTTGGAAATGAGATTAGGCACCAGATGGGTGCTTTTCGGTTTGGCGATTCGGTCCGATGCTCCATCTAGCAGGTAAATCCTCTCGCCGGAATGTGCTGTATACGTTTAAGAGCTGCCGGACGGAGGCCCTAAATAACATTTGAAATAATATCGGGTCCTTATTCATCCCAGCATGTCGGAGACCTGATTAAAGACCTCGTTATATTTGATGTCCGGAAGAGCCGTCTCGATGTGTGGCTGCTCTGTCAGTGAAAGCCATTTCAAACCTTGTTTATAATCCTAATCCTCTGACGCATTTCGGCATACATCAGAAGGATGCTGGAGCGGAAGTCGAGACTTTGACATCTAGGGCTGGTGACGAATGCTTATGGAAAACGTAGTCGTACAGGTGGAGAAAATCCTGTTTTTTGTGCTTACCATTCCACATGTCTCTCCTGTTACATGATGTTCCGAGTCTTTATCGTTGAGCTCTCAGCCTTGACTTTCTCTGATCTAGCACTGTTCTGCTTCCACTGAGCGTTTCCATGCACTTAATAATACGCTAACTGCAGAAAACCAACCAGTTTACGTGCACTTGAGTGATCAGAGAACGTTAAAGCTCCGGGTTTAAATGCCTAATTGGATTTCTACTTTGCAGCCAGCCAATAATCTCACACAGATGTCATGTAAACTACAAACTTGAAAATAAATAATGAACTCATTTATTTTCTTGAGTATATACTACGTTTCAGAGTCTCCACAAAGAGTTTGATAGCCGTTTCGCTGCCTTTCATTCCATGGTGAGAAAAAAATGCAATAGTGAATGGAAAAAGAGCCCCAAAATGCTACGTCTTTAGAATAAACGGACCTGGCGCAGACTGAGAATACCGATTACATTCGGGTATACATGCTGTGAGAAATCTGATTACTGAACTGAACTGTATTTCTTAATCAGACTCCATCAGTGACGTCCCCTTATGTCTTATATTTCTTACATTCTTGCGTTAATTCTGTTACGAGTTTTGAAGAAAGCTAAAGTGGCAGTGGACCAATTTGAGAAATGAGACCTGGGTTCGAATTTTGGCTGTGCCTTTCAGCAGGGTCGCATGCATGACGGACATACAGAATATCTGCAACAGAGCACTGTAAGGCAAGAGATTGAGGCTTAAACGATAAAACAAATAAGCAAGCGTGTCATCTTACCAGGCGTCCACAAACTTTTGCATGTCAAGTCAAATTTATTTATATAGTGTCTGCTTTTGAGACAGACGGAGCACAGCATAACAAATATGTAGACACAAATAAGCTGACAGTGGCAAGGAAAATCTCCCTGAGTATTATAAGGACCAAGACTCAAAAAGGGACTAAAATTTACCCGACTGAGAATGAAATTAAGGTACCTAATTATTGAGCTTATATGAACAGAAATTAAATATAAAAATAAAAGGGAACATATTTAAAGAAAATATAATCAATATAATATATAGACTATGATCAAGACAACAGGAAATATTTCTTGACTGTATCTGTTAAATAATATTGAATTACAAATAAAACAAAACCTCCTTAACTTGTCAAGCAGAGAGTGGTTGGTCTCTAACGTGACGTTCAAGGTTTAACACCAGACAGACGAGGCCGTAGCCTTGCGGGACATTTTGTTTACTGTTCGCATCGTCGTCTCGGCTAACTGAGGACACCAAACGTCTGACAACATTTTCCAAAACGTGTTTCCGAAATCTTCCCCATAGCCGAACTGGACATCTTGCTGTGGGTTTATTGGTCTGATCTGTCGGATTCTGGACGGCTGCTGTACCCCTGAACACAGATTTACAGGGTTTAGAGGATCAAAAGATGGAACACTTGAACTTGGAGCCCCGTCCTTGTTTGTGAGTGTTTACATATCCAGGCAGCAGAGTAAACAGTGACATGGGGTTTCTCCAAAAAGCCGGGACGTGGCGCTTTGAAAGGTCACACCCTCTGTGGTTCGTTCTGTACACAGATGGATTTGGTTATGGTGTCCGTCAAGGAGGCTGAGCTAAAGCCGAGAGGTCAACACTCTCTGCAAATCCCCGGTCCCACTGTGACGTCTTGCCATGCCCTGTCCTAAACGCTCTGATTTCTCGATCTCTTTGTCTGATCCAGATGCTTCTAGATGGCGATGCTGGCTGTGCTTTTAAACAGAGCTGGAGGGGTTTAATGGATCAAACGAAAGCGCGGTGTGCCGGGGATTTATGGCACAGCTTTTTACTAAGGAGTTACAGGAGCGCACAAATAATGCACAAGCACAGTTTTCATTTCTGTTTGTATTTTGTTCCTCCAGATTAGGCACGAGTAAACATTTTGTTCAGCAAAGCATGGGACTGGAAACATTGAATTTTTCTTATTTCAAGGTAGGGTGAGGAAATGGTCCAACTTTGCTCATTGCACATGAGTTTGAGCTGCTCTTAGAGAGAAAAAGAAACACGTGTTGAAACACAAACGATCATACATTAGAAATCGACATCCAGAACCATTAAGTTGCGTAATATTGCCGTGTCGATTATTCTTGTCTGATTTTCTTTTTAAAATTCTGTTAATCTTTATTATTTTTTTTTAATTCTCTTAATACAGTCCCCACTGTGTACAAACTGTCTACAAACGCTACACAGTATGAAAAAAATTCAAGAAAATGGAAAGAATATAATACCACATCCTACTAAATAAGGAATTTGAATTGTATTCAGTACATAACCATAAATAGTTTGTGTGATTTCTTCACTTATTTCATTAAAAAACATCTTAGTTTTTTTTATTTATTTATTTATTTTTATAGCTGAGCATATTTACAGTACAAGCCTTGTCCGTGAACTATGAGAACTACAATAACAGCAACAACAAAGATCATTTATTGATCGTGATCAAGGTAAAATGTTCAGTTAATCATGATATTGATTTGAGGTCAGCACTATTGTACATTTATAAAAGCTATTTTTTATTAATCGAAATGTATTTTTTATTTTCAAATATTTTGTACCTACATACGTGGAAGACTTAAAAATATTAGAAATGATTGAATTCCGTTGCACCTGTTGTTCTCGGCTGTTAAATATGGATGTAATGATGTAAATGTACTTTACATTTCACACATTAAGACTCTTGTTAGTTGAATCCATTAATTTGTGACCAGTTAAAAGCTAAATACAGAAGGCTTTACACTTTCGCTGATGGTAGTCCTCATATTGGCTTCCGTCTACATTTTATCTGTTCATCTTATCTCGTCTCATCAAAAATTTGAAGTACGTGTGTATCCTGGTTGTGTGCAGACGGCGTGAATAATCAGTATCTCAGTATTCCGTCTCATTAAGCAGCCATAGGGTTTCATTTTCGGTTAGGAGACTTTTACAAAGTGAGCGCCCCACATGGGAAGTAGGCAGCAAGGGCACTCGGTAGGTAATGAGACAGAGCCGATGAACACTCTAATAGCGCTGGCACTCTCGGGTCAAATGCTCAAGTGCTCGTAAATAAATATTTTGCTTTTCCACTTGATCAAAGTGCAAAACCTGCAAGACCTGCCGATACCCCTTACAGTCAGAAAAATAGAGGCAAGGATTAACATAAAAAAGGGATTTAATCCCTTGACAGCACTACTTATTAGCATTCCTTTTGTAATTCACAATCAAGTCCGAGTACGTGGAGTTCCACGACCGCAACGCTAATTGAATAATTAGATCTCGACTCTTAATAAATCAAGTCTGAACTTGGTTGCTGATCCAGTCGTGCTCTAATAAGCGCCCTCATTCACACTTCTCCAAATTGCTAATTGTTTAGCATTTTGTCGTTGTAATGATGGAACATCTTGGGTATTCACACAAGCAGCTTCCTCTCTCTAAACTGTAGAACTGTAATCCTGAATCGGAGCTAATCACCCACTTACAAATATTTATAACTCTGCAAATATTTATGATATATAGAACCAAAAAAATACAGCGATTGATTGCGTGTCTTAGCTGTGCAATGATAGCTTTTTTCCTTTTTCTCTTGGGTTCAAATTATAGTTTTTTTTTTTTTTTTTTTTTTTTTAACATTTCGCTAAAAATCAAACGTAACCTCCCTAGAGTACACCCATCCTTAAAAGAATAATAGCGATTTGTTTTCTGTTATAAGTCCCTGTTCTTTTTGAATGAAAGCATCTTTTAAGTCATTTTATACACAGTTCTTTCCAGTGAGTGTGTCGTTTCAATGTTATTTAACCTGCGAATTGTATTTTGACAAACTATGTGCACTTCAGAGAAGATAAAACCTTGTGAGGTTGGGAACCATGCTATTGGGGGACAGTTTAGGAATTTGTATTTCTACACTAAATACTGATAAAATATCCTAGTCATAGATAAACATCCTGTCTAAATTAGTAAATATAAACATAGTCTTCTGTTATCTAAGCCCAGACTCAAATTGAGCAAGCCTAGGGCAACAGTGACAAGGACCAAGACTGAAAATGGGACCTGACCACCATGGGTGGCTTAGATGTTGTATGTAAAAATGAAATAATGTTTCTAATTAATAGATTATCGTAATAGTTTAAGTAAACAGAAGCTAAATGAATATTAACAGGGAGAACATGCTTAAAAAATATAATCATGGGAATGAAACAAGAACTGCGTTTTTGTAAAGCATCACGCCAGAGTTAAATGCTCAGCTCGTGCACACTTCATTTTTCTGAAAATATCCGCCTGCGTTGTAAGTATACTTGTTGCGCTGTCACACAAGACAGTTTCTCATTCCTTAAATGTGTTTGAGAGAGACGGAGCATACGGTGTAAGGAGGCTCACGAAGGAACCTGCTGCACACAGCTCTATAAAGAGAATATTTAACTTATCTTATGTAGTTAAAAATTAAAGCAATATTTAAGGGTCGTGCAATTTCACCCAACGTATCGTGGACGCTAAGTGACGCATACCTGTTTTTATTTATTTACTTATTGTATGGACCAAGACTATATAAAGGCTGCATACTAAAGCACAATAGACCAGGTGCTTTCCCTTTATGTAGTACAGGTACTCCCTGTTTTTTACGATATTTGGGCTTCATGATGGGAATCCGATAATAAACATAAATACACATTCAGCACAAACCGTACTCTGAATGTTGAATCTTCCCAGGCAAGTGATACGTACTATGCATACGGATACTCTGATGAGGAAGTCGGCAGTGCGTGACATAGGGAGTCACGTGGTGGGAGCGAGGAACGCTGGGAAATGAAGTTTTAAACGTGATATATGCAGTACATGTATCCCCATCATAAATCAGGTAGCATCTGTATTTGAATTATTTTTGGTTTTGCCTAATTTAATTATTTAAAAAAGTTATTTTGTCGTTTCTTATTGTTTCCTTCCATTATACCCATATTAAACGCTCTCCAAATGTTTGCGACATACGAACCAGTTCAACACTCCAGTGCCTCTAGCTCCTCCTCACCTCACGAGGTGTGTATCATGCTGCCTGATAATCTGTCTTACACTAAGCAGCCCGTGTCATGTGACGCCAGCAAAGATCTGTCAGCGTGGTGCCCTGCTGCACGGACAGTGCCGCGTCAATAGGCGAATACCTTCTCTGCTTAGCGGCTCAAACCTGCAACGAGGTCTGTCACACTCGCATTTCAGGTCTGGTTTTTCTGACGTAGCCATGTCGATGGTTGCCAAGTGTTCAAATATGGCGTAAAAGCTCTTGCATGAGCCAGCTAAGCTCCTTAAGCGTCGACAGAGGAGCGCGTTCCATCTAGTGCAATAAATCCTCTTTTCTGGTATGTTATTTTGTGTCGTGCTGATTTCTGTCATGATTTTTTTTTTTTTATATATACGTACACATGCCTGAAATGACATTCTTAGGAAAAGTGTTTGGGATCTCTCTAGTGGTTTATATAACAGGATTCCTGGTGTATAAATGAGGCAAGACAGGCCAAGTTCTTGCTTGCCTGTCCAGAACGTCGCACAGATGCTCTGATCGAGATCCGAGGAATTTGGAGGCCAGGTCAACACCTTTCATCTGCTTTGTGAAACGTAGGACATTGCTGTAGTCGCGTAGTCTTTTTGTGCAAATGTAATGTAAACATAAAGGGTATTTTCACAAGGAAACGATGCGTAAATGCGCCAGAGACATCGCTCATAACATGACTGGAACGCTACCATCTACACATCGTCCGAAACCTAAAGTGTTCTACATATCGCTCCCTTCAGGAAATGCACAGCACCGCGGTTCTGCATTTACTGATAGATTTATTCTTCCTTGCTGGCTGCACACAACCAAGAGGGAATGAGTCCACTTTGAGAAACACTAATTCCCTGAACAGGCGATGTAATCTCATCCTTTAAACGCTTTAAACCTTTAGACTTTTCCGTTTCACTTGTTACATAGTTCCCACTTATGCAAGTTAAATCAATTTTCATGAAAATAAATTATGTAAACATATAAAAAAACATTCAAGTATGACCTAAATAATATTTATGGCAGTTAAAGTGCTAACCATTTTTTTAATTGATCTCCTGTTTACAGCTGCAAAAGCGTCCAGAATTAAAAGATTATTATTTCCTATTATAAATTTGTTATAACTATATTTCATATTGTGTTATATATAATAATATTATATTATTATAAAATAAGCTTAAAGCTAATGCCTTTGCCCGTAGTCAGGTGTCAGTTTGTTTAAAGCATGGTTAAGGTACAAACCGGTGTGACGTCGATAAATAAACCAATAATAAGCCCGATCAGGCGGACCTTGCAGGCCACTTGGAGCTCTGCTATGATCGCTTAGTGCCTTAATGTGTGACACAGCCCAAGAGTTCGCTCAGCGCTTCTGTCTTGGGCGTTTAGCAGCTATTCATTACCGTCCAGGTCTGGTCCTTGTGTTTGATGTCTCTGAGCGGCGCGTTCTGTATCCTGTCAGCGCACACACCCGGCGGCACCGGCAGCCCTTGCTAACGTTTCTCTCTCTCTCCTCAGGTGTCCGGCATGAACTTGGCTCCAGCCCTGTGATGCCCGTGAGCTAGGGCCTGCCTGGTGGACTGTGCATTCGCCCCGCGCCACCGCCATCATGCTGATCAAAGAGTACCGCATCCCCATGCCCATGAGCGTGGAGGAGTACCGCATCGCCCAGCTCTACATGATCCAGGTCGGTCTCTCTGATGCTAATCTGAAGGAAACGGGTGTTTTCACTACAAGCAGTGTCCACCTACCTAAAATCTTAGAGACTTGTGTGTTAACTCGACTAAGCAAGATCGGTTCTGGATGTACTTCTGTGTTGCCAGATTTCAGCGATGTCGTGTGGGTGTTTAAAGCTTGACTAGGTATTGAGATCTTTTGTTTTGGGTCTAATCTGTAAATGCTGTATAAAAATAGAGCACAAGGAGGAACAGATTTTATTTTGGGCACATTTTTGGACTGAATCCAGACTCTCCCTTCTAAAGTATGATCCTGCTGAGCTTAGCAAACGTCCCTTAGCTGTAGTAGAGTCCTGTTTAATTAAAGAAGTGCAGCACATTCTGAACATAAATCCTTTTACTACATATGGCATCATTTGAGTTGTAGTTTAAGAATCTGTCACTACTGGTGCATTTGTTCGGCCATCACATGCATCGTGACAAAAATATACAGGCACCTGCATGGCAAATGACAACCTAAGAGTTATTATTCTGCTCTTTATCAGTAGATAGTTTACTTGCCGTGTTCGGTTCACCAATTAGTCTTAAACTGGACAAGCCGATGATATTTAGTGTGATTAAATATTAAAGATTGTGATCCAGGTTCAAAAAATCCTAATGTGATATTTCAGGAGGACGTACAAAATGTTCCTGAGCCCTATTAAAAGTTCTGCGGTTAAAAAAAAAAAAAAGTCAACGTTGTGCCAGATTGCTGATTAGAACTACAGGTCACGGCACGGAAATTTACTACAGGCACTACGTTTCCCATAATGCCCCAGCATCCTGGTGGGAAAAAAGCTTGAGCCTTTTTTTATTTTATTTTTTTTTAAGTAGTGATAACTTGTTTTGGCCTTTTATAACCATGGAACCTCCCTGACAATTTGGATATATTAGACCACTGAAGCAAAGGCATGTTATGTGAGCATAAAAAAATGAATGCAATGGAAAATTCTTTAGCGTTCATTTGTTCTTCGTTTCTCACCCGATTTAGGGTTAAAGTCTCGCGGAGGCACTTGTCCTCAACGGGGGTCTTGGATGTGATGAAATGAATAGAAAAGACTCTGGAATTTTACAATTGGGGGAAGATAAATAAAGAACTTTGATAAAAATAGCCTTTCAGGTGATCTGCGTATGTAATCAACCTGCTGGAACTCCTTAGTGTGGGATTTAATGAGGTTCCACCTGTGCTGTGTTTCGTGGTGCTTGTAAGGACTATGGAATCGAAGGGTTGTGGTTATTTCAGAGGGCAGGAACGTACTTACCGCCAGCCCTACGCCCTGTTGTGCTCTGTTGTGGCTCCAGCCTCGTCGGTTATGTCATTCAGCGAGCATAACCTGACAGACTTGAAATATGTTTTTGTAGTCGTTGTGGAGGGCAGGACCCGGGCATGGAGGCTGTTATTTAGGTGGGGGAGTCTAAATGTGTGCCGGTGTGCTCTCGAGCAGCTATAAATAGTCGTTCTGTGGCTTGTCGGTGTCGTGTGATATGGGCGTTTTGGATTCATGTAGGAGCGTACCCTAAACCAATTCAACTCCTTTACACTCGCAGACCAGGTCCTGCTTTGTCACACGCTCCGGCCCCACCCCTCAGCCGTGCCTCTTGATCTCGAAAGGGTGCGACCGGTTACAAATTGAGGGCGGCTGCAGGCAGCATATCTGTGCATTTCCTGCACAGAAAAATCCCTCGATCTGTAGCCGGCGCCGTCAGGTCAGCCTTTTATTCAGGCGCCTGCGAGGCACTGGTGCCGGAGAGCAGGTCGTGACTGCAGAGAGACGTGCGGGAGGGGTGGTCTGAGCTGCTCGAGGAGGGGCCGCAGGTGCCTAATGGTCCGCCCACGGGCTCGGCTTGCTGACGGTTATAAGAGGTTAATTAGCATCCTGTCAAACCTGCCGTCACGCGGCAGAAACCGAACCCGGACCAGGAGTTGACGTCCCTTTATGGGCTTAATTGTGAATTTTTGGGAGAGCGCGCCTGTCATGGAATTCAGTGGGCGTAGGACGAGGTGCACGGTTCCTGACCTCAGACATGGCCAATCGTGTGGATGACGCCCAGCTAGGGTTGGGCAGTATGACGATATTTTATCGTATCGAGGATATCGTCAAGTCTTAAAGAACTAAGTAATATTTTTACCCACCCCTAGGACTGGGACTCGATTCCGCATCGCTGTGAATGAGGACTTGCTTGGTTTTAGACCACCGCACCACCCGAGTGCCTCTTTTTAAATACTTTTTGGCACAGTTTGGCCCAGAATTCAGTGGGCGCTTTGGATGAGACTCCGTTGGTGGACCCCATAGCCGGTGCTGCCTAATGCTTTTTGATTTACAGTACTGTGCAAAAGTCTTAGGCCACTGTTTAATCTTAGCAGTGGTGTAATGACCATATATAATAACTTCTCGGTCTCTTTGTTAGAATACAACCAGACAATTCAGGAAATTTATGTTAAGTACAGGAAAAAAGAAGGTTGCTCAGGAATGTTTTTAGGAAGGTTAGCAACTGAGAAACCACTTTTTCAGAAGGGGAACAGGGTGAAAAGGCTAAAATCGGCTAAGGCTCATAACGACTGGAATGAGGATCAGTGGAAAAAGGATCATGGGGTGATGAATCCTAAAACAACACCCAATGGTGGCCGGAGACTTTTGTGCAGCTCTGTAAATTATTTATTAGCCGTTTTCCAGTAATAACACTCCGAGCTATTTAAATCCATGTCGCTCTGGCTGGATCATTTTAGCTACTGTGTCCCCCCCCGCACAGATGTTATAAACATGTACCAGCCATCTGCTGTGCCGTGCACGACATGTCGGGGCAGAGCTCGCCTAATGGCCGTGGGCAAGCCGGGCACCCAGCATGGCACACAGCTAGTCTGACAGATTGACCCTGCCAGTGGAGCTCTAAATGTCCTTTTTTGGTGTTTGTGTGTTTTCGGTTTTTCTACCTTTGCTACGTCTGTCTTACGGTTACAGTAGCGGAGTCGGTGAAATGACCTCGCAGATTTATTAATACAAACGTGTGTGTGTGTGTGTGTGTGTGTGTGTGTGTGTGTGTGTGTATTTGGCTCTGGATTGGTGTTGGAGCGCGAATCTGTCTTCTGAGCTCCGCGCTATGAGTCAGAACAGTTGTCAGGAGGCGCAGGCAGATTTTTCTCGCTGTAAGGCGGTGGTAAAAATATCCAGCGCCCGCTTAGCATTAGGGACGACGCTTTCTGATTTGATGAGATGTTTCTGCTTTGGGTCTGTTTTATTTATTTATTTTCTTTTATTCTGCACCGGCTTTTCTGCTGAAATTCTCCGACCCTGTGCAGACATGCACGGGAAGGAATCCGAGCGAGCCATCATGTTCCCGTCTCTGCGCCCAGCTCCCTCCGGCACCCGCGCGCACACGCAGCGTCACAGCTGAGCTCCGGCTGCTATGGTTACGGATGACATCAGCATGAGCGTGGCAGTCTTTTTTTTTTTTTTTTTTATTTGCACTGAGCGAGCGCTGGTGTTGGGAGCCGAGACGGAGGGAGAGGTCATGATGATGCAGGCACGTTGCCACGGCAACTTTTGCTCCGCTGATTTTGTTACCCATCGACGACGCGCAGCGCAATGAGGTCGAGGGGTGGGTGTGGGGGGCGGGGGGCACGTCGAATCTTTCAGATGGGTCTCGGAGTCATCCTTTTTATAGGACAGGATCTCCGGAAAGCTAGGAATTAGTTTTCTGTAATGCTGAGATGGTGAAGGATGCGTCTCATTCTCTAGAATGGCCCAGGCTATGTGCCACTAGGCGGGTTCTAGTCTGAGTCTGTGCGCTGCCGAGCCACTGTTTAGCTTCTTGAGCAAAATTCCTTTAGGGTCATCCGTTAAGCTCACAGAGTTGTGTTCTCTGTAGACATCTATTTATGAGACGTCTGAGTCACCCAGACGTGATCCATGACCAGCCCAAGGGTACTCAGATGTGTAGCCCTTTAATTTTAATATATGGCTCTTTAAATGGCTTAGTTATTTATTTATATTAAACGCCTCCTCTGGCTCAGAGGTAAGAGCCACCTGCTTGATTCAGCAGTTTCTGAAGACCCTGGCTGCACTGGTTTCCTGTGCCTATCCTGGGACTTTCTTGGTCGCAGGGGCACGTACTCTGCACTTACCACCTCCTCCCTCGGCCACGGCGCCCTCTGGCCTAAGGACTTGCTCCACTTTGTGCCAGACCTGTTCCCTTCTCTATGCTATCAGTTCTTGGACCACTTTCTTTGCAACAGACCTGACTAGAACTACGAGACGGACTGGGACACATCAGCATTGATGACTAGGATTGTGAATGGTCAGGTGCTAAAAATAGGCGCTCATAGCTGGATGGTAAATACCTGGAACCTGAATAGACCAGTTTAGCACGTAAGGGTTCTTGTTTATGACGCTATAGGATGCAGTTGCTTTTTTTGACTATATGTCATGCTCACATACGCGAAAACCATTCCGAGCGAGACTCCTAATGTTTTTTTATTGCAGAGGACTAACGATTCTGCATGTTTAAGTTGTTATACAACAAAAATACACCTTATTTTAAATTGTGATTCTTTAGAAATAGAAAATAAATGTTTTTACTCTGTTATTTAAGACCGTGTTTCCCAACCTGGAGTTTTTTAAGTAAAATTCGGACACGATAAAGACACTTGCTGATAATTTGTTTATTTTTGCCAATAAAGATTTGCAATGAATCATTTTATTAGTTTGATTTAAGATTTGAATGAGGCTACAATAGAGCATTTTGTTTACAATTTTAAACTTCTCTTTTAATTGCTGGGGACTTTTTAAAAAACTTGTGCAAGAAAACACGCATTGTTTTGGAAATGATCATAAATCGCTTCAGATTATTACCAAGTTAACAGTAAATAAGCAGTCGATATTTTTAAAATAAATAAATAAATAAATTTATTTATTTATTTACTTTTTAAATATCCAGTTGCTTTTCTTCTAAAAATGATAAATCCAAGGTCTGGGTGAAGAGTCTCTCTCTGTGGCTGTAAACAGAATGCCATCAGATTTTCGATCAGCTTTCTGAGAGTCGAAGGCCTGAACATTAAGGATGCATTATATTATATATTTTATCATGTTCCTTCCAAGTTACCTAAACCAGACTATCAATGTCTTAGTAGTGCAGATGGGTTTCAGGAAATCACATCTATTTGTGGATGACTTGAATGGAGCATTTACTGTCTTAAACTCAGCTTTAAGCTTCCAGTAACGCACCCTCCTCTCGGTCTGCCTTTATTAATATCTAATGGGACAGAGGTTATTGGGATTGACTAAATTGGCAGAGAGAGGAGCTCTTAAGTGAATTAGTTCTGAACTTTTTCTGTACAGTAGGTGCTGTGCAAAACGCAGGACCAAAATATATCGTACTGTAGGTAATAAGTCTAGAGAAGTGCTTCAGTTTGCTGGATTTGTTAATGACCGGACCGAAAGGGCTCGATTCTCATTCTGAAAGTCGTTGCATGTTTTTAACGTATACATACCATCTCCGGACATGACTCAGCAGTCTGCTGATACAGTAGCTACGAAGAGAAGAATTGTCCCAACCCGCTGTAATTACATTTCAAGCTCTTTGCTGGTAATTAGATCACGGCGCAATTAAGCATCGGGCGACTCGGGTGGAGCTCTGCTGTAATCGATTGTTTAGCTGTAAACAGATCATTAGCCGTGATGCACGTTCGTGCTTTAATGCAGCCAGACGACCGTCTAAATCTCAAATTGAACATGAGGCTTGTACACAAGGAGTAATGGTTTTCGCTTGCCTGGCTTCGGATCGTTCCAAATGGTTTTGTAAGAGCAGACGAAAAAACCCTGAACTACCATAAAGAGCTATTAGTTCTGAAATACATAGCTGCTCAAACTCGTTCCTGGAAGTCTGACCCACTTTACTGGCACGTGCCCCAGCTAAATGCGGTGTCCCACTAAAAGTCCATGTTGTATGGAATCAATGTTGGCCTAGTGGTTAAGGGACTGGACTTAACAGTAGGTCCAGGGTTCAAATCCCACCTCTGCCAAGCTGCCACTGTTGGGTCCTTGAGCAAGACCCACAGTCGCTTGGATTGTAAGACTGACTCAGTCCTACGTCGCGCTGGATAAGGGCGTTTGCTAAACGACTGAATGTAAGTGAATCAGGGGCGGTCACGTTCAGGTACGGTTCCTGGAATCTTGGAAACAAAATTCAGGGTTGCACTGTGTGTTTGGTTCCTCTAAGCCTTGGCGCTGTTCAGGTTTTGGGCTGCATGTAAAGGCGTGCAAAGCACAGCTGTTTGTTTTAACGTCATCGGAATGTGCGTGTTTGTTATTATGACTGAACGAAGGTCGGATCACATGTCATAAGTAATGTATGCATTCATCCAGGAGTTATGAACTCGTTTATACCGGTGATGGTGATGCCTCTCTGAGCGCTTCATTACAGCCCGCCGACACTGACTTCACATTCTTGAGAGGCCTCCAAACGAGCCATCATTTTATCCTAGCAGGACATGTTTAAAAGTTCTCTGGGTACATACTGCAACGATGACTAAATAAGGAGTGTAGCAGCGCTCCGAACTGGGTCCCACTCGTAAAAGACAGAAAAAAATATTACCAGCCTTTCATTACCAGGGTTTGTACAGGGAATTTCTCAGGGGCTGGAAAAGGAAGCACAGACGTTTCTGATCTGGATAGAGCTGAAGTAAATGGTGGCGCAACAGGTAGCGCTGGTCAAGGGTCATGGGGACCTGAGATGGACTGAGTGCCCTGTTCGGGGTGTGTTCTCGCATTGCGTCCAATTTTCCAACCACAACTCTGATCAGGATGACCAAACCAGGCCAGATGGGACCACTGGGACTGGGTCACTTTGGTGGGCAAGCGTTAGACCCAAGTGCCACTAATGAATAACACACCACCAACCTCTTCCCAGGCCCACTCCGTGGCCACCTCACTGCTCCATCGCTCCTGACCTTGGAATCTGCCGGTGTGGAGTTTGCATGATCCCCCCATGTCCTCGTGGGTTTACTCCAGGTGCTCTGGGTTCCTACTACATCCCAAGACGTGCATCTGGTTAATTGGTCACACTAAATCGACGCAGTGTGATACTAGGCTCACCAGTATAGACGTAACCTTGTTCCTGTCATGAAGAGCCATGAAGTTCGTGAACCATCGGCACTGAGATGTGCTTGGTCATATTAGTAAAGGGCTGATCCATATTTTTTCAGTTCTGATCCCAATACAGATTCCAATACAGTTACTATTGTGATTATTATTGTTGGCACTGTGTAGGGTTGGGTATCGTTTGCATTTAATCGATTCCGATTCTTCCAAAATGCTGAAAGAAGTGTGTCAGATGTTTAGGCATGTCAACTTCTAATGTAATCACTTTACGCTAAGCTTTTGTATTCCCATTAAAACCAGTTATGAGCAGAAAACACACAGCCCCAACACGGTACAGTGCTGAAGCGTTTCATGCTGGTGCTTCAGATGTTCGGGCATTTTAGAGGTGAAACGTCCTTTACAGCAGGTCAGCATACTTTCTCTGAAAGTGGAGCTGCACTTTTGAGCTCCGATTTTCCCCTAACACCATAGCAGAGCGTACCAAAACAGAACCACGACCACCATGATTGCACGTGAGATCACATGGCACACCGGTCCTGACAGATAGACGCTTGCTTAATACAGACGTACTTTTGCGGTGTGGTGTAGGAACCGAGAAATGGAATCGAAATTTCTTAACGGGATATATAGGATTGGATGTTCTCACTTTTGAACATCTCACCAGGTGCCCAAGCTCGTGGATCATGGCGTTGACCGTGGTTGGTATCGCTTGCTCTTACTTCCTACAATTTCACATCTACATAACGTACGCAGAACACTAAGGTGCCCAGGTTTTAAACCTGAACAAAATAAGACTGGCATACAGAGCGGGGGAGCGTTTGCTCTTAGGACGCAGGCAGCAGCTCTTCCCGTGTCTGCTGTAGGATGGACGGCTCGGGCAGCCGGTGTCGAGTCTGATCGGAGCTGTCAGCACCATAATGAAGTGAGGCTGATGGAGAGCGAGAGCAGAGCGTCCGTCCCTGTCCTGCTGTGAATCCACCACACCTGCCATGCCCAGCTGCTGACAGCGCTCTGTCTCGAACACACACACCTCTAATAAAAACACAAAGCCTGGCTCGGCTGCTCATTCTTATTCTGGCAGGACATCCGTTCCTGGCTTGCGCAGTAGGAGAGTAGCACGACGGGGTGTGTCTAAAACAAACGTGCCCACTACGGTTCCTAACTATTGTGGTGCCAATTTACTGTACCACCTGACGCGTTGCCCAAGTGAAACAGCCTACTTTGTCTGTCGCGTATCAAACGAAAAACATACGTAGCAGTGGTTCCTACTCCCGGTCACATCACCCAAGGCTTCATTTAATATGAAATGGAAAAACTTCATACCTAAACTGTTCATTAATTAGCCGTTTGTCACTTAACGGCTACAGTACGTCCGTTTGCTTTAATAACCGAGGTCTTCAGGCTACGTCATTGTCTGCTTCTGGCCCCCAGCTCAGAATCTGGTCAGGAGAAGGAGATAAAATGCAGGAAATGGTGCATGTTGGCGTTTTAAACCTGAACTTATTGATCATTACTTATCATGAGGCTGAATCTCCACCTACAGGAGCCATAGTGTAACTGCAGCCATTTAAGGTGAAAATTCGAAGAAGAAGCTGCTGTGATCCACCACACACTCGTTAAACTCATCGGTTCATGATCCATGTATCTTATGATGGGCTTGTTGAACATATCCCCATCATAAATCAGGGAGCCACTGTACAATATAACTGTGGATTTTCTGTTGATCTGGCAGTGAATTCAATCAATTTACCTAATTCCTAATGGGGAACATTCGCTCGGTGCTCGTGCGTTATGTCGTAAGTATGGGTATGGATGAAGTTTGATATTTCTGTAACGTGATATAGAAATATAAGAGCAGTTGCTCTTATTTGCCTGCAGAAAAAGAGCCGTGAGGAGAGCGAGGGCGAGGGCAGCGGCGTGGAGATCCTGGAGAACCGGCCCTACACGGACGGACCCGGTGGCTCGGGACAGTACACTCATAAAGTGTACCACATCGGTCAGCACATCCCCAGCTGGTTTCGCTCCATCCTGCCCAAAGCCGCTCTGCGGGTCGAGGAGGAGTCCTGGAACGCCTACCCTTACACTCGCACCCGGTGAGAGATCCTGTACTATTGTTTTTTCGCTCTTTAGTGCTTTCTTATAATGTTGAATGATGTATAAATAGTATGTTGATATCTGGACAGGAACCACTCTGTGATTGTGTAGAAGATCTCAGAAAACAAGACTGGTTTGAGAAAAATAACCAGAAGGTTTTCTAATGCTGATTTTGCATGGATTCCAACGCAGGCTGTGAAGCACAGCTCCTAAAACTTGCGGTATAAATTATACAGCCGTGCTTTAATGCAGGTTATGGCTTCACATCCTTTCAGCTCATTAATTAAGTGCACAATAATAGAACAGAAGTTCGTGAGTAAACACACGGCTAAAGCTGAGTAATCTCTCTCTGTTGGATTACTGGGACGATGTACACACACACACACACACACACACACACACACACACACACACACACACACACACAATCAGTTAGATTTGAGCTCCTGGAAATATGCATGAGACTCAACACCAAGGGCGTGGGGCAAATTTACTTTCTCATCTGTACTTCTTCAGCTGAGCAACGCTCAAATCTGTCCTGAAATGTACACAACTGAAGTCTGTATTATTCTGTCATTATTATATCCTAGACAGGTAGTTTTAGAAACGTTTGTGGTCAGGTTTGATTTACTCGGTGGATTAGCAATGTTTGAACAATGTTAAGAGAATGAGAAGCTGGTCAAAGTACAGATCCTCCCCGATCTACGATTTACCCCGAAATACCTTGCATCGTAAGGTGAATGTATTGCAGACCAGAAAGTTAAATATATTCTGTATATATATTATAGCAGAGCCTACTTTAAAGATGTACCAGGTGTAAGAAGCTTTAAACTTAAACAATTACTGCTCAGCCGCTCGATGGTCTGTTTACTTTTGGGTTCTTCTGCGTCTGTTTCATGTCTTCATGTCTTTGTATTGGTCAATAGAAGCGCCTAGTTTTTTTTTCAGTTGTGTTGTATAATTTATGCCTGGGATTTAGCGCAAGAGTGAGATTTCGTTTTCGCTGCTTGCTGGAACTGAACAGCAATGGACTGGATTACATTGTGGAAGAGTGCTAGTAAGATTGAATCAAGTTGTATTTGTTACTGTTTTATAATATCAGTAAGCCACAGGCTTTACAGTGATTTCATGACCCGTACGGGTTTTGGCATCCCTCTTAAAGCCATTAACTCCTGGCCACGTTATGACTGAGAACGCGGTACGATTGGCTTTTTATATCGGCGCTTATCTATTACATATAAATATTTACCACCACATGATTACTTCTGAAGGTAAACCAGTCCTGTTGGAAAGCATGAACTCGGGCGAGAGCTCGGTCCCTGCGTGCTTAAGGTTTGCTTGTTTTTTTTTCCGATCTTTATGTGAACTAACCCTTCTGTTTCAGTTACACATGCCCCTTTGTGGAGAAGTTCTCCATAGACATCGAGACGTATTACAAGCCTGACACGGGGACACAGAACAACGTCTTCAACCTGTCCCCAGCAGAGAAAAGGCAGCGAGATATCGGTGAGAGCGGTTTCACTTTTTTGGCATTGCAAGCGTGAACTATAGGGCCCTTTTTGGTTTTTTTTGTTTTGGTTTTTAACAGTGTAAGTAAGTAACTACAATGAAACAAACCAGAAACTTTGGGCCCTTTAATGTAGTGAAATTGCAGCCGTGTCATATAGCGACGTCAAACAATGATATACATGAGAAAAAACAAATAAGTAAATATTAAATAAATTTACAAATAAATAAATATTTTTAACTGTAAATAAAAGAGCAATTTGTAACTTAAGTCGTTTGATTTCAATAAACCTAAGGTCCTTTTAGCAAAGCCCTTAAATCATTACGATAATGATACACCTTCCTTCAACTTTGCAGTAGAGACTAGAGATTGCAGTTTTTTGGTCGATGCAGGTTTTTTTAATCATAATGAGGAATCATATCACATTGGATCGGTGCATTCCGACCCTTGATGCAAAAACAATGTATAACAGACCATAATGATCATAAATAACATATTGCCAACAATTGGACCCAAAAATTTAATACTTGGATTCGTCGCTGCGTAATACTCCACTTCTTTGTGAGCTTCAGCATATCGTTTCATTGTTTTTATCCCTGTTCCCCCCGGGGGTCACGCCAGATACTGGGAGCAAAGGTTCACTACTTTTGCCACTCTCAAATAGGTTTGTATGTATTGAATTATTGACCTCATTTTTTATCATTTACTTATTTATTCCTCATTCCATACTTTCCATAAATGAGTGAGAAAGCTTGGTCACTTTTGGGCTATGAATGAGACTGTTAATTCTAAAAACATCCGAATCGGATGTAAAAAGTTAGTTTGATTTGTGGGGCGAGAAATAATTTCTTTACCTCGTGTCCTAAACCCAAGCGTAGAGCGCGCTTTAGATTGGTGCGTAGCTCTGATTTATTCGGGCCAGCGTTTAACCTCGCAGATTTGTAGGAAGTGCCTTGAGAGCGTGTCCTCCTCGCTGACCTTGTTATGCAACGTTGGTGCGCGCCTCCCTCCCTGCTCGGACCGAGGGGTGATCGCTCTTACGTCATGCTCCTGTCATTAAGATGCTGACAGCGTTCCTGCTCTGCAGAAAATCCCTCGGGCCCCTGCGTGCTCTTCTCGCTCAGCTCCTGGGCGCAGGTGCATTCTGGGAAACAGACGTAGGCTGACTGCAGACGTAGCCGGCCTCTGCGGCGGGAAGCGCCCTGTACTTGTTGCGTAACTCCGTCTGCGGTCGGAGCGCGCACATGGGACACCTAGTGGCGGTCTGCCAGCTGAGTCACGGGCGCGCCCGCTGACTGAGCGCTTCGTCATCCGCGCGAGAGGGAGCGCTCAAACGAGAGAGGCCTGGGGAAGGGGGGTAATAACTAAAAGGCATGACGTCATTCGTGCAGGGAAATGCGAGGCTTGGGACAGGGTGACGCGAAGCTGCAGAGTTTTGTGGGGGATTTTAAAGTAGGATTTTATTCTAATTGGACCCGCACTGCAGCCTGGCAAAAGCCAAATGGCACAAGCGTGGGTTATAACTAATTAATGGAGGCACGCTCACAATTCCAGCGGCCTCTTTCCAGCTTCCATCTGCGGTTTATTGAGCTAGTATTATCAGAGTAGCTGGGCTAATGTATATGTATTACAGTATGTTATATTGCTTTATTAGGAGTGTTTTAATGTATTTGTAATATATATGGATAATTACCTTAGCCACGTAGTCTTTTTACGCAACTTTAATGTAAATATAAATTTATTTTTTTGTTTGTTTGTTTTTTAAGAAAATCAATATATCCGAGATTATAAAACACTAATTATAAAAAATATTGACATACTGTTATGTATGACTAGTGGTCGACCGATATGGGTTATTTAGAGAGAATATTTAATGCCGGTATCTTTTATTTATTGTTTTTATTTTTTTATTTGCAACTGGTTAAACTAGGAATAATAAATGAAATGACAATTTGCTGAACATAAATGGACGCCTAAGTTTTCAGTGCAGTTTGCAGTCCTTTCTTATAATTAACAAAGAAATATGAAAGGTTTTTTTGTTTTTCTTCCACTTAAAACATTTATTACCAGATAACCGCAGCTTCTTTTTGCTTTCAGCAGTTCATGGGAAAAAAATGTTTAAATATGTGCAGAAATAAAAAACAACGTTAGAGTATTGCACATGGTAGCAGCACGTTATGAGATGATTTTTATCTTCCCCTCTTACAGACCCCATAGACATTGTGAAGGACTTCATCATCGCACCTCACGAGTACTTGGCCGAGGAGGACCCCAAATGTACAAGTCGGTCAAGACGAGGCGAGGCCCTCTGTCAGGACAAACTGGATCGAGGAGCTCAGCCAAAACTCCAGCACCGTGCCCGTCATGTGTGCCTACAAGCTGTGCAAAGTCGAGTTCCGCTACTGGGGGCATGCAGTCCAAGATTGAGCGCTTCATTCACGACGTGGTGCGTACGCTCTCTGGAAACGTCCACCGGGAATCCTCGGGGTACACGTCGCGGAGGGAAGGGTGTCGGTGGAGCTGATGTGCGTTGGCACGAGTGTGTGCGTTGCCAGCTTGGGCAAGTCGTGTTATGTGTGACGAGTGGGTGGCCGGCAGCTGCGTGGAGGAAGAATCTGTTATAGGGACGGCCCAGGCGCTGCAGCCTTAATCATTAACCTCTTAATGAAAACTAGATTGATACGACGAAGATCCGATGCAAATCTTCATCTGGGCAATGCGGGTGAGAGCCAGAACCAGACAGGGTCCACAGACTAAAGTCCTTCCTGCGTGCTGGAACCTTTTATTTCAACGTTATCGGTGATACATTTCAATAAAGACAATTTATCAGTACTCCAATGACCCACCATGGCCTAATGCATTTACAGATGGAAGAGTGTGAATGATTAATGAATATTTGGGACTGGTTTTTGGTGGTTATTAGTGTGGTTGCCAAGGCATTAGTACAAAGTGCATAAGAAGGATAATCTTAGAGGGCAGTATGGCGATATTTTATCTCATGTTTTTCTGAAGAAGACAGACAAACTGCATGTTTCATTAACAGTGTAATTAGCGCTGTTTAGTTAAACCGAAGTGCTGCACATTTTGAATATAAATCACTTTACTAAGTGTGCGATAATATTTCACTAATAGTTTTTAGGATTCTGTCGCTACTGATGCTTTTTGTCTGCGATCACGTACCGTGATGAATATCCCGACCCATCGCTAACGTCTCAGTACACACCCTCAGATCCAAATCCAAGCTCTTATCTGTGCACTAAATGGCTTTTCGTTTAGTGCGTTTAAATTGAGATTTTGAATTTTGAACCAAATCAGAACCAGGTCAAAAATCAGAATGCAAGTGTTGATATCGAGACAGGAGCAAATATTGAGGTAGATCGTTAGAGCACGAGCAAATGACTCTGTCTATTCTAGAAGTCGTTTTGTGTGTCTGTTAAATAATAAAGGAAAATTATTAAGACTAGAAATAAACATTGGCTGCAGAATAGACAGTTAGACATTGTGGTGTCGTCACAAGAGAATCAATAAAGTAGAGCTCAGACATAATCCGATTTAATGTAAACTGAGCTCACAAGTATCACAGTGGATGATGCTTAATTAATTAATTGAGGAGCCCTGTGCAGGCCTGGGTCCTGCTTTTATTCTAGGATGTCCTGCAGTGCTGAAATATCCTAATCACAATTTCAGATTTCATCTTCTACCCAAACAGCCACAGGCAATCCTGTGTCATGAATATCCAAAACATAATAACAATAACATAGCTGAGTTATTCTAATTGTCCTTTCCTTGAAGGCATTGTTGTGAGTGTTAAGGGAATATTAGATGCTAATGCCATTAGTCCTGAGTCACGTCTCTGCTTTATTAAACCTTCCTGCCATCCACCCTCTCCAGGTCTTAGGAAAGTGATGGTGCGTGCCCATCGGCAGGCCTGGTGCTGGCAGGACGAGTGGTACGGCCTGACCATGGAGGACATCCGGCAGCTGGAGCTGGAGACCCAGTTGGCCCTGGCCAAGAAGATGGCGCAGTTCAGCTGCAACGAGGACGGCGGCGAGGCCAACGCCAGTCCTGCCAAAGAACAGGACGCTAAGGAGGCCATCAGCGCCATAGAGGCCGAGAGCACGCCCCGGAGCCTCGGGGACACGCTGCAGGCTCGGGGAGAACTCACCAAGCAGTGGTCCACGTCGTCCAGGTCCTCCCGGTCATCGAAAAGAGGAGGTAAACATGACTGGGATAAAGAGCTCTGATTTAGTACAGGTTTGCATATTTATATGGAAAATGTACGATTTGAATACACAGGTGAGATTTCCAGCTCTCAGAGGATTGTGGGATTTGGTTTAGCAAAATTTTGTGGGTTATTTTACATAATGATTTCATGTTTCACCATGGCTCCAGACGGGATCTCAACTGCTGCTGAACAGGATGCAAAACAGTAGAGTTTCTGCTGTTTATAAGGGCTGTCATGCTGTTAAAAAATTATTTTGATTGCTTGGGGAATATTTTTCTCCTAAAAAAAAAAAACCAAAACAGCAGGTTTTGAGGACCTGGGATCGAACCCTAGGCTTGACTTTCAAAGTGAACATCAGCTTTTGTGGTTACAGGGCCCTGGCATGGACGACGACACTGTGCCCTAGTTCTAAACAGTGACAACAGTTTTATTAAATGAATTATTGAACAGTAACTAAACAAAACTAAGAGCATTTAGTAAATCAACGCTGATGTTTCTGGATGTTAAAGATGTAATGCACATCAGCCAAAATCTCAGATCAGATCAGATTCATTATTTCTGCAGTTTTCCGATTATCCCAGTGGTCATGTCTGTCTAGAAATCAGACTAAGAAATCCGATGAAGACAGCTGGATTTTACCCCAGTAATCAGATTTCTCATGGCATGTGTACCAGTTACCCGATTTCAATCTGTTTTCTCAGTCGCAGCACGCAAGCCCGGACAACCCGGTTGCCAGGTCCACTTATTCTAAAGATTTGGCTTTAAGATTTGGGTTCTTTTTCCATTGACTGTATCGGGTTCTTCTCGTGGGATCTGGCAACCACGCAATTGAAGGCGGTGAAACGCTTACCGAACACTAGTATGTATGGTATTTACTCGAGAAAATGAAGCGTTTGATTGTTTAATATTAAAGTTAGAAGTTTACGCAACATAGTTCTGTGAGATCATGATGTGGGCGGGGCACTGTGCTTAGGATTTCTGTCTTTCTGTAATGGAGCAGGAAGCCCGTCCCGGCACAGCCTTTCCGAATGGCGCATGCAGAGCATCGCCCGCGACTCCGACGACAGCACGGACGACGAGTTCTTCGATGCGCACGGTAACGTTTTTGCGCCAATTGTGTCACGCCGCCTTAACGTCATTATCCTCTTCGCTCATGATCATCTTCTGCTTCATCTCGACAGAGGACTTTTCAGACAACGAGGAGATCTTTGCCAAGGAGATCACCAAGTGGAACTCCAACGACCTGATGGACAAAATCGAGACGGCGGAGGCGGACGAACCCCAGAGTAGGAGCTCGATCATTACAGGCTGCCTGATGCGCTGCGGCGTTCTATTTACAGCTCCTCCGTGTGGGAGGATGCTGCCGCTCGTTCTGGAGCCTTCTTTTGTAACCCATAGGCCTCCTGCCTCCGCCGGGCCTTTTTCATTGCCTGCATTGGGTTTATTTTTTGAGTTGGAGAATTGAGAAGCCTTCAGTTGGGGGTTAAGACTGTCTGTAGCTTCCGTTCAGGAATAGTTTTTGGCTCGACCTACTTTTATAGTTTGGTGGAAATGTTCAGCTTACACAAGCCTTGCTTTTAACCCTGGTTTCAATGGTCCGCTTGCAGGTGATCTGTACCAGGAATCTGGGGTTGAGGATTCCGAAGCCTGTATTGTGGAGACACTTAATGAGGTGTGTATATTGCTTGGTTCATGTGAAAATAAATAACGAATGTCAATGTATGTGATGTCTAGTGGTGGCCGCAAGTCCAGGTGTGCCCCCGACCCCATATTTGGAAACTGATACTCGCGCGCTCCTTGGGATTGTCACCACATTCCATACATACATTTACTTGTGTGTCATTTATTATAGTCCCGAAATGCTTAGTGGAAATGGAGCATGGAGTCGTTGACAGAGCGAGATTATAATATTATGTCATATTCATCATGGAGAACATTTTTAGCAGTTAAACCTGGAGGTTGAAAGTTTAGATTCTACAAGGTGTACGTTTGTTTTATGCTTGGGTGAAAAACAAGTACGCAATTAGTTCAGGGTTGCCAGGACGTTGCCTTACACTGTTATACAGCTTATAATAATTATAAAAACATGAAACCATGTTAAAAAGGAGATATTTTCTGATCTGTGTATGGACAACATAAATTGTAAATTTACTTTGAGAGCCAACTTAACTGGGCGGTCACCTTAACTGGGCGGTCACCTTTACAAATAAGTGTTGGTATAAGGGAACGCTTGGCTCTAACTGCTTCAGGTTCCTGACTGGCTGTACGGGCTCTGATAAAATGATCTCAAAGCATGTTTCTGTGTAAGTCATTTAGCTGTGCACTTAGAATAGGGTTGACAGTCACAGATGAAAGAACAGTTCTTTTACCCTGGCCTCCAGAGACCCGAATCACACAGACCTCCAGCTAGACGCAAGCGCCGGGTGACCAGACGGCCGACTGTGAGTAGCAGACGCCCATAGAGCCGTAGCTTCCTGTTAGCGAGCAGCATAATTGAATTTTAATCTGTGTCTAAATGATTCAGATAATGGTCCGGTCTTGACCCGCCTCTCCCTTAGTCGGCTGTGGTTATGAATGTGCCGGGCATGTTACATTATGCAAATCAGAACCTCTCGGTCCCAGTCCTGAGCAGAAAACAAGAGCAGTACCTGGTCTCGTACCAGGACCGGTATTAAGAGGCACGTACGGGAATGATTGATGGCTTCTCTCTTATTCAGGATGACCCCGGCCAGCAGGGATTGCAGTCGTCGAAGGTGCACGTGCTGCTCCTGGTCCTGCACGGAGGCAACATCCTGGACACTGGGGGTGGAGAACTAAGCGGCAAGCAGGCCGACGTCAACACCATCAGCACGGTGTTTGAGACGGTGATGCGCGTGCACTACCCGGCGGCGCTGGGCCATATCGCGATCCGTCTGGTGCCGTGTCCGGCCGTATGCGTCGAGGCTTTCTCGCTTGTGTCAAAGTGAGTCCAGCCCCCTCTTCAGGTCGTTGGTTGAAGTATGATCTTGATCTTGATCAGGGTTGCGCCGATACGATACTGGGCATCGGAAATAGAGAGCACCTATACCATAAAGCGGTTCCTGATGCACATACTTAACCGAATCCGGCAGCTTGAGACAAGCAGTAGCAAAATGGCAGTATTTTGAGGGGTGTCTGAAACGTAAATATAACCAACAATTAAAAGCTTAGTAAGATTATGCTTTCCTAATTTTGCTTGTTACTCCATTATGACAATGTATGTTTTTCATGGCTTTAAACTTTTCAAACTCAACCAGTAAACACTATTATTTCAAGCTTATTATTTACCAAAAAAAGCTGGAATGCTATAAATATCAGGATTTATAGGCACCTATTGAGCAGTTAGAGTGAGCTGGTATCGGCAGATACTTGAAAATCAGGTATCGGTATCGGAGGGGATAAAAGTGGTATCGGTGCATCCCTGATCTTGATAATGGCATGCAGACACTTCTGCTTTTTTTTTTTATTGTCGGTCCCAGCTTTCTTTCAATCCTGTTCCTTACCCACAGTCCCTTTCTTAATAATCTTACTGAATGTTTGCCTCCTTGCCAGTTTAAGTCCGTACAGCTATGACGAGGGCTGCCTCTCCAACAGTCAAGACCACATCCCTCTGGCCGCCCTGCCCTTATTGGCGACGTCCGCTCCCCAATACCAGGACGCCGTGGCTGCCGTGATCGTCCGTGCCAACCAAGTCTATGGAGACTTTATCAAATCACTGGAAGGTTCCATGTTCTCGGGCCAGGTCAGATGAATAGCAAAGTAGAGCTTTGTCTAATCTAGTGTGTGTGGTGCTTATTAATGTTGTTGGTTTTGTATAGGTGTGTCTGATTGGGGACTGTGTTGGAGGGATCCTGGGATTCGATGCACTCTGCAGCAGCAACGTTACCATTTCAGAGAGTCAGAACAGCAGCAGGAGAGGCAGCATCGTTAGCGTGCAGGTACATGGGCTGATATGCCGAACAAAAACGCTTTGGGGCTGCTGATAAATATTTAAGTGTTTGTTTGGGTGAAGATTTCTGGGAACGTGGAGCCATCTTTGGTAGACACACGCTATTGCAGGTAACACCTGTCTCGAGTGCTTGTAGATGATCTTGATGCACGTTTGAAACAAAGACGCAATTTGAAGATGAGTGCAGGGATTTTTATAGTTTGGGTTTTCAGTCTAGAATGCTCTTAGATAAATAATCAATCGGTTCCATCCAGTCCCTGTGAGCTTTATCTCCATCATTCTCCAGCCTTTCAGCTCTAGTCCACCAGATCTTTCTTTAATATCCATGTTTTAGAGGCAGCCTGTTGCTCGTCCTATAAGCTCTTGAGCTGTTCTGCCCGGCGACCGAGCTCTGATTGGTCAGTCTGATTTTAAGCCTGGTCCTATATTGTGTCCTTATTTTGAATGGCAGGACAACGACCTGCTTTCGCCAGGAATCATAATCAACAGCACCCACTGCCCCTCGAGCTCGGGCTCCGGCTCCAGCTCAGGCCTCTCGCTAGAAGGCAGCCGTCACTTGAGCCGCAGCAACATCGACATCCCACGCTGCAGCGGCGCCGATGACCCCAAGAAGCAGCTCCCACGCAAGCGCAGCGACTCCTCCACCTACGAACAGGACACCATCAAGCAGCACCAAGCCTTCCTGTCCAGGTCTGGAGCACAGTTGTTGTCGTTGAAGGAATATTTTGCCTGTGGGAAGATGGCCTATTTATTAAGGTTTTGCTATTTGGTGTGTGTGTGTGTGTGTGTGAGTGCAGTCTGCACTCCAGCGTCCTGCGGAACGATCCGGGCTCTCGGCGGTCCAGTAACAGCACGATGCTGGAAGGCGGTGGTGCTCTGGGCAAGTTTGATTTCGAGGTGTCTGATTTCTTCCTGTTTGGCTCCCCGTTGGGTCTGGTGCTGGCTCTGAGGAAGACAGTCGTTCCTTCCCTGGATGGTGAGACGGATCCTGATTTCTTGGTTTAATGTTATGACTGGTATGTGTGTGTATATATAGAGAGATGGATAGATACTCTCAGATGGAGTTCAACATGTTTGGGCTCTGTTAGGACCCTGTTTTTCCCCCTCTTCTGCAGTGGCTCATCTCCGGCCAGCCTGCCAGCAGGTGTATAACCTGTTCCACCCTGCAGACCCGTCGGCGTCACGCCTGGAGCCTCTGCTGGAGAAGAAGTTCCACCTTTTGGCTCCCTTCAGCGTCCCACGCTACCAGCGCTTTCCTCTCGGTGACGGGCACTCGGCCTTACTGGGTAACGTTCCTGACTGGGTCCGACCCCTCCTAAGCAGCCACGTTCTGTCCCTTTGTTTGCTCCTGTGCATAATATGTAGCTTTGGTTATCATCCTGTGCACGTCGGCTCCAGGTTCTAGGTCCCCCGGGACTGTCCCCTGGCGTTTGTCAGCTTTAATGTACCACCACGTCTGTGTTGAATGTGCATAACAGCCCTGCATTCTGAGTGATAGCAAGAGTGTGCGATATTGAAAAATAAATGTCTGATTGTTTTTTTCTGAGATTTTGTCGGATGATTATTAGATTTCAGGTTATTAGATCATATTACCCGAATTGGCACACTGTCAAGCATTTGTCTCCTCATCTGTTGCTTCTTGTCGTACCGCACTTTTTTGTGAAATTTTTTTGATGTGTGATGTGTCTCATGCCTTGAATCCTTTTAGGGAGTGAGTACGTGAACGTTTAAGGCGTGTTTTCTTGCAAAGCGAGTGACGTACCGAGTTAAAACCAGAAATGAGATATCATCGTAGACCATAAATATTGCACACCCTAGTTAGGGCCGGTCTGGAGTCGCTCTGCGGCAATATGCCCACCGGAGCAGTGTCTTTTGGCCAAGTATAACGATTCTTGAACAGGACCGGGCTTTTCCTTTATACACAAATCAAAACCAGGTACCTTTCGCAGCTTAGTTCCTTCCTTCCCGCTGTCAGAATGTTAAACACAGTCTGCACTCGGACAGCTGTTTTTAAAAAGCAGTTCTGTTTCCGAAAGGGCAAATGAAGGCGTTACATAAATCACCTGCCTTTAGAGTCCTATGAGAAGTGACTCGCCAGCTTTTTAGTCCTTTCCTCAGTGCATCGTCTGGACCGTCCCATTAAGTAAAAGCCGTGTTTTTGTCTGAGTCGAACCCTTATTCATTCCAGTCTGTGTTACTCTGGTTCATACCTCTGTTCATGCCATGTCTCTGTCTGTCTTTCTTTCTGCTTTGTTCTGTCTTTTTTTGTCTCCCCTTCCCGCCGTGTCCTCCTATGCCCTCGTGCCACGGCCGGTGCGTAGTGGAGACCCTGCAGAGCAACCCACACCTCCTGCTGGAGAGTGGAGGCCGCTGCCACGACGGCTTAGGCGAGACCTCCATCCCCGTCCCCGTGCTCAACTGGCAGGCCGCGCCAGCCACACCGGAGTGTGTGTACCCATTCCTGATTTGTTTGTTCACCTGCAAAATGTGTCTCGTGTCGGTCTGTGTGTGTCCAGTCTTAGTGAAATGAACCGTTTCGTTCTGCAGGGACCAACCTGAAGTGCGCATGCATTTTAAAACATATAAAGTGCCCGTGCGTGCCCGGGGTTCGGGCACTGAATGATGCGTTTTGAAGTTCGTGCCAGCGTCGTTTAATGTAGAGATTTAACAAAACCTCGTTGACCAGGCTGCAAACAAAGGCCGTGCCAAATAGGATGGGAAATGATGATATGCTTATGAAATACATCTCACCACCCAAGAGACCTGGGTTCAAGTCCCGGCGGGGCCTTCTGACCAGGTCTGGTGTCACATGGGTGCTTGGGTGGCACTGCAACAGTGACCCCTGCGATTGACAGGCGCCACATCTAGGGGGTATTCTGGGACTCCTCTGTAATCTGTAAATTCAGAGGTTTAAAAGTTAGTCATATCGCGTTAACGTCCGAGATCTCATATATATCTATGTATATATCTCTCTCTCTCTCTCTCTCTCTCTCTCTCTCTCTCTCTCTCTCTCTCTCTCTCTCTCTCTCTCTCTATATATATATATATATATATATATATATATATATATATATATATATATATATATATATATATATATATATATATAGGAAATACAAGTCTACGTCTAAATCGTGGTGGAATGACAGCAAACTAGTACGAGTGAACCCTTGCGACACCTGCTGATAGAAAAGAGAATTGCAGGCACAAACCGACGTGATGACACGTTCGTTTCCGGTTTTTCAAGATTTATAAAAGATGCAAAGATCCAAATTCCTTTCTTGTACATAGTAAATGTTATTATTATGTCATATTATTGTTAAAACAAAACCGAGTCCTGTTTCAGTGTAGAAAGCCGTCAAGAAAACACAAAGCGTTTATATTTATTCAAAAAAAAAAAGATTGTCTTTTAAAGACCGCCTTGTACACATTTCTGTTCATTTCGACTCGTTGCCTTACGGATACTGTTATTATTAAATTTTCTCCCTTTCGGTTCCTAATAATAACCTTTTAGCTTTATTTCAGTTTGTTTTCGTAGTTCAATGCTGTCTCTGTGTTCATAGCGGACGTAATGCATTCTCACGGAGGGGTGTTCATAGAGAACTCGTACCCCTCGTCCCCTGCCTCGGCGTCGATGTCGCGCATCATCCGGAGACCCAGCGAGGTCAGCATCGCCAGCCAGGTCTCAGGCATGGCTGACAGTTACACTGCCTCTAATATCGCCAACAGTAAGTCCGAACACACACATGTACAAACACACAAGCTACAGTGGGCGCTCGATACAGAGCATTTTAGATTGTACAGATAATATTTGTTGTATAATTTGTTCACAATCTAATGATGAGTCTGAAATTTGAGGGGTATCCACATTCGGTGTTTGTAATACTTACAAAGTATAAAGCACATGTAAAAATCAGAGATAACAGGATACATTTAAAGGCACTGATCCTAATTGTTATTATTGTGTAGCTAATTGATGGAGAGCATATTATTAAACAGAGGTGGAAAGAGTACAAAAATGTTCTACTCAAGTAAAAGTATTATTACTTAAGTCCGAGTAAAATTACCGGCCAGAAAACCTACTCATTTAAAAGTAAAAAGTAGCTCATATAAAATTGGGATCTAAATAATGATCAGGTCTCGCCTCTGGCAAGGTCAGGACTGTCGTTACCTGTGGTTGGCAGCATGAAGACCAGTTCTCTGTTCACTGCCAGTCCAGAATTTCCTGTATTGCTTATGAAAGTCCCGACGTGGGTACCCTTCAAATAAATGATCAGTTCAGATAAATATTTTCAAAAGCTTCACCCCTTTTATGTTGTTTTGTTTATCTCGTAGCACAAGCATGCCATCTCAATCAGTCCAAAAAGCTTAGCCTTTTGTCCCAGCTGGCCCTTCCTTATAATAAAATGTCCTCAAGGAGCCCGTCCCCAAAAGCTCGCCACAAGTTGGTCAGTAGCAGAGCGGCGGGCTCAGAGGAGGCCGGCTGCTTCGAGCCCTCCGCTCTCTTCGACTCCAGGGCACCCTCGCCAAGCATGCAGCTGGATATGGAGCAAGGTACTTGAGCCAGAGCGTGGAGGAATCCGGGGCCCTTCACCCTTTCCTCCCTTCGTTGCTGTCCTGTTCCATGTACCTGTTAGTCCAAACCTCACTGTCCTGCCCTGCTAGCTCTCACTCGGCCTCACAGCAGCTCTCTGTTCTTTGCTGTAACTGCTTTTTGTTGTGTTTTTTTGCTCTGAACTCGCTCCTCGGCTCTCACTCATGCCAACGCCATTCCTCAAGGGTCTCCATGTCCGGAGTTGCCGAGCTTTTCTCTGCGTGTCCGAGGAGAACGCGTCTCTGAAGATGCTCCAAATGAGTTATGACTTTTCCGTGCATGCTGGTTTCTTTAAGTTGGACGTTGGAGCTTTTTGGGAAGCTTTTGCTTGTGAGCCGTGCAAGTGGACGGGAGCGTTAATGCACCGAACTATTGGCCTCAGAGTCCAGTTCAAATCCCGGCACTGCCAAAATACAACTGTAGGACCCTTAACTCTCAGTTGCTTATGTTCTGCATTGTAAGGTTCTAGTTAAAAGGTGTCTGCGAAGTGCTGTTAATGGAAAAGATCCAGCCTAAAATGGAGGTCAATGAAAAGCAATCCGCTATCGGTGACAGACGTCCAATAGCAGTATTCGTGAAAGCTTTTGTAGTAAAGCATCAGCCATATGGTGAAGTACCCCTAATGTTTGTAATGGTTCCCTTGAGTCGACCGGTGATGGATCCTTTCATTTGTCCCAGTTTAGTACTGCTCAGCTACAGTTACCCAAAATCATAACGCAAAGCTTATTGTGTAATAGTGTTGCAAAATCTCATGCAACTTCGTGAGTCATGGATTGAAAGCGAAAATTAAAAGCAAAGCACTTCCTCAGGACATGCGCTGCTAATTCTTATTTCCTCTCGGTTGGCTCCTTTCCAGAAAGTCATTAGTAATCTTTTTAGGACTCATGGAGGTTTATTTGCACTACGAATATTGTACTGTAGATGTAAAAATAAAGAGAAACACCATAAACACAGAGCAGATCTTCTGTACTGAATCGTGAATCGTGACTCGTGAATCGAGTCTCGGCTGAAATCGTTCACGTGGCTCGATTCGTACAAGTTTAAGAGAGTACCAAGACACATTTTTCTGGTCAAGATGCGTCCAGTTAAGAGGTGGTCGAGAACCGAGGTACCGCTGTAGTTGTATGCAAGTATGGTTATGGTCCGGATTGCAGGTTTGTCACTGTATCGTCCGGTACCGCCCTGTCTGGTGTAGAACGATAGATTACTACCCTGCTCATGAAGGCTATCGCTAGTTTGCGTTTGTAAATATCCAGCGCTCCTCACTGACTTTGACCGGAACACCGTGCTTGCTGCGTCTCATTTTGTTTTCTGCATCCCGTCTCGTTCCGCTTGACTAGCTATCTGTTGGTCAGTGTAGCTATCCGGTTGATCAGGGCTCGGACGTTTTCGCCACCTCGTGATCATTTAGTAAGCTGCGTACAATGTGAGCGAACTTTCCCATTGCGCTGAATTCACTGTTTTTCTCTGTCCTTCACGTTTACCTGTGCCATATCTTGTCACCTGACCAGTGTGTAGAAGTTCTTAGGTTCCGCTGCTCCTCTGCTCTGTATCCTGGACCGCTCGCTAACCCTGCTGCGTTTGTTCGGCAGTCGCCGGCCGCTGGTGGGGAACGAAACGCATCGACTTTGCGCTCTACTGCCCGGACGCTCTGACGGCCTTCCCCACCGTGGCTCTACCTCACCTGTTTCACGCCTCCTATTGGGAGTCCACGGACGTCGTGTCCTTCCTGCTCAGACAGGTACGCCCGGGTCTGGTTCTGACCTGAGAACTGGAAGATGTGAACGTTTCAAGTGTCACTTTTTCCCTAATTGGCGTCCGTCTTCTGTCTAAGGTTATGAGGCATGAGAATTCCAGTATCCTGGAGCTGGATGGGAAGGAGGTTTCGGAGTTCACGCCCTCAAAACCACGGGAGAAGTGGCAAAGGAAGCGAACGCATGTCAAGATCAGGGTGAGATCTGAAAACTCCCTGCTTTTGTTTCTTTAATTTCTTCTCAATGTGTCGGAGATTTCGCCGTGCCTTTTTCACATCAACTAAGCGAGGAGTGCAGGAATTTTTATAGTTTGTTTTTGTGTTTTTGGACTAGAACGCTCTTAGATAAATAACCAAATGGTTCCATCCAGTCCCTGTGAGCTTTATTTCCATCATTCTCCAGCCTTTCAGCTCTAGTCACCAGATCTTTCTTTAATATCCATGTTTTTAGAGGCAGCCTGTTGCTCGTTCTATAAGCTCTCAATGAGCTGTTCTGCCCGGCGACCGAGCTCTGATTGGTTAGCATGATGTTAAATTAGAACAGGCTCCAATTAAACATTTTACCTGCTGTCTCGGTCCATCAGTTTCGTCCTCGGTGTGAAGGCAGGCGTTAATAGACGTGTTCTTTTTCAAAACTTGATAGTTTTTTGTTTTTTTTTTGTCTATAACAATTGTGAAAAGTTTATCACACTAATAGAAGACTTTATTTTATTTTTTTTACCAATTTCCTTTTTGTAGAATGTAACAGCGAACCATCGTGTGAATGATGGAGTTTTCACGGAGGACGGCCCGCAGGTGGTGACAGGGCGCTTCATGTATGGCCCGCTGGACATGGTTACTCTGACGGGAGAAAAGGTACAGCAAATGTTCACATTTGATGTCATACAATCATATCATGTTGATATTGGTGTTACTTTATTATTTATTAAATAACTGTATCTGACTAGATAGATGAGTTTCATTCTTACATTTATTGAGTCTTGGTCCTAACAAGGTTATATCGTTTAGGAAATAGTAATAAACATGAAGCTTATTCGGACCGCTCGTATGGCTGTGTATTACAAACGCTTTCACAGCCTTAAATTGGATGAAACCAAATGTTAGTATGAACTGGCGTGTTTTCATTTGCGTTTAAAGGTTGACATCCACATAATGACACAGCCTCCGTCGGGTGAGTGGGTGTACTTCGATACAGAGCTGACCAACAGCAGTGGTCGTGTGTACTATACGATACCCGAAAGCAAACGACTGGGGATCGGGGTGTACCCTGTCAAAATGGTGGTCAGGTACGTGCTTGTACCAGGAATTTCATATTGAAACTCTTTCTAAGTCTATTTTGGGACTAATCTGAAGTCATTTTATGGAATCGAGTTGAAAACTTGCTTTTATCTGTTTGCCTTCCATACAGAGGTGACCACACATCTGCAGACAGCTACCTGACTGTGCTGCCACGTGGCACCGAGTTTGTGGTCTTTAGCATCGACGGCTCGTTCGCTGCCAGCGTGTCCATAATGGGCAGTGACCCTAAAGTGAGAGCGGGAGCGGTGGATGTGGTCAGGTGTTATATTTATTTATTTATCCAGTCTGTCTGCTTGGTAATCAATATAATGATCAGATTCATGTTGATTTTGTAGTGGCTCGTTGCTGCGATGCGTCAGCGCGTCCGCCATATTGGCCCAGGCAAGACCTGCTTATAAACATACAAGTGAACGGAGGAGCTGCGTTTTTCCGGTTAAAATGCACAATAACCGAATTATTTCTCAACCGATTTGAATGATTCGGTTTTAGATTCAAAGCTCGTGATCTACGTAGAATACAAAAGAGTTTTTGTCAGCGCTAGGCAGTGGTGGAAAATAATTCCTTGTCATGAGAAATGGAATGCATTGATTTCTTTATAATTTAATGTATGAGATGTTTAGACGGTGTAAGTTCTTGAAACGCCCTTTACTTTCATGTCCCCATTATTTGGCTTTGATACGGGTCAGAACTCGGCTTGTTTACTTTAAAATGCTGACAAAAAACTCAATTATGTTTTTAGAAGTTGCAGTGGGCACTGGCAGTCAGTCTGCTTTGTTTGTGATAAACAGAACTCAACGGTAATTTACAGTACAACTCATTATTAGCCTAATAAATAATGTAATGAAAGAAATAATAGATCAACAAAAGTATATGTAGTGTGAATAGTAGTATTCTACAGTGTGTAACATAGTGAGCATTATATTATAAAACTATTACTATTTATACTTCATATACAGTGTACTATTGCTTATCTATTACTATTATTGTTTTATTATATTACATTATTTATTAGACTAGAATCAGTTGCGTTTTCCAATACAATCATTGCAGAATTATGAGGAGTTGCCTGGAGCAATATGGCGACCGCTCATAACATATGGGAGCTGGCTGTGACTGCACTGGGAGAACGTGTAGTAAATCTTAAAACAAGAAATCGAGAACACGTGCTGTTCGAGGTCCAGACTTCATCAGGCTGACCTTTTGCAGTCTGTAAATGGCAGCGGTTCCTTAACCGAGTGCTGCTTTCTGAACATGGCTCTGAATTGGCTCTGTCCTTTCTGTCAGACACTGGCAGGACCTGGGCTACCTGATCGTCTACGTGACCGGGCGTCCGGACATGCAGAAGCAGCGAGTGGTGGCCTGGCTGTCGCAGCACAATTTCCCTCACGGCATCGTGTCCTTTTGTGACGGCCTGGTCCACGATCCCCTGCGGCACAAAGCCAACTTCCTGAAGTCCCTCATGTCCGAGGTGAGAAGCGGAACGTGGCGGACCAGGCATGGTAACAAATCGCATAAAATGCTTTAACAGTCGTGCCTGCTGCTCTGTCTGAAGGCGCAGATGAAGATATTTGCCGCGTATGGCTCCACCAAGGACATCTCGGTCTACACGTCGCTCGGTTTACATCCGTCTCAGATCTACATCGTGGGCAGACCGACCAAGAAAATGCAACACCAGTGCCAGGTAAGGCTCCACGGATTCCCGTTCCCCTATGCTGGGTGTTTCTGCGGTTATTTTGTTTATTGTAATCTGGAAAGGACTCGCCTCTGTTTGTTTACTGATGTAAAAGTGCTATTATCGTCAAGCAAATTCATTGGTGAGAAATGTACAACGTAGCGTAAATTTGCAAATAAAATGCTCTATAGTAGCCTTGCCATATCTTAAATAACCGAGTGAGAACATTAAGAATAAGTTTTAATTGGAGGTTTAATTGCGTAGGGGAGCGTGACCTGTGAATGCACCTGCACCTGTTCGAAAAATGCACCTGCATTAGATGCCGCCATAAACAAAACTCGCGTTCTGCGATGCACATAGTGGCATTTTTGCATGACGATAATGCCCACTTGGTCTAATTACCACCTGGGATCGCTTCTAATAGCAAACAAGTAATTATAGTGATAGCTACATTAATTGAACAGTAGCTGTTCATAAATCAGATATAGACTTATGTACATGTTCTTGAGCACCTCGGAACTTCCATTAATCATCTCATTTTCTCTCTTAACGTCTCGTAACTGTTCCTTCTTTCATCTCCCGTCTCTTTCTCGTGGCAGTTTATCTCGGACGGCTATGCGTCCCACCTGTCGCAGCTGGAGTACAGCCAGCGCTCGCGGCCGGCCAAAACCGGGAGCACCCGCGTGACCCTGCGTAAGGGCAGCTTCGGCCTGGGCGCCAGCGGCGACTTCCTGCGCAAACGCAACCACCTGCTACGCACCATTTCCTCGCAGCCCACGTCCTCCTCTACGCCCGCGTCCGGCGGGCACGGGGGCCGGCCCGAGCGTGCCCAGAGCCAGTCGGAGTTTGACCGCGAGCGGGCCGAGCGCGCGCAGAGGAGCATGAGCATCGCCGCCGGATGCTTCGGGCGCTCGGGCAAACTGGAGGGAGGAGCGCTGAGCCCGAAGTAGCTGTCCGTCACCTTTTGGGATCGGAAGGGGTCGGGACGCGATCGGCTTTTCTGATGTAGCGTGACTCGCGTTTGAGATGCCGGATGGTTCCAGTGAGGTAGAAATCTAACGCCTTAAGCATCGCTCTGGGTTCTGGAATCTGCTCCTAGGTTGAATGTACAAAACAAAGGGAGTTGGGAGGAGGGTACAGGCGCACGTCGTTCTCCAAAAAGTGTCCATCTGTAAATACGTGCCTCCCTTCACGTCCTCAGGGCAGCCTGGACAGACGAGCCAGAAGCTACACCCCCTCTCTTCGCCAGCCGCTAGCCCTTATGCCCTTGTTAGTCCCTTTTTGTTACCGAACTACTCTCGTGGAGGGGCTTCTCACCCTTTTGGCAATACAGAGCCACCACTTTGTAATCTTGCGTTGGGACCGGCCTGCAGGTGATCAGAGGCCTTAGTTCTTCACGTGACACGGACCGGACGCTGGCCTTTTTAGACTTGTAAATGAGCAACGATCCCTTTATCTGGCCATCCGCTTGCAATACCTCTCGACGCCCCTAGGGTGCTTGACGCTCCAGCCCCCACTTCTCTGGTGCAGCATGCCATGTACAGCCAAGCAAGGATCCTCCGTGCTTTCTTCTCATCGTCCCGTCTGTACTCTGGAGTGAAAACCTGCTGCTTTTCTTCAAAATCGTGACGCTGAAGCGAACAGACACCGGTCAAGTTTTTCTCATCGATGCCAAACGGCGGCCAAAAAAAAACATTCCCGGAAGCGCTACCGTACGTCCTCGCTCTTTATTTTGTGCACTGGCTGACAGATCCTCGTTACCCCCTCGTGTGGCTGCGTATCGTTACGACGTAGTGCATGACGGTAGTATTAATCACGTAAGACGTGCCAAGACTAGGTAGATCCTTTTTGACGTACTACTGAGTATTTGATCCGAGAGTATAATATATATAAATATAATATATACTGTACATATATAATAGGCTTTTAAGGTGTTTGCGTAGAACGTTTTTAAACTTTCGATCATTTCAGGTGAACATGAAGTCCTTTAAGTCAGTGCTCCAGCTTTCCCCTTCATTTGCACGCCGGATGTACAGACTCTTACTGCGGCGTTATCGTTCAGTCATTAAGCTGTGATTTTATTTTCCAAAATCCGATGGCATGATCAGTCGTAGCCAAATATGTATAAAGCTATTTTTAAGAGGTCAGACGGAGGCGCGTCGTATTGAATTGCGAGCTGTAGTTTTTATTTGAGTGCTGGGAGGATATTCAGGGCATTGTTGGGAGCAGGACCGATGTCGGTCTGTATCGGGAACAAAACGAAAGCGCGTGTAGATATTGTAAAGATGTACATTGTACTTAGATAGGACGTGTATGGTCAGGAGTTATTTATGTAGACTCAAAGTATTGTACAAGTCAGATTTTACTGTATTCATGGTCGCCTTTATTTGATTTTTTCTGTCATAACGGAGACGGTTTATTTAAGGACCAACGAGACGTAACGCAGGTCTATCTGGTCTAGAGCTAATCCACAGGAGACACCACCGCACAGACAATCAGTCTCGGGCACACAACGTCCTGTCAGTTCAATTTTTGGAGGAACGTCAAACCATGTTCGTGCAACCTCTCCTAAAAATGCCGGTTGCTTTGCTAAGGGGATGTACTATAGTCTATCAAAGTTTGCCTGTCGGTAGAAAGTGCAAAGCTGTGAAGGTCTTATTTAATGCTGATTGGCCATTTAAAGCTGTAAGACGAAATTTGTTTCCTCACATTTTTACCCTCGCTGTTCCTGCCCAGGGGTGGGAGGTCGGTAGCCCATTAAATGGCTGCAAAGGTATTTATTTCTCCCTAATGTGATCTGGTGGTTTGATGACGAGCTCCTGGTCGAGCGGTGCTTTATTTGGTAATGTCCTCTTAGGCCTGATTAATTCCAGGGTAGGCACCGGACCCTCCCACATGACCCTGACCTGGAAAAGCAAGGATAAAGTGAGGTGATTTTATTCTAATGATGGGAAAAAGATCCAAGCTCTTAAAGCGTAGTTGCATTAATTGTGAGTCAAACTGGACATGGAATTAAAGCTGCCCAGTACAGGGTTTGACCCCACTGCTCCCGGGTCATTTCATGCACGTTAAGTATCAGGATTGATTAGGGCACTACGTTCCATAAATTTCAGTTTTTGGTCAGAAAAAACGCTCAAGTGCAGCGTCTGTGGCACAGACCCAGTGTTTTAGGACTGAACGTTCTGCAAATGGGGGATTTGGTTATGGTCCAAAATGTCCATCCATGTCCAAGTGGGTGGCGACCGAGAAGGCGCTGCAATCGTTGCTCGGAATGTTTGCTGAAAGTTAAGAGCCAGCGGCAGGATTCACGAAAGCTTTCTAAAGAAAAAAAGAAGAATTGCGAAGGTTCTTCAGACAAACACAAACGTTCATAAGGATGTTCTTAAAAGCAATTCGCGAAAAAACCCTAAAGTTCTCAAGTATCAGCTTGAGAAAGTCTCTGTTTTCTGACGTAGGCTACGTTGCATTTTGAGGCTTGCAGTATTGGAGCTCAAGTCCCTTTTTCATCTGCATTTATCGCTATTTCCGTCATTTACTTTAATAGGAGGGAAGAACATCAAAGCAAACGTTCAAAAGATTTAGCAAACAAGACACTGAGGTGAGATGGTGGAAGAAATGGAGAACAGGGGGGGAAACAACACGATAATTGTCCTGTGATGGCGGGAAAGTTCGGTAAATTTCGACACTACCTCACGAACTCCACTAAATACAGAACTCCACTAAATACAGAACTCCACAAGTGTGTTTCTGTCGTAAGGTTAAGATAACATTTAAGAACGTAACGTTTTCGGGAATACTACTTGTTTTTCGAATTGTTTTTAAGGAAAGAGGCAAGAAAAAATACGATCATTCTTCCTATTTTTCGTCAACACACATTTAGGAATTTCTTTCTTAAGACACTTCGTGAATCCGGCCCCAGCTCCTGGAAACAGCTGGGTTCAAACAGTGGGGGTGAATCCAACAGCAATCCGTGCCAGCCCTGCTACAGAATGGCGTCCCACTGAATGGTGCCCTGTGCCCTTCGGACCCGCTTTAGCAGGACATGTGGAGATCTTGTGAAACTGCTTGAAACGTCTACAATCGTGTTAAGGCTCGTTAGTCCTAGTGGTTAAATGTTACAGATACAAAACGCATGAAATGGCAGATGTAATGGGGTCCTTTGTCCACCAGGGTGCAGCATCCGCTCAGAAGATCTGTTACCTTTTAATTTACCGTATTTATTTGACTGTTTTAATTAGAGTTAATGGTAAACAGTGACGTCCTCCTCCAGCCATGCTATTTCAGTATTAGGACTGCCTAATTCCGTCATCCCGCCATCAATCCTACCTGCCCTGACATGCGTGACCTCCTCTTTAGGTGCATGTGCGCTCTGCTGTATATAGATCAAGTCTCGTCGTTTATATATTGCAGGTTTATATACGACACCAGGTCGGGTTTCGAGTGCAAGGTTTAATTTTTCAACGACAAATTACAAACGCCCTGTCCTCTGTTCGGTATTGGAGTTATTTGCACACGTTTTTGAAGCTTAAGGCACAATGCTGAGAAACACCGTACAGCCAAGCCGAGGAGCAGGACCACCAGGTGAGTATGGCCAACCCTAACTCGCTTTACAGGAGTGTGCAGCTACGTATTTATTACATTTCGCAGAAACCTCGGTGTTTCTAACCGTCCTCTCGAAATCCGGCTGCAACACTCTAATGACACTTGGTCTGGGGCAAAGGACTTCACAGCTTTTCCACCCACTTGTGCTCGATTCTGTATTATTGTACTGTGGATTAAATACAGTTGGACAGCAAAGCTTGTTCTGTTGTCTTTCCTAGGTCAGATTTATGTATGACAGACAGTTATGCGATTAAGAACGAGCAGTGAAATGTTTAAACATTTGTCTGCGGTTACGTGGAAATGTTACTGGTAGGAATTCACGATTCGTAAGTGATGGAAAACTTTAGTCCCTTACAAATAAAAGAAGCGACTACAAACAGGTTTAAAAATCGCTTTTATTGTAGCTATTGTATCTTAACGAGTTCTGGAAACTAATTCAAACGTGTGTACCTGTATACAAATGTAAACAAGAAGACTCCTTAGTCCCCTGGAATAAAATAAACCAAGATGAGCATGATGTATGATTGCCCTCTGCTGTTCACAAGGTGCTATTGCATTAGATGGTCCAATTAAGACCACGTAATCCAACGTGACGGTGTTTACGCTGTAAGTAGTAAGATACGTGGAGTCTAGATGTTTTCTTTCCCCCTCGTTCTCGTTTTTCTTGAAGTCCTAATAATCGTAACCTTTTCTTTAAAATATTGAAAAGTTTGCGTGATTTTCTGGTACTCAGCAGGACCGAGATGCGTCAGCTGGTGCCTTTTGAGTGCTGAGTTCTTGGCCCTACATATAACAGTGATCAGAAAACATCTACGATGTTTAACCTTGAGGCAGTTGAGCTACATCTGGTTGAATTTCTGAAAAATGTGTGACTTCCTGCTACTCAGGACTGAGAAACGTCAGCTGGTCCCTTGTAGGTGCTGATTTTTTTTGGTACCAGGTTCTACCTACAGCAGTGGTGATCAGAAAAACATCTATGAATGCTCCTTGAGGCAGATGAGCTACATCTGGTTGACTTTTTCATCCAAGAAGAGGAATCTGACAATTCTGGACTATAGGTACATATGTCAAGTCCAGAAAGACAAAATAATTGGAACAAACCAAGCAAAAGCCAACGGCGTTCCATAAGGTTGTATGTCAATCTCATACAAGTACCTCAAACTTACTTTCTTCTTACAGAAATGGGCATCATGATGCTTTTTTCTTGTCACTTTTTTACAAAATGAGCCTATATAAATTACATTTTTAGAACTGTGCAAAAGTCTTAGGACACCATTAGAGGTTTTTTTTAATCAATGGTATCATGATCATATATTACAATCACAATGATTGTCTCATTTTTTTTTTTCAGGTTTTGCATCCAAATGTCCTGTATTTTCAGGTTGTAAACCGAGAAAGAGAGGTGGCCTAAGACTTTTGCACTGTACTGTATGTTAACGTAGAGGAAATTAAACAAGTTAATTGGTAATAGACTTGTTCATGTTGGCATGTCTGTGCTTTATGGCTTCCCGTTGTATGCATCTGTGACTCAGAACGTGAGAACATGAACAAATATTAGTTTAAAAAGCATCCGAAAGAAATGGAACAAACATCCAGGTGTTGTGGTCAAACTGAAAGCAGGCGTACAGAACACCGTGACCCTGCTGTGGTGTTCTGTCCTTGCAGGAGACAATACACAGAGAGCTTCCTGGAGCGTCCCCATACTTATGAACAAGAGCAATTGTTAGCTGAAATGACCCCAGGTAATGGAAATCCTGTGCAAACTCGTATTGGATAATCAAGTCCAAACCACAATACTGTCCTAAATGGCATGCCACATTAGGACACATACTGATCAGCGGCGTGCGGTTCGAAAGGATAGAAGGATGGAAAATTCCACCTAACCCACCGAGTTCTTCTGAACGTCGGGTTTGCAGTCGTCTGCATGAACAAACTTTACACCAGACATGAGTGTATCTAAAATCAGACATTTATTAAGTAGATCATAATTTACAAATTAAATAAAGAAATTTCCTCTTTGTTCGGGTCATATTCGCAGGATTCGCAGCAAGAAGATCTGGGGCTCAGCTTTACCTCCATTAACATTCTGCAATAAGGAACCGAACTAGAATTAAACAGACTTGCACATGCGTACGATAATTTGGATCACGATGGGTGTGTAGAGCTCACCTTTCTATCTCCGGGGTGCCCAGCGTTTGTCAGACGTTTGGTCCTGGCTGCTGATCTGTGTGTACAAAATGAAAAATTGTTTTTTGAACGAGACAATTTGCAGGTGCTGCATTTAATTCCAGGGTTGCCAGATCCCGCCAGAGAAACAGCAGGTCTGTGGAAACGATCCCAACCCCAAAAGAAGTGAATTGGCTTTACAAAAAGCCCAAAACAGGCTTGATCAGTTTTAAAAAAAGTAGAGTATAATATATAGTTTCCCTTTAACTTTAACTTCAGAGATCAAACAAAAACCACTTGCAGGAATATTAGAGAAACCCAACTAATCAACAACCGACAAAAACCTGCAACTTTGAAGTCTTTATAGAAGCTGCTTAGATTAAGTGGACCTGGCAACATGCACGCCTTTGCCTTATTTGATTTTCCACATTTTCATAAATTCCCTCCGCCTTGCGCTTTAAGAACCGCCCTTCACTAGATCATTAGTAGAAGTTACTCAGACTGAATTCGGACCTGTTGGACCTGCTGTATTTCCCTCATGGCCAGGCGGATGGACGGGTACAGGCGGGGCACAGGTCTGCACTCCGGATCGTCCTCGTTTTTGTAGTCCTGCTCGCCGGCTTCCAGCCTCCTGTACCTGTCAGACAGACGCCTCAGCACGGGCGCTCTGGGGTTCTCCAGCTCCGCATTCGGCCCCGGTGGTTGGAAGAGCCTCTGCATTTCCAGGTGCACGTGATTCGGGTCTTTGTGAACGTCACGCTTGGCGTCCGAGCTCCCGTGGTCGACGGCCGCTGCCGTCAGGGCCTTCAGCTCTAAATAGTCCGGCTCGTGGTCACACGTCTGTTTGGAGCAGCGGATAGAGGAGAAACTTTAGAGACTCTAAACTTTGTCTTTTTTTGTTAATAAAATCTGGTCTTTCATTTTTACCATACTAAAAACACAAACTCAGATCCTCTGCAACAGGACAAGATAAAGATCATAAACAGATGGAATTAAAAAGAAAAAGTGGTGCACATCCACGTCATTACTATCTAAAAATTAAAAAAAAAAATAGCAATGCCAAGATAAGGATAGCTGAATATCTGGCGGAAACCAACCCTTCAAAATATTTTTGGAGGTAGTTCGAGCCGCCATTAACACTTTTCTTGAGAAGTAAGAGCCACATCTAATCTCCCGATACAAGCAGGAACGTCAGCAGAGGAGACCAGACAAAATATATGAATATAATCCCAAACAGTGCCTGAATTACATCTGACATCTTTTTTCACTTTAAAAAAGCACGACAGTCTTAACTAATATATCACATTTTAGAAGAAGCTAAAATATTGTGCCAAATCACATCCCAATCCAGAGTTACCCTCAGAGCACTAAGCCAGTTTCTCCCAACCTTTTCCCCTTGGAGCCCCCCTATGAGTATCTAAGAAAAACTGCGCACACGGACCAAACAGTGATTCGTTCCAAATCTTTGGCAAGAATACTTCAATTCCATCCTTTTTCCTTTTCTTTTGGGTTATTTTCTTCATTTTTTCGCTTTTCTCTTTTCAAGACGGCTTAACATTTAGCTAAAAATCAAACATTTTTCCAAACATTGGAGCATTTTTCTTTGAACATCCCAACAGAGCAGACCTGCGCACACATCCTTACAAAAGAATAATAATGATTCATCATGTGTACTCGTTTTGGAGTTAAAGCATCTGTTTTAAGTGGGTGAGTGTCATTTTCATTTAACATAAACTTTGACAAACTCAGAGCACCTCAGAGCAGACAGAGCGCCCCCTGTGATATTTGGACCCCAGGTTAGGAACCATGGCTCTCTGTTCTAACTGCTTCTACGGCTGAGTTTTTCATTTTGATTACCAGGTTATTTAAATGCTTAAGTATGGGATGTTCGGCTAAACAAGTGTGTATGGGATGGGATGTTCCTAAACCACTCCGTGTCTGGTTTGGGGAATTCAGTCAGGGATTGTGATGTTACCTGTCCACACGGCACAGTGAGCAGCTCCATAAAGGGCTTGATTCCAACGTGGGTGTGATACCGGACCAGTTCAGTCAGAGACGAGTGAGCTCGGTCCTCGCCCAGAATCACGTACTTGCTGTTACTCTGCATATCGATCATGTAGTGGCGCAGGCGGTCCGTACCCCTGTGACCCAGAAGCACAATTGTTACTGCGGGACACGTCGGCCGAACCGATGCTTAGAGCCATTTTAGATCGATTCGCTTTACTTGTAGGTAAGAGTGTAGCCTTCTCGACTTTGTCCGACTCGAATCAGAAAGCAGCCCACGGGCTTATCCTTCAGCAGATCGTCCGCTTGCCTGTAAAACGAAAGGCATTTAGATAAGCAGAAGTCACTTAATATCTCTAAAGGCCTCTTCAAACTCTGAAAACTCCCTGCATTTACTTTCTTTAATGTCCCTTCTCTTAATGTGTCATGGAAATGAAAAAAAAAAAAATCAAAGACACAAGCGAAGACTAGTGCTGGAAACAATTCTACATTTATCCCCATCATTCTCCAGCCTTTCAGCTCTATCCCACCAGATCATTTCTTTAATATCCATGTTTTTAGAGGCAGCCTTTTGCTCGTCCTATAAGCTCTCGATGAGCTGTTCTGCCCGACGACCGAGCTCTGATTGGTCAGCCTGATTTTAATGCAGAAATCAGAACAGGCTCCGATTAAACATTTTACCCGCCGTCTCAGTCCGTCAGTTTCGGACTCTGTTTTCTTTTTCAAAACTTGTTTTTTTTGGTCCATAATAATCGTCTGAATGGAACCAACCTCCGGGTGATCATGCCGTGGAACCAGCAAGGGAATGTGCCATTTTGTGCCACCTTGCGGGCCTGCGTCTCCCTGAACCAGCGGATGGTGTTGCTCCTCTTCTTCTGTTTCTCCTGGATCCATTCCTCGTCGTCGGCCTGACACAGCAGGGTCATCAAATCGCTGTGCTCCTGCAGATCGTTATCAAATGGGGTCGCCTGTCCGAAAAACAGAGGGTCAGACAGGAAGTCCCTCCAAGAGAACCACCGGCAGCGATGGCACATTGGGGAGGTAATCCCCATGGCACTGACCAGGAAAAATGGTTAAGGAACAGTCATGGACATACCTCGAATTGCTTACTGCGTGGCCGGGGTACAGGTGCAAGAGCAAGTGCTGCCAGTATTGCCCGAGGTCTGGGCTGGGGCTTTTTCTTCCTTGGCATAGGAACTGGGGGAGAAACGGGTCCTGAAACGGCATCAGGACAATGAGGCCATTAAGGTGTGCCAGTAAAGGAAACGAGGAGTAGCTTACATTCTTTAAATATATGTAAGTATAGGAGCTTGGAAGGTACATTATAAGCAGAAAAGTTTCGGAATTTCTAATCTTCAATCTTATCTTTCTACATATTACTTAGAGCATAAAGCGTACAGAATCGGTAAGCAGAAATAACCGAAATCGGTAGCGCCTGTGTAGGGTTCGCTCATGGCTGTGCGACAGTAGATTCCGTCACGCGAGGTAACAGCGTACACACGCCATTTCTGGTAATAAAATGACTATTTTGCATTAAAAAGGTATCACTATGGTAACAGCGACACGAGGAAATGGCGAAATGTGACACAGTGAGCGATAAAACATGACGAAAATAGTTACAGATGCTCCCAGATAAAAGTACAAAGTAAACTTTAAAATGCACAGTGCTACCTCGGTATCTCTACCCATTTTGACTAGAAAATTTGTCTCTTGCGCTGTGCTTATTGTGCTTCTCTTCATCTCTAAATCTACAGTACTGTATTCTTAGTGCAAATACACATCCATGGGTCCTAAAAAGGTTATTTGCAAGAGAAAACCGAAAGCAAAACAGGAATTGAATCCTCCAATCACCAACAGTGAGTGTTTTTTTATTTTTGACTTTCAATCCATGACCCACTAAATTCCATGATGTTTTTCAACACTTATAAAATAAGCTTTGTGTTAATGATACACTATAGACTATATTAAACATGGCCGCAAACATCTTATGATGGATTTGTTGAACATATCGCCATCATAAATCAGGAGCCCCTGTACAATAACTCCATTAATGCTGGGAATCTTATACAGGGGGGATTCTCCGGGGGTCTGGAACCCATTCATTCAGTTTACATTATTCCTTATGTGAGACATTTGTATGGATTTGTATCCATAGAAGGCACTGCTTTCCTTACTCTTGTTCTCTTGCTCTAACAGCAAGCGTCTGTTCTTCTCCTCCTCCAGCCTCCTCCTTTCAGCTTCCTCTCGTTCCTCTTTCTCTCTCTGGGCCTGCTCTTGCCTCCTGACCTCAGCCAGCAAGGTCAGGTACGTCCTCCTGCAGCGCACCGCGCGGTAATCTTAAAGAGAGCGTCACATTTAAATCGGCGTGATGCTAAGGTGGAAGTGCTGCAGACCAAACATTTGGTTATCAAACTACACCGATCCATGACTGTGATATGCTGAACACTTCTATGAATGCGTCTCCAAAAATAAAGAACGTAATCTCACGGGCATCAAAGACTGCAGTGCCAAGAACCCGATCTATGCAATCCCCAGTGATAAGACTGATGGCTTACGTGGCTTTCACATAAAAATGATCTCAGGTCATTAAGAAACTTGGCTAAAAATCTATTAACAATGAATAGCGCTCACTAAAGGGTACTAATGTCAATAGAACACTATTTCGAGTTCAGGGCCGGTATGACAAGTGCTCAGGCTGGGCTATACTGCTTCACAAAATGAGCTACTCACTTTTCTGAATGACAACAGCTGCTTTTCCCAGCCTCTCCAGTAGATGAGCCAACTCGTCCTGGTGCCAGTACTTAAAAAATAACCGGGATGAGCTGAAAGGCAAAAGGTGAGGCTGTTCTAAAATACTTCGAGTACGAAACAACTGTAAATATGTGATTTCAAACGTGTTTCAAAACCAACACGTTGATTCGAGGCATAAAACCCAGGCCTACCCGCACTTCCAACCACGCAGCTCAGTGGTATTCAGGATAGACATGCAGCTGAACGAATTAAAGAGAGAGTCGGGTTATAAAACATACAAAACAGACTCTGAGGAAAAAAACAGTACAGATTGGATAATAGCTTAGCATATATGCAGTACAGTCGAGTCCCATTATAGAAAACTCCTGTTATCTGAATTCCTATACATGGGTACCGGGCCCATTTTTACATTTGAGAGATGAACAGCTGTCCAGTCCGCACACAACAGACAGAAGGGCCAATCTGAGACGGATCTGCACGACTGTATTATGTTAATGTGACTGAAAATGGGTGGGGTTTTAAAGTTTAAGACCACAGGGCTCCTGTAGTATCTTCCAGAACGCAGTACATTGGCATAGCGGGGTTTATTCATAAAGCGGATTTGATTTATTAGTAGGTCATGTTTTGTCCATACCTTTGCTTGTCCAAAGGCAGACCTGGTTTAAGCCGCAGGATGTTGTATCTAATGGATAAAGAGAAAAATCCTTTACAAAAAAATCCTTTTTAAACATCCTTTTTAATCCTTTAAAGTCAACCCTGAATAAAAACCTACTTGTCTGAATTAGTTAATAATTAAGCAAACTACAACTCACCTCTGTGCAAACTCTTTAAACGTTGGTCGCCAGGAGAACCCTTCTCTTCGAATTCGGATGGTCTCCAGGAGCCCAATGTACCTCAGCTAGTAGAGAGGGGGAAAAGGATGGCAGCAAAATGAGTCTTAGATGCATTTACAACAAGGGTAAAAGGATTTCAGAACCTGCGCCTGACTTTAGAAAGGTCAACACAATGATATTGGATTGGACTATCAGAATCTGCCAGAGCATAATTTATGTAATTTAGTTTCTATCAATAGAGTCTCTAAACTATGGGCAGGTCACAGTTAGCATTAGCCAATTTAAATGACTACATACAGTACTGTGCAAAAGTCTTAGGCCACCGTTAGATTAGCTATACCATTTTTTAGCAGCAGTATAATGACCATATAGAATTATTTCTCAGTCTCTTTAATAGAATACGATTAGAAAATCCAGGAAATTTGTATGTATTATTAAAAACTGAAAAAAACAAATAAGAAAAAAAGTTAGGGGGTATGAACTGCAGGTACCCACCTGATCCATGATCATCTTCGAGTCCACCTGGTCGGGCAGCTTGCTGCCGTTGGGTTTGATGCATCGTACAAAGTGCGGGCTGGCTACAAACATCTTCTCCATCAAAACAGCCAGAGAATGCTGTGGGAGAAATCAGTTTAAAAACAAGCGGTGTCCACTTATTATAGAAAGCCCACAAGGAAAAATGTTTACCTTAAACTGCGTGCCTACAGACTGCTTCCTGGTCGAGTTGAAATTATCATCCACAAAGTTTACCACCTGAAAAAAACAACAACGTGCTCAAAACATGCTGACTAATCACCCTATTTGTTTCAAAGATATGTTCTCTTAGGCTTACCTTTGCTTTCCGTGGCATTAAGGTCCCTGTTCGGGAAATTGTGGCTGAAAAATACAGGACACTATAAAAAGTGTGACCCTAGAACGTGGGCTTGCAGTTCTCCTAAATTCAACCAATTTGGTACATTCCGCTATTACAACTACACTTTCTGTTATCTGACTGACAGCATTTCCTGCCTTTGTCCAGTCAATGCATTAAAAAATCCGCAATGAATAAAGAAAAATCATTTATTTTAAGGCAATCTGTTTATATTTCACATCTGTGGTGTTCCGATCAGACTTAACTGGCCACTAAATTGACTTTAAAAACAGTTTACTTTACACGTCTTACTGTTTAAATGTGTTTAAAAAATACTTTATTCTCACAACTGAAATACAGTTTTATTATTCAGATCCATGGTTCCCAAACTTTGAGTCCCAAACATCATGGGGGTGAACGAGTCTTTGTCTGCTCTGAGGTGCTCTGAGTTTTTGAAAATATAATGTGAATGTTAAATTAAATTAAAATGGCACCAACTGGAAAAAGGTCTGTATGTAAAACAATTTAAAAACGTTTTTTAAGCTTATGTTTGATTTTTAGCCCGAGAAAGGGAGCCAAAATGAAAGAATATAAATGGAAACAAAGAGAAAAGGAATTTGTTCATTTATGCCAAAAAAAGATGTGCAATGAATCACTTTATGCTTTTGGTCTCAGATCTCAGCTTTTTTTAAGATACTCATAAGAGGGGCTCCAAGGAAAAAAGGTTGGGAGGCACCAATTTAGATCATCTAACTTTTTTTATGCACTGATAAATGTAACTTACCGGCAAACAGGACGCTGAGCAGAGGCGTAACACTGTTAATGAAGAGCGTGCGGATGCTGGCTGGAATGTTATCCCTGTTCTTCTCCAGAAAGCCAGTGGCATTGTACTGCACCTGAAGTGATGTGAAAAACAATCGTTCAAATTACTGATCGAGTCCATCTTCACGAAATCTTACTTCTACCCATAACGTCCACTCCTTTCTAGTCACACTTTCATTTCATTCATTGCGCTGAATTTACCACGGGTGGATCCAATCAAGGTGTAGAAACATCTTGAAGATGAACAAGAGCAATGGGAGGAACCCAGAGCTCAATTTCAGTGTCAAAGTGTCAAAGCAAAGCTACAGTAAATACTTATGTGAAATTAGTAGTAGTTTTTCCTTTTTCATAAATTTGCAGATGCTGTTTTGATGAGGGACGTTTTCTTTTTTTTATTTTAGCACAAGGCCTCAACGTAACAAAATGTGAAAAGTAAAAGGGTCTGAAGATTTCAGAGCAAAACCCGACCTTTCCCCACATGAAGAATTACCTTCCCAGCGTAGTGCACGATGGTAAAGAGAGGACTATGGCTGCGTACCACCTCAAACTGAGGACTGCCTTTAAATTTGCTGTTCAGCTTGTCCACAAAGTTTCCATCTGTGGCCTGCAATGAAAGAATGACAAATGCTGTCTGGTGCTCGTCTTGCTTCGGACATAATTGCTCATGTTCAGCTCCCGTACATAACCGAGCATTAGCATTAGTCGAGAACCCAAGCAGGATGTATGCAAACAAAGGCATGTTCCACAGCTCCCAGGTGTATGATTTGTGGCTGTAACCCCATCCGCTCACCTGAGGGAAGGCACTCTGCTCGTCCAGCAGGGACAAAATCCCGATAGGCTTTGTTAGGAACAGGTCCTGCAGAAAACAACATCAGGCTGTAAACACTCGGAATCTGATTAGAGCCAGAGGCAAAGTTTTTGGAACATAACATTAAAAACAAGTATAATAATAATAATAATAAATAATGAAAAATAATATATAATAATATAAATAAATATAAAAACATTTAATAAAAAAATATAAAAGTAAAAAACTAGAAATGCACTCTTCATGCACTATTACAATATAATAATAATAGTAAACACAAATATAATAGCCCACTAATCATTGTTCAGGCATCATTCATTCACCGATCACATTCTAAACATTATTAAGGAATTTATTTGCATAAAGTCTTGTGCAGGTTTGGGCACGTTCACTTCAACATGACATTTCTTCAAAAACTTGCGAGACTTTACAAAAAAAAAAACCCCACAGATCATCTGAAAAGCCGCCGAAGGCATCTGATTTAAAGTTCTGTAATTCGATCTGCAGACATGCTTTCAGTTTTTATCCCAGCAGCTGTTTCTGAGCAGCTTTAGCAGCTCTCAGCTGTACAGGACATTATATAAAAATGTATTTAACCCGAAGACTTTGAGGAAGACTTCCTTCCTTTTAAGAATAAGGTCACGAGCGAAGACACGACTCGAGCTTCGGCGCGTGAAGCCAAAAGACACAATGCCACTGGTATGTAGCTGAGAACAGACACGGCCTGCACACTCAGCATTTCCTGCTGCTGGGATTTACCACAAGGTCCTGCCTGCCAAGCTTTTTCCCTCCGTTCTGCCTCCAGACATGAAGGGTAAGAAGAGAGTGCACAGTGAAAGCAAGACTGAACGAGAGAGGACCTACCAGGATGGGTTTGTTATCCTTGAAGGTGATGGTCTCCCACTGGATGCCTTCCTCTTTGTACTCGTTCTGCTCCATCAGAAAAATGTGCTGTGGGAAGAGGAAAGGATGAGCTCGCTATCTCTTTAGAGAATACGACCAACACCAGTACAACATTCGTGCTCTCCAATGGTTCAAAGAATTAATCGCATCCAAAAGCCCCGCAACAGACAGGTGCCCCGTTCAAGGTACATGCTCATCCTGAGGGAGGGAACACAGAATTTAAGAGGCCCTCAACCAGAGTGACTTACAACTAGGGGTTTTCAGGTTTTTTTTGCCATCTTTTCATTTAGAAAAGCACGGAAAGGCTTTACATGCAAACGTTTGGGTACCCGTGGTCAAAGCTCTGGTCTATACATCTAGTCTATATGTTAAATCAGCTTTGCGTACGATGCAGCAGCTCTGTATGTGCAAATGCAAATTTAGGACCGAGCGGTCATGCAAGTGCATTCTGGGGTTTCCATCTTTCGCTGGCTTTGTGAAATCTGCCCACAGGATCCTGCTGGTGATGGAACGTTATGGCTGGTTAATATCACAAATACTTTTTTAAAGGTTTGGGCACCTCTGGCAAATGTTGCCAACTAACGACTAGCTTTATGCACACAAATATATGGCATATACAAATAAACAAATAACTCAGTTTAATTCTAAAAAGAACAATTCATTATTCATTTCAGTCCTTTTTTACTTTCAACTTCACTTATTTGCGTTTTATATTTCAAGCGATCGTACTTTTTGGCGGAAGGTATCGCCGGTGTTAAAGCATATTCAGTATGAACTTCAGGGCTTCTTTTATTTATTTTGCTGTAAATAAAAGACTTGTATAAAAGCAATAAAACACTCAAGTTCATGTGTTCCACAGGCACGTGAGCCGAAGGCGACAGATCACGCGTACAGCACTTACATGATTAAAGAAATACTGTAGCTGTTCGTTGGCGAGATTGATGCAGAGCTGCTCAAATCTGTTCACAGCAAAGTTCTCAAACCCGAAGATGTCAAGAATACCTGCAATAAGCAAAAACGAGTTTTAAGTTTTAAGTGTTAATCTGCAAGTTTTGTTCCAAAGGACAGTTTTGACAGAAAAAAAATTGCCTAGCCATAGTAAAATTGCAAAAGGAATTTGGAAATAGGTGTATATAAGAAAGTCTAAACGCAAGGGGTTGTATAAAATACCCCAAATCCCTAACAATACATTAACATAAAAAGCCTTTGCCTCCAGAATTTTACTCTTTACAGAACGCTGGAAAGTTACAGAATGTTTACATGCACTTAATAACCCGACAACTGATCAAGATAATCTGAAAACCTCCAGGTTTACATGACTCGGGTAATCGCTGGGTTCCACTTTGCACCAGATAATAATCAAAAAAAAAAAATGCGATATGAACTTCAAACTTTATGAATTACATAATCAAATTAGTCATTTCCTCGAGCACAAAGCCAGTGCTGCGTTTAATTCCAGGGTTGCCAGGTCCTGTTAAAAAGATCGGAGGACACAATCTCATAGGTAGCGAAGTCTTTAAGAATAAAAGTGGACCTGGCAACGGCGTTACACTTGCATTATAAAAGATACAAATCGCAGTATGGTACTAATCTGCTTCTTTCAAGTCTTTACCTATTTCACAGAGTTCGACCTCCGAATCCAGCCTGTGTGTCAGCAGCTCGTTGATTTTGCTAACGATCCAGCCAAACACCCTGCCATACACCACTTTGGCGATGGAATCTCTGGCATCTGAAACAGAACGAGACCAGTTTAAGGTGTTTAGAGAAAGTGTGCGAAGGCCAAGGCGTGTTTCTTTCACCGTCAGCGTCATTTGACAATCCATCGAGCATTTGCTTTACATAACACCTATGCACTGGTTAGCTAGTTCTCACACACCGGGAGCATACCAGGGCTATGAGGTACATGTTTAGCCCCAAAGGGAACCAAGTAAAATACAACCGATCCACTCGTCAGGCTCCAATCAGGAAACTCTAACTGCCGGTCTTAGGCCAACATTAGATTAGATATACCATTGTTTTCTTTGTTAGTCTTTATAAATACAACATTTCTATGCAGTCATTAAAACTGAACAATAAAACAGCTTCTATAGGCTACAGTGCTTCATCGGGATGCCAAGTCGAGCCTTCTACAGTGTGAGGACGCTTGAGCTTAATGGTGGCCTAAGACTTTTGCACAGTACCGTGTGATGGAGGTATGGTGGTGGGGGAACACTGAAGGGAGCACTATGTATACATGACAGGTGTTACCCCTTAAAAAAGAGTTGAGTGCTAAGTTCTGATCATCCATTTTTTGAAAAGAAAGTGAGAGCCGCCATTTCTGAAGCACATAAGAAAAAAGTATTGGTGCAGTATTTGGCAACAGACATTCATGCATATTTATTGTAACTCGAGGAGTTTAATATATACTGAAAATATCATAACACAGGCCATATTAAACATGGACAGTTTCTGCTGAATGTGTATTTATATTTATTATCGAATGCCCATCCTAAAGCCAAACGTCCTACTTACCTTAAATAGCACAAAGAAATACAGCTGGAGGACTCTATAGTGTTCACCTTGTGCAAATGGTTTTTATGGAGGCTTTTAAAAAGGCTTTTTACGAGAACAATAGAACTGACGACAATGAAGGCGACGATGAAAAGACGAAACCTGAAAAGACTTTGTTCCCGAATCAGATTTCCACTCTTTAAAAAAACTACATCTATTTCACAATTTCAAGTCAGCAGTGTGCTTTTAACCCCTATTCGGGAACACCTACCCTCTGCTTGCTGCTGGTTGTGAAAGCGGTGGATCGATTCCCCTCGAGTGACTGACAGGGTGCAGGTGAGACACCTCAACAGCTCCTCCTGATCGACCCCAAACTGGCCCTGAGGGGGGAAGCAGTTTGGCAGAGAGCCAGAGTTGAAAACATGTATAACAACAAAGCTACAATGACGTTTATCTGACATTCTGAACATGTCTCGCGTCATTCTCACTCTAATGTGCATGTTTTTAAAACCTCCTTCTTAGGCAAAGATAAAGGGGTGCTGAAAATAAATCGGGCGGTAGTTGGCGTCATCTGACAATTTGCGCCAGAGCCATCCGTATTATCCAACGCTACGCTGACGTCAGAAGGGGATCAAACCTATTCTTAGGAACCTGGAGACAGGAAACGTGCAACGCTAGCTGAAAGAACTTTCATACAGCCGCCCACCACATTTTATTGCAGTAATGTCACGCCCTCACAGTCACCTATACGTATTTGGCTAAAAGAACCTCAGTATAGCCGCTCCTGACCTTTTATTGTTCCTCCTATCTTATCGTGATCAACCAGACGTAACAACAAACCAGCCCGCGCTCCAAGGAGCTTAATGGTCTCGGACCGACCTGCAATTCATCTGTTTGGATTGGCAGATGGGGAACAGGGACACCGCTGAGAATGCCAGGTCTTTATTCGTGGAGTGCGTGTAATTCAAGCCGGAGGACGGTGCCTAAGAGAGCATTTGTTTACTTTAGTATACATGTGCAAGATAGATAATCCTTCAACTGTATTGCTTCATCCACTACCAACCTACATAGAAAGGCTGAACTGGGTGAAATATGACAGCTCAGAAATGCTGTGAAATCATCATAGTGACTGATCCAACAGATTGCTTTGTTTCCTCTTTAACTGAAACCGGTTCCTTGTTTGGGTTCCTTGTTTGGGGATTGTTTGCATCCAAAATGTTGAAAAATGTGCCAAATGTTTAGGGTTATGGAATATCTTTTTCTTTTCTATTTCAACTTCAAAAGTAATCATTACTCACGTTAAGTTTTTGTCCTCCCATTGAAAACGCCTACTACTACTGAAAAAATCTGTAGACTAGTGCATGGTACGGACACTCATGTTTCATCAGAACAACAGGACCTCAGTTACTGTCCAAAAGTTGAGGGGGGGTGGAAGCGAACAGGGAACAAGTGAAGTGACACAAGTGAAGTACAATTCTACGAAAACAATCCCTAAAAACCCTGAGTGTGTTTACATGCATTTAATAATCTGATCATAGTCGGTTTCCTGCAGTTATCTGATTATGGTCTTATATACTAGAAACCAGGGCTGGATTTTCGCTCCCTAATCTGATTTCTTATAGCACGAAAAAACACAGTTGCCAGGTCTGCTTATTCTTCGAGATTTCGCCTCTTTGGGGCTTGTTTACATAGACAAGGTAGGGGATTCACTACTGGGATCTGGCAACCCTGGAAACAAAAACGCAGCACCCGGCTATATTTTGAAATGCAATATATACTCAAGAATTTGATTATTTAATATTAAACACTGAAAATTTACATGACATCTTTCTGTGAGCTGATTGGCTGATTGCAGAATAGAAATCCAGGTATCACCTGGCTCTTTTTTCTCATTATCTGCTGACTCCAGTGCATGGACACTCATGAAGGGATTACTGACAGCTGATTTTCTGCAGTCGTCAGATGAAGTGCGTGTAAGCCTTTAAACTTTCGTAATGAATTAAAATGGCACGTACAATAACAAGAAGGTTTCCCCGCAAGTCTTTAGATCCTCCTCGCAACTCTCTTTGCGCTCTCCTCTGAGCTTCCTCTTTTCTCCTTGTTGTTTTTATCCTCTGATTTCCTCACACTTTAGCACTCCTACCAACTACCCGGCCTCCAAACCACCCTCAAATGGTGACTCATTTCACCACATCTTGTCACAAGTGCACCCTTTTACTCAGACAGCACTTTTTTTAGGTTTACTCTTGCACCACTTTGAATTTGACCCTGCGCAAGAGGAAACGAGGTGGTGCAACGTCCCAGGGTAAAATGTCCCAAAAGAGACAGTCATCGCACCCTGCCATGCATCAAACACCTTTGTGCAAACTCACCGCGGTGGCTTTGAGCCAGCCCTGAGACTGCTCCGCCACTTTTAACGCGTCACTGTCGGTCGTCTCGAACGTGATATTTCCCAGAGAGAGGATCCCGGCCAGGATGGTCATCATGTCCACCTTTTCCTGAGGGTGGCAAGCGAGATAACGGGTGAACTTAGGAAATTATGTAGAGATTATGTAGAGGTTCTCATGGACGGTAGATTTAGAGGCCTGACCTGCTCCTCAAATCCCACCATGTCCATGGCGTTGCTTAATTCGCTATACTTTTTGCTCCAGTGCTGGACCATGCTGTCCTGGACGAACCGCCCGTTGAGATACCTAAAACACAAGGGCTTTGTGAGATCAAAACAAACATCAGGCACACCTATTCCGAGGGTGAAGCCGCAACAGGGAGGGACCAAGGTACACGGAAACCTGATAAGACCTCCCGAAATAGATCGGCTCCATCCCATTAACGAGGTGTGAGGCTCACCGGTACTGAGTCGGGTCCAGGAGGCCATACATCTCCTTATCTCGTGGAGAAATGCCAGCTAGCATGCAGTAGAAGATGTGAAAGTTCCTCTCGCCCTCGTCCTGGTGGACCACGCGTGACTTCTCCAAAAGGTACTCGTTTATTTTGGCGCCTTTCACTACAAGAGCAAGGGCAGACTTTTTGTCAGGAGACTTTTTGACACACGACTGAAAGGAAGCACGACACGAACCGCTTCGAGGACTGACCTGAAGAGTTCTCAAAACGCAGCTGAATATACTTCCCAAAACGACTACTATTGTCATTCATGACTGTCTGGGCATTCCCGAACGCCTCCAGGAGAGGATTTACCTGTTCAACAAATAGAAATTAAATAAACACAGACATAAATTTTTTTTTTTAAAAAGCTGATGCTATTGGGCAGAGTGGAAAAATGGACATAATAAAGCAGCTGGAATTACACCAAGAAAAAGACATCTACATCTCCAATTCTTGGTTCCTGAACAGCAGCGTTTTTGAGCACCGAGATCACATGAATAGCAAAATCCTAAATATTGCCCAGCCCTAGTAGAACGGTTCCAGATCAGGCACTAACCCTTTACTGACAACAAGTGCGTATCAAAGTCCCTTCTAACAATTTCCAGAGAGTGATCCTGAACAAAAACAGGCTGTGAATTGAGCTCCATCAACAGGAGAAAGTAGTGTCCCTTTTACAAATGAACGCCGTGAGTTAGCTGATGTCAGCTGATGGAAAAAGTGCGACAGGATGACTGGCACCCTCAAACCACTTAACCACAAAACTACAAGCACACTTTAACGTTTAACTCTTCACTCGCCAGAATAACGAACCACTGAGCTCTGAATTTTTTGGGGGGAAACCCCTTCAAACACTCTTTGCTGAAAGCAGAGATAGAAATGGCTTTAATAGACAAGATTTGAGGAGAACATGGCAGTAACTGGCCAGTGAGAAAGTGTGGCTGGTTAACAGCAGGACATCAAGCCGTGAGAAAGGAAGCAAGACATTTGGAGACTAGAAAGCACTTTGTTTTGACTGGTCGAGTCAGGTCAAGCCCGAACCGTGTTAAGACCCCTTAACACAACACACACAAAGCAAAGCTTAAGATCCAACAGTGTTACATTAGCAACAGGTCCAGTGTCAGTTAGCTGGAGGAGTTCAGTGTCACAGCCATGCCAGCTGCCTTTAGGGCAGGAATGTGCTAATAAAAAAAATGATGCAACTCCCCAGAGCATGGTGATTCCCCTCACTTCAACCGGCCTCTCTGTCTTTCTGAACTCCCCCAGACATCCTGTCCTGACAAGACGGCTGTGAGAATGTAAACACAGCCATCGCTGAATGTATGTGGAAGGTTTTATCAGGAAAGTACGACTATTAGGACTGGGCGATATGACAAAAATATTCTATCAGGAAATTTAAAGACATTTTCTCGATACACGATATTTATCATGATACATGTGATAGCGACAGATTCTTAAAAACTACTATTCAATATTACCATACTTAGTAAAGTTACTTCCGTTCAAAAAGTGCTGCTTGTCATGTAATGAATTACACACTTTATAATGAAACATGCAGCTATTCAGTGTTCTTTAAGCACCAGTGACATCCTTCATACGCTCAGAAAGGCATCTGGTCCATCACGATAACAAAATGTATCGCGATATGATAAAATATCGTCATATCACCCACCCCTAGCGACTATGATATTGCTTTTACTGACTGACGACACACTATCGATGCACAAACTCAATTCTACTCCATTAAACAACGGCACCTGGGAACAATTCGGACTTGGAGTGGCCTGTTCCCGAATTCGAACAATAATTCCGATTTCGAACATGGGCACCCTAAGTAAAACACTCAACAGTGCGATCTTCCAACCACGATGCACGTCATCCAGCCCAGTCGGTGGCGATAACGCACCAATAAAACCCGTAGGCATATTATGTACATTATGTACACTTTACTTGTCATGTATTTATGGATTATTATTACTATCATATGTTCCTACGAATACAATCATAAAAAACAATCATTTTGGGGTCGGGAATGAATTTTTGGAATCCTATTTACATTACATCTTATGACTTTCTAGCAAATCTGAGTTCTTCTAGAATCAATTAAGTTCGAATTCTGAGGTTCCACTGCATACAGGTAGTTTCTGTTTAGTCATAAAATCCCTCACGCTGCCAGTAATGGCGTCAAATTCCATGATTTATTGACTGTCTAAATGAAATTCTGCACATCTGTGCACGTACAGAACGAAACACATCAGGAACAATGAAGCAAGATTCGTCAGCGTGTCATTAAATAAATCTAAAGCTAAGATTACGAGGACGCATCTTGAACATTCTCCACTCTCTTTCTTTGAGCAAACCTCTGAATATAAATAGCCGCCTGACTAAACAATCCATCATCGTTCTGTCACTCAAGGGTTGAACTTGTTTTTTCTGCACACAGAGCATTCCCGTCTCGCTCAAGCTGCGAACCTCACCTGTTCAAATGACTTCACTCTCCCATTTGATTAGACGACACAGTCAGTAGATTTGCATGCAAAAGTACACTTAAAAAAACAAAACTCTTTTTTTACAAACGCCTATTTCAAAATATGTCACACATCACCAAGGAAATGCAGATCTAGTTAAATGTGATCCGTGCAGAGGTTGTGTTTGCGTTTTTAATTTACAAAATCAACAACATTTTTGCATGCGACTCTATATACAGTGCATTCAGAAAATCTTCAGACCCTTCACTTTTTCACGTTTTGTTACGTCGCGGCCTTGTGCTTCTAAAATAAACAATAAAATCAGGTTTTTCTCCATCATTCTGCACTCAATAAACCATAACGAGAAAGTGAAAACATTCATATAGTTGCTTTTTTGCGAATTCCAGGCGGGATTTCATGTGTTTTACTGATTCTGATAATGGATTTACTTTATAAGTCATATCATCGCATTCATTTGGTCTTCAACAGGGATGGACAAAATAAACTATAAAATAAATTAACACAGCTATAAGGACTAAATTGCTATTTATTTGTCACTAAAATAATAAAAATTGTGCAGGACTGTTGGCACATTCAAATTCAACATAAAAAAAGCAGTCAAACACTTTAAACTATACATTATATTAATGTATTAATCTATTATTAATCAGTGATATTATATGTTGTATTTTGCATTGCTACCACCAACCCTTGTAGAATCTGTTCTCGCAAAATTAAACTGAACTAATTTTGTTACAATTGGTACCGATATCGGATCCTAATATCAGATCGGTGCGTCCCTTCAAAAAACAATGAAAAGTTCAAGTAATTATCCCCATGTTCTTCATTTTATTTCTTCACAAAAAGGTAGTTGAGTGAATTCAGAACCTGACAGGCTGCTTACAGAAAGCAAGGCTACTCCTTACTGAAAGTCCACACTGATTCGAGACTGTCATGGTGTTAAACCTCTGACAATACACACGGCACCTCACTGAGTAGCTGTGCTGCAGTTCTGCCTCCTGTACTGGAAAGATAAGTCAAACGTGTTTGCGGAGCCTCTGAGCGAGCGCTGCCATGATGATGCACGAGCGCAAACAAGAACAATATTCAACCCACTGCTACATTATTTATCTACAGCTCATGAGCAAATAAGGGTTATAATGCCACGCTGTATTTCTCTCACACCTCTGAGGAGGTGCTATGAACGGTGGCTTCCTGTCACAAAAAGAGGAAGCGGACATCCGATTACACTCTGCCCCGATGATTTTGGCACAGGCAGCAAACCAGGGCACTTGCACAGTGTTAACGATGGGGATTAAAGATGCACCGATACCAAGTCTATCTAACTTACAGTCGTGCTTAAAGGTTTGTGAACCCTTTAGAATTTTCTATATTTCTGCATAAATATGACCTAAAACATCGTCAGATTTTCACACAAGTCATAAAAGTAGATAAAGAGAACCCAGTTAAGCAAATGAGACAAAAAGATTATACTTGGTCATTTATTTATTGAAGAAAATGATCCAATATTTCATATTAGTGAGTACCAAAAATATGTGAACGTCAAGGAATAGCAATTAATTTGAAAGTAAAATTAGAGTCAGGTGTTTTCAATCAATGGAATGACAATCAGGTGTGAGGGGGCACCCTGTTTTATTTAAAGAACAGGGATATATCAAATTCTGCTCTTCACAACACACATTTGTGGAAGTGTATCATGGTACGAACAAAGGAGATTTCTGAGGACCTCAGAAAAAGAGTTGTTGATGCTCATCAGGCTGGAAAAGGTTACAAAACCATCTCTAAAGAGTTTGGACTCCACCAATCCACAGTCAGACAGATTGTGTATACATGGAGGAAATTCAGGACCATTGTTACCCTCCCCAGGAGTGGTCGACCAACAAAGATCACTCCAAGAGCAAGGTGTGTAATAGTTGGCGAGGTCAAAAAGGGTAACTTCTAAGCAACTGAAGGTCTCTCTCACATTGGCTAATGTTAATGTTCATGAGTCCACCATCAGAAGAACACTGAACAACAATGGTGTGCATGGCAGGGCTGCAAGGAGAAAGCCACTGCTCTCCAAAAAGAACATTGCTGCTCGTCTGCGGTTTGCTAAAGATCGCGTGGACAAGCCAGAAGGTTATTGGAAGAATGTTTTGTGGACGGATGAGACCAAAATAGAACTTTTTGGTTTAAAACAAAAGCGTTATGTTTGAAGAAAGGAAAACACTGCATTGAAGCATAAGAACCTTATCCCATCTGTGAAACATGGTGGTGGTAGTATCATGGTTTGGGTCTGTGCATCTGGGCAGGACGGCTTGCCATCATTGATGGAACAATGAATTCTGAATTATATCAGAGAATTCTAAAGGAAAATGTCAGGACATCTGTCCATGAACTGAATCTCAAGAGAAGGTGGGTCATGCAGCAAGACAACGACCCTAAGCACACAAGCCGTTCCACCAAAGAATGGTTAAAGAAGAATAAAGTTCATGTTTTGGAATGGCCAAGTCAAAGTCCTGACCTTAATCAATTTTTGTCTCATTGGTTTAACTGGGTTCTTTTTATCTACGTTTAGGACTGATGATGAGAAAATCTGATGATGTTTTAGGTCATATTTATGCAGAAAGTTCACAAAAGTTCACAAACTTTCAAGCACCACTGTAACTACTCGATAGTTGTGTATAAATCCTGATATTTATTGCATTTATAGCAAGAATAGCATTTACTGGTGGGAGTTTGAAAAGTTTTAATAAGCCATGATTGTGGTCATGTTTTAAACGTGTTTAACATAGGCTGAGCCATGATATATACAGTATATATTAAACTCCTCGACTTACGATAAATATCCCCATCGGAAATCAGGAAGTTCCTGTACTGTATACATTACAGCAAAGCCCACATTAAACATGCTTAAAATCTTTAAATACGCCCATGGCTTTTCCTCACTACATTTCCCAGCGCTCATCACTCACGCCACGCAACTCCCTATGTCACGCACTGCCGACTTCCTCATCTGACTGAGAGAGAATATCGTCCTGCGTATGGCTTGCCCGGGAAAATTCGAAATTCAAAATTCAAAGTACGGTTTCTTCTGAACATGTATTTATGTTTTTTATCGGATTCCCATTGTAAGGTCGAAATATCGTAAGTTGGGCCATTGTAAAACAAGGAGTCCCAGTATGTGTTAAACTCCTTGGACTACGATCAATTTGTCGGAACGTATTCCCATCATAAATCCTGTAGATAAAGCTCCCTCGTTTGATGCCCCTGCCAAGCAGTGTTAATTTTGTTGACGAATGATTTTCGTCAGTTTTCACCAACGACCCTTTTTTTCTAACGAAAACGAGACGATGACTAGACTAAAGTTAATGAAAAACAACAAAAACTAGGACAAAATTAATTGACACTTTTGTCAATGAATAAAACTCGAGACGAAAATGTCTGGCAGAGACGACATCCAATCAGATCTGACAACTTAGGAAAAGATCCAATCATAATTGAGTACATGTGGAAAGGCGGGACGAGTTGGGCAGCAATCCAATCAGTAATGCGGTAAGACGCAGACGTTTGATCTGACCCGGGAAGCCTGTACTAGCTCGGCAATGTCAGCACCTGGGAGAAAGAGGAGAGGCGATATATGGGCACTTCTCATATTTCTCTGGGAAATACACAACAACGTTTACATCTGCAGGCGTGTCGTCCTGAAACTGCAGTCAAGCTACCTGCACCTAAATGCAAATAAAGTAGGGATTAAAATGTGTTTCCAGTTTGTGACGTGGATATATTTTAACTTTGTCTAAAAAGTGTTCAAACTATCTATGAGGAGTATTTGGGTAACATAACTGTTTTATACTGTAATTAGGAATAAATGCATATAGAGCATGCACATTTATCCCATCTTCTGATCTTATATGTTTAATATAGCATTGATTCTAACTTGATTCTATTCTACAATATCTCATGAGTGTCCACACTGAGTTTGAAGCAGATCTTTGATAGAAATTGTGAGTTTTGGTGACTCCTTTACTGCAGACAGACCTGTGCTTGTATCTTAATTAGATCTTATAATATATCATTCACTCCAACTTGCTTCTATTCTAAAATATCTGCTGAACGTCCACACCGAGTGTGAAGCAGATCTATGTTGGAAATTGAGTAATAACCACTTTAATGTGTACTTTTATTATTAATGCACGCATGTAGGTAACATTTCATGTTAAAAGGGAAATGTTAAAAAGCATTTATGCATTGCAGCGTTTACATTTCATATTTTAGTCAGCTAAAGCTCCTGTAGATCTAGTTGACTATAATCTTATTATAACTAGTCGATGGAAACTAGACTAAAACTAAAAACAATTCAGATGACTAAGTTATGACTAAAACTAAATTACATTTTAGTCAGAAGACTATAACTAAAACTAAATTAAAATTTGCTGTCAAAACTCGCACTGCTGCCAAGATCATCGTGCCTTTGCAGAGCATAATCGTAAAGTTTCCTTTTTTTGTCACAGGAAGCCCCGTTTAGAGGTTATAGTGTGACATTGTAGGACTGTGACTGTGGTAGCCTAGCGGTTAAGATACTGGACTATGGACCAGAAGGTCCAGGGTTCAAATCCCACCTCTGCCAAGCTGCCACTGTTGGGTCCTTGAGCAAGGCCCTTAACCCACAATTGCTTGGATTGTAAGATTGTACCAATTGTAAGTCGCTCTGGATAAGGGCGTCTGCTAAATGCTGTGAATGTAAATGTAATTATGACCCTTTTTTGCTCATGTAGATAAATAATGAAAAATTCAGTACAGTTTCAACTGAACGTGTATTTATGCTCATTATCCCAAAATATCATGATTCCCATCGTTAAGTCGAAATATCATGAAACAGGGACGACCTGTATGTGAGCAAAAGATGAAATGTCTACCCATATCTGACACAAAATGTACAGCTGAGGACCCCGAGTAGGTGTAACGCCCATAAAAGGCATTTGGGAACACAGTAACAAAGCCTCATCTGCGCCTTTAGCCTGCTAGGAGGAAAATATTAGCGTTTACAAAAACAGAAAAAGTTTGGGAAGCACTGGTGCACAGTTTCATAGAACAAGCCAGCCAACTGACACGACACCTGCCACTGTGGTGCAAATAAAGTCTTAAGTATTAGGGCTGGGTGATACGACTGTACTCACTGGTATCAATTTGATTTCGATATTTGGCTAAATACCAGCCAGTTCTTTGAAAGACGAGCGGCAGGTTAAAAACTCCTGCATGGCTTCTTTTTAGCCTGACCATGTGCAAACTATGAGGAATTATTCAAACGAGCCCTGTCAGATATGTGAATGGCTTACCTGCAGGATCTGCTGCTCGAGCTGAGAGTTTGCCCTGCACAGCTCCATAAGCTGCCGCAGCAACAGCTTGGTGCTCTCCGTCTTTCCTGCTCCACTTTCACCGCTATGGGGGCAGAACAAACGAGAGATGGGTGCAAGGTCTGCATTTAAAACCTGTACGTTAACCAAAAATATCTTCATCCTCAGTTTCCGACCTCATTCCTGCCGAGTGTTACAGATCACAAATGACATAGCGATGTTATATTTTATATTTACTCTCCATACTTGCCAACGGACTTGCATTTATTTAAATAATGCAATCGAAGGGATCCCAATCACAGCATTGATCAGCTAATCGTACAGTATTTTCATCAGGAATCTTTGATAAGCATATATATATGGTTCTCTGGATCGCTTCATGCCTAAATGATGAGCTCGGAGCCAATTTCAGAGCGTTTTGCATGAGCAATCGGACTTGCAAATGCACGCGGCCACAATTTCACTCTCGCGCTCTAAACCCCGCCGGCCTTCAAAGCTAGGTTACGACGTCAGAGCAAAGCCGGAGGAAAAAGCCACTCATTTATTCCCACTAATCACTAGGTAGCATTTAAGAAACAGCAGGATTCCCTTTCATTAAATATAAACGCCGACTGTTAAGGAGACGCAAATAACAGAACTAATAGTTCAAAGTTACACCCCTTGACTTGATAGGAACATCCTTCCCACATCCACTTCTACCCTGTTTATCCTGGAATTCATTCAGCACAGGCATCAGGGTCTGCGAGGAAATGCTTTTAGCTTTTTCTTCCAGCAGACCTTCTAGAAACATGGCCATACAAAATCATCCAACAGTGGAAGCCACTGCATATTTCCTTGAACCAAGTCATTAAAGAAAAATCTTTGACCCTGTCATGTGTAAATGTGTGCATGCAGGTGTGTTTTTGTAATCTCAACATATGTACACTGTGTACACACACCACACACACACACACACACACACACACACACACAACACACACACACACACACCTTCTTCACTTCACTTAAGTCTGGTCTCAGTCTTGGGGTAAGTTATTGTCGAGGTCATAAATATCAACAACCCATTCAAACAGAATAAATCAGTCCTCTCTCTACAAGCCTAAATAAAAATCTGCACTATGATTGGCTAAGAGGGAGAAGCAACCTTCTTCTCATTCACCATCCTGACTTTACCATGTTCGCAACATTTACTTCTAAAAGTTACACTGCCTTAGTTTGACTATAATATAATAACAATTAATCATCATTTCAGAGTGTATATTATGTAATGGTATATATTACAACACATATGATGAAATAATAATATTTACTCATTTATATCATGCATAATAAATAATAATGAATGTAAAGCTAGTTAGAAACAACTCATTTCGTTTGTATTTTCTTTCTTCCTTTTTTATTCTTGTATGACGTTGGTCTTGACTCTGACTTGAGGACTTAACATCTTAATCTCGACTCGGACTCTATGTGCTGCACCTCATTTAACTAAACAGCACTAATTACAGTCTTTATAATGAAACATGCAGTTTTTCAGTGTTTTTAAGAGCTGACGATATCCTCGGTACACTCAGAGAAGCATATCGTTGATCTCGATCAGATAAAATATCGTCATATTGCCCACCCCTAAAGGCAAGACAGCATGAATACAAAGTGACCAATTTGGAGGACATCCTATGGGTTTCTTGTGTTTTAAGAATTAATATTAAGACAAACATCAGTCTTAAGAAATAAGGGCCAACCATTTTGCATTCTGTGGCTGAAACCTCCAAATGCTACAATAAACCTGGTTCGTCTCGAGACAGGAAGACCGCGCGCTAGCTCTGGTGCACATGACAAGCACATTAGAGTCATTTGCCTAAGAAATCACCACCTAACAGGCTGAATAAGCGTCACATGGCTCTAGCAGCGAGCGTATCACAACAACAAATCCAGGTATAATGCAGGCTACACATATCCAGGATACTGTACACACACAGTACTGCTGTCACGTCGTCCCAGCCAATCACAAGCTGCCCTGTGATTCACCTGAGCGCTTACACCTGCCGCTCGTCGTCTCGGTGCTCAGAAGGACCAAACGTTGCTCAGCATCGAGTGTGCTCAAGCTGACGCCACACGTTCACGCTCCAGTTCTCCCTGATCCATCTCGCTGCACACCCCGCTACGCTCCGACTCCTCTGACCACTTGCTGACTTCATCTGAGCCGCCAACTCTTAACCGTTTGCTGCCTCGCTCTTCGATTGTGCTTAATAAAACTTCCAGAACCAGAGGCTGCGCTGTTATAACCGCACAGGAATTCCGACATCGTACGGAATTCAAAGTCTTCAAACATCAGCACCCTGAATAGAACACTCAACGAGTGTGATCTACCAACCACGATGCACCAATAGTGGCAATAATGCACCAATATGGCACGCCAATCGCCATAAATGCAAAAAGAAGAATTAGTGTGCGATCGTATGCATATTACATATAAAATGCATTCAGAAAGTCTTCATACCCTTTCACTTTTTTACCTTACGTTGTGGACTTCAAGTTTTCCCAATCAATTTGCACTCAACACCATAAGGAGAAAGCTTGCTCAAAGAGGATAAAATAAAATTTCGCATGGACATAAGTATTCAGACCCTTTGCTATCACACTTGAAATTGAGCTCTGGGTTCCTCCTGTTTCTCTTGTTCATCTATGAGATTTTTCTACATCTTGATTGGATCCATCTGTGGTAAATGCAGCTGACTGTGTAAAGACACACCCCCGTCTATATAAGGTGTCGCATCTAACGATGCATATCAGAGCAAAAACCAAGCCGTGAGGAGGAAAGAACTGCCTGTGGAGCTCAGAGACAGGACTGTGTGGAGGGACAGATCTGGAGATGGCTACAAAAACATTTCTGCTGCACTGAAAGTTCCCAAGAGCACAGCGGCCTCCATCATTTTTAATAATCATAATTCGTTTGGAAGAAACAGGACTCTTCCTAGAGCTGGCCGCCCCACCAAACTAGGTAATCGGGGGAAAAGGGCCTTGGTAAGAGAGGTGACCAAAAACCCAAGAGCCTGTGTGCAGATGGGAGAAACTTCCAGAAGGTCAACCAGGGGCCAGACAGAAGCCTCTGCTCAGTAAGAGACACATTTGGAGTTTGCAAAAAGAGCACCAAAAGGACTGTCAGACTGTAAGAAACAATATTATCTGGTCTGATGTATATTACATCAGTCTATGGGTGCAATTTCAGACACACCCTCAGCCATGCTTCCGCTGTCCTGGTGATAAGACGTGATAAGAGTGATCAGAGTGACTGCGTTCACCCCAATTGCTATGAGGTTTCATGTCTTAATTGATTATTATTATTGTATTACATTGCTTTGCCTTATTCGTGATTTTAATCGTTCATTACATACAAATATAGACATTAAAACAATCATTTGTGGGTCGGGAACGGAACAATCCCATTTACATGACTTCTTATGGGAAATATGATTCCATTTTCGAACAAAACCGAATTCGAACTCAGAGGTTCCACTGTACTTCAGTTGACGTAAATAATAAGAATTATTACCTTATGTGTGTATATGCAGTTGGACGTTGTCTGAACTAACATTATTTTTTTTTTATCCGATTGCTTATATATCGGTTTTTAATGTGGATTTGAGTCTATTGTGTTAAGATAGTGCGAATAAGTGAAAACAATTATGTTGCTGAGGTTAAACTGAAAAAATGATGACAATTCATTCTGACAATTCATTGCGTTCTCGATAATCAATAATCCTGCAGCATTCATAGAGAGAAGGTGACACTGATTTGTTCTTGGTTTAGGACGCTGCATCATCCTAATCTAGAAAATCTTTACAGTGTGGATAAATGGTGTAACGTTATGGGGAAGCCATTCGGGATACTGCAACATTCAAATCCACTGCAGACCAGGCTGTCTGAATGAATTAATTATTAATGAATTATTAACTACTCAGACACATGGCAAGCCAACACGTCGACAGCCCAAGGTCCCGCTGAAGGTAACTTTACTCCCCAGACTCCCAAACAACAACTACGGATAAAGTTGTACACTGCATTGTTGAAGGGTGTGTCAGTTACATCAGGCTTTTTTTGTAATTAGATCATCCTGATTAAAATACTCAAATAAAAATGACTCTGCATTTCTCTTGCTTATTAACTAACCCTTTGGCCTTTTCCACATATTGTATCAACACGGTGGATCCCAAATCCCATAAAAACCCGATCTTTCAATCTTTACTCACAACCACAAGCAACACTTATGAGGGCTCAAAAAGCAGTCAGCTCAGCGGCTGTCCTGTGACAGTTTGTCATTCAAAATAAACATATATGTGGTCTGTCAGCACTAAACAAAAAACAAATCGCACTTTCAAGCAAAGTCACCCGTGTTGCTTAGAAGAAATGTGCACTCCCGGGCCAAAAAAAACCACAAATGGGCCAAACCAAAGAAAATTGCAAAATGAACATTGTTCCACTCAAAGGTAACAATTCAAACAGTTGTAAAAATGTTTGTGTTTAATGTGAGACCAAAATTACTCTGAAGGGTTCAAATCTGAACATTGATCAGACCAGAACATGAGCCTGATGGCGGAAATAAAAATATTTTGGAGGATTTTTATATCCGACATTTAAATAATTGTGTACAAGACCATGATTTAAGTGAATTTCCCCATTTCCAAATCAACATTTCACTTTAGCAACGTCTCTGAAGTGCATTTTCTTAATTCTTGCTCATTTTCTGACTAGTGGTCGACTAATATGGGTTTTTTAACAGCCAATGCCGATACTTAGAGAGCAGGGTGACCGATGGCCGATAGAGAAGGCAGATATTTTTTATTTACGTATTTCTTTTTTTGCAGCTGAAAAACTACTCATAATAATTGAGACAAAATTTCGGAACTTAAATGAACATATTCAAGCTATAAATACATCGTCTCTGTTTGCAATCTGCCTTTTTTTCTAGATAAAAAGTACTTATTGCACTTAACCACAACATCCATTACCAGACATCAGCAACTTCTTGTTTCTGGGGAAACACGTGGTAGCAGCATCTTTTTGTTTTGAAACCCAGTCCCAGTTAAGAGCAGCAAGTTATAACGCTGGAAACAAAGTTTTCATCTTATTCTATATTCTCTCAGCATCTCTTTGGTTTTTAGTCACTCAGCAAACAAAGTTTCTCTGCATTTCCTCCACTATTTTTGAATATCATGAGTGCAGATACCAGCCGATACCAATTTAGCCAAAATAGCATCAACAGACCCGATGAACAGGCCGGCCGATTATTGCCATTTTGAGATCTCTAGGTAGAACCATTAAAAGTTTAATATTTTGCTTTTTATTTTGATGTCGGTGCATTTTTTGCCCAGCATTGCAGTACCAATATGAAACAGACAAAGGAACTGTTTTTAACAGTAGATATGTGCACTGTTAATCCTTGCATAGACCCATGAGACGTTAATCCCACTTCCCCAGGTGCCTATTATTTTTAGTCAGTAGACCAGGGTTACATTACGGATGAAACTAAATGAAACTTGGTGAACTTTAAAGCGATCCGAAGCAGTTCCAGGTGGTTATTCCAAAGGTTATTCTCAAGTGACAGTAACTGATATCTCATGTTAACAGGTGTGACATTTTATGACCCAGCCTAGGTTATACAAATGGCAAAATCGTTTCATTAACACGAGGCTAACGCGTTAAGGCTATAACGCTGAGACGGCCCGAAAAGTTTTCATTAAACTTGCAATTATGCACCGACTTCTGTTTGCTTACACAGTGACGTTATGTTATGTCGTGAAGAACTATATGGCATTTAATTACAGAGAATTACAGAGATTATACTGTAGAAGCGTTACAGAATGAAATAGCAATCCAGTAAAAAGAAAAAAGGCAACAGTTCTGAAAATCAATCAAAACAAAAAACTAGAATGCCGATCTAGTCACTATTCTAAGGCCTGCATATTTTACTAATAGCCTTTTTGAAAACCCTTTTTTTGTTATTTTTACATTGATGTTGAGAATTAATGTGGATATACAGCTCAGGGTTTATTTTACTTACTTAGCTAGAGCCTTACAGCTTTCTGATAAATCAACGAAAGAACACATTTCAGACTTGAGGTTCTGGAAAGTGCATTAGATCAGAGAACCTACATGTTTTGCAGAGACACTGGTTCGTACAAAGCAGTCAGAATTTAGTGCATTCCCCAGAAGACATACAGAGGTCTACCACATCCGACCTGTACAATGTTTTAGTCATTATGGGTGGAAAAAATGCACGAACGGTACATGTGAGGTACCGGGGTATTTAAGGGACACTCCACAACATGAGACGTCGTCACAGTTGGTTTACCACAGACCAAGAACAAACTGTGCAAAGGAATCCGCACTGCGAACTACTTATCAGTCACAACTTGCCTTAGAAGGAATGCCTGAGCAGTCCTGCCTCCACATGCTGGGGTAAAGTGAAACCAAACAGGTTCACACAGAGCTTCGTGCACTACATGGTGAGGAAGGGTTAGATTTCAGTTGTGTTCTGAGCGATCCTTATTCAACTAAACAGTCAATCTCTATCCATGTCTTCAGAGCGCGGCGTGGACGAAAACGTTCAATGAATTTAATCAGACATCTTTCTTCAGCAATGAAGTTTCCATTAAAAGAGAAGTCGAACAAAAATTTCTGTACGCTTACATGTTAGAATTCTTAGAAAGAAAATTGGAATCAGAAAATTGCAGTTGTTGCATCTCTGACAATTTGACTGCTCAAAGCTTAATGACAGACTTTAGGCCACAAACGCTTGAACTTGGTGCACAAACAGACTCTGAAAGTTCGGAGGACGGACCAAACAAGGGCACAGAAACACCTTCCTCAGTACTTCAATTTGGAGAGTCGAGACGATTTTTTGGGAGCAACCACGTGGAATATCGCAATATGCATTGTGACATAATTGTATCGTGACCCGTGCGTTGTGAAGTCTACAAAAATGGAGCAATTCGAAGTCCTAACAAGACACCAGTGAGTGTATACGTAATGAAATCAAACGTACAGAAATACTCACCTAATGACGATACACTGATTTTTCGGCCCAGTGGCCAACCGGCCCAACATGGACTGGTACGCTCTGTCAGCGACGGCGAATATATGTGGTGGTAGAGAGGTTTTCTCATGGCACTTGTATCGCTCCGACACCTGAAACGACGAGACGGATGAAGACGAGCACATTTCCTTCTTCGCAAGAAACAGTTTGTGGTGAACAATATTTGCAAAAGTCTGAGACCATAGCAGAACATTTGGCTCCATCTATGAAGACATGCGTCTCTATCACACTTGTATAAGTGTGTGTACGAGAGAGAGAGAGCCCGACAGCAAATCGAGCAGTAGGAGGAAATTGCTGTGGTTAGTTTTAAAATACATACTGATTATTATGGGCAATAAAGCAATGCTTCCTGTCAACACAGTAACTTAAACTGATATGAAATGGCTAGCGTAATGGTAAAGATGGATGAAAGGGCCATCATAAAAACTTGCATGTGGTTAATTAATCAAAATGGAAATATGAGTGAAGGCTTAAAATAAAAACCCTAATAGGAACAAGGGTTTTAGCCTTATTCAGTCCTTATTCAGCGATAAGTGCAGGACATCCTGCGTCCACGTGTTGCCATTTTCCAGCGGGATAATGCTCGCCCACAGGCAGCAAGAGTTTCCCAGGAATGCCCGCCAGTGTAACACTTCCTTGGCCCGTCCGGTTGCCAGAGTTATCGCCAAATGAGCATTTATGGATGTATCTGTGAATGTGAAGTATCTGCGTCGGTGGTCATGTTTCACCTGGTAACAAGTGACTTAAGCCTAACTGATGCAGTGAGAAGCTTCTCATTTGTGAAACAACCATGTCGAAAGACACATCCTGTGGTCGTGGAAAAAATGTTCATCTGTTTCAGAAGGGTCAAATTGTGAAAGAGTGGCTGAAAGAGCATGAGCCATCATTTTCACACATGTATTGGCCACCACAGAGTCCAGAGCTGAACCCCATTGAGAATCTTTGGACAGAATCGCTTCTGCAATTAAAAAACAAGTATTTCTGTCCAGAGTTGCATTCATTTTTCCCCAAGATCTTGTATTGATGATGGGGGATTTGGACCACTGCCCAAAGTCTTCTCCAGCACATCCCAAAGATTCTCAATGGGGTTCAGCTCTGGACTACTAAGAAGCTACCCCCTGCATCAGTTAGGGTTAAATCACTTGTTGCCAGCTGAAACATAATCACCAATGCAGTAATTATCCAATGGGAGGCTCTTTTTTTAACTATTTGCTTAGTTAAATCCAGGTGGTGATCTTTTTTGGGCCAGGCAGTGTATATCATGATTACATTCATACATCTAAAGTTTCAGTCAATTCCAACTCCTTCTTGGCGAGTTACTGTTTTTGTCAATGAACCCATTTCACTTTTCTAGGAGAGTACACCAGTGCATTTTGCTCTGACACGCCACAAAATCTCTCAAGGGCTGGATTTCCAGCAGATGAAAGCATTTTGAGTCACCAGTTCTATCTCTAATTAGACACCACCTTCATGTCAACAAACCAGTCGGAACACAGGCCAAAAGCAAGCCTCTCCCAACCAACCTCTGTCCACAAATGTAATCATTTAGAGTCTGGTAGATGCTACCGGAGATTTAACAGGTTCTACAGTCAGATAAGACAACAACCCAGAGACAGAGTTTGGCCAAAAAAGATGGTAATACCGCACATTTTTGCGGTGCAGTGGGATAGCGTGGAAAAAAATTACTGGTTTCACTGGCTCACACAAATATGTCGGGAATTAAAGGATCAACTTATAAACCAAACCTAACTCCTTTCAGTTTTTAAGCTTTCGAAGATACAGGGCTGAAGCCTGAGCAATAAGTTTAAACCGTTTCTTTATCCTTTGAGCTTCATTTCTCACTTTTTTGTGGATATTTAGCTACCTTGTAAACTCGGTCCCACCCTGTGTATGATCAAAGGGAACAAAAAGGACCGAATCTTCCACTACAGCCGAAATTCAAGTCAAATGCTTCCTATTGCAAAATTTAGCTGGGCTGTTTACATGCACACTAAACTCAATGTGATAAAAAACCTCCATCTGCACCCACTAAATACAAGTTTATTCGTAGAATAAGTGTGATTTCTCACAGTTTTCCACTATGTAAGTAGGCTAATGACTCCCAAATATCTGCTTTTTCCTCATCTCTCCCAGTCTCATGACCACCGCCTGGCACATGCACGACCCCTCCACCGAGGGCCTCTTGGCCAAAGGGAGAATGAACCTGTATGGAGGAACAGGCATTCTATTCTGGTCACGTGTACAAGGCTAACTGATCATATACTGGCCTTTGTTTGCCGTGTATCTTTTTACAGTCTTTACCAGCAATTCTGAGGCCGACTGTGTGACGTCACAGGGGAGTAAAAGAGTTGTCAAAGAGTTTTAAAACTGTGAAATGACTCAGCAGTGTGAGTAAGAAGTGCTGAGAGATGAATGATTTATAACTGAGCTGTTTGAATGATAGCAGCATTTCCGCTTCTCCAGAACCGACCAATAAGTTTACTTATTCCCTATCAGCACTATTATCACTGAAGTATTTTACAATGAGGATTATGACTTTAAAGCCACGAAGTTGTAATTTAGGAATCTAGCTTTTTGTAGGAATGATTCCCAGCTCTGAGGTAGTTCTACTTTCAAAATTAAGCTGGTAACACACATTTACAAAGGCAAATAGTTTTGTTTCGTCACAGCCAGCAGTTGAACCGGAACAACGTTCCAACTTCAGTCACCCTGAGGGTGAAACGTTGTTTAATGTTCGCATTAAACTCTGATAAACACGAAGCCGCCCGAAATGAACACTGACCAGACAGAACCATAGTCACGTAGTAGTTTAGACACTTTGCACACTGTGTCTCATTTTAAACAGTAATATTAATTACAACTAGCGATACACCAATTGCAGTTTCCGATTTTGACCGATTTTCTTTTAATGGAAATATTTTCATTGATAAAGAAAAAAGCGAGGCTGCTGGTTTGTGCCTGGCTCTGTACTCTCACCACCTTTAGCTGTAACCTCTTGGCCTTTGTTAGTTTTGCAAAATTTCGCATTTTCAGTGGGGTGACCCTGTTTTAAATTAAAGTCTTATTAAATTCGTTGTTCCAAACGTTTTTGGACATTCCTCGGTTCCTCCATGACTTATTTTCACCCTGCCTGTATTGCAAACAGCACGCTCTGAAGAGCTTCCACCCTCATTAGTAATGCACTATTTAGAGAGACTATTTAGTGACTAAGTAGCACTCAAAACACAACTGAACTCTAACGCTTCGTAATCATGAACATGCGGTCAGCAGCGGTCTCATAAACAGCCGTGTTTAAAGCTCCGTGCATGAAATGAATTCTGAATTAAAGTTATTAAAGGCCGTTTGGGTGTAGCTGTGTTGTTTATGTGCCGCGCAAATGTAAATGTGATCAGAACAGAATCGGCTATATGAGACCCCAGGTTATGGGGGGCTAATTCCAGTCACCGGCCAATCACTAGGTGCATCTCTCATCAAAACACAATATGAAAACATGTAGTGTAGTACTGTACTGTACAAGACAGTAATTCTTATCTTTGTATCTTGTATAAACACAACAAAATGGAAATGAAAGGAACGTTACCGTGTTGTTTTCTGTCTGCGATTCTCTCTAACTGAAGGAACCAGTGCAGCAGGTGTAAACATACCCATTATTGTATAATGTTTTGCACAACTAACATTTTTCAACAGTAACCATACACAAATTATTCATTCATGGATTCAAAGATCCACAAAAAGTGGTGAGGAAAGGAATATGAACTTCACAGAGAGCTGTAAAATGACTTCTTACCTCCTTTCCGTACAGTGGAAGCTGCTTAAACGGGTTGATGGCCACCAAAATATCCCCAACATAGGTCTGTTAAAAACAAGACCACAGATTGAGACCAGTTCAGTGATTCTGGGTGTTGTTCAAAAACAGGTCAAGAACTTTATCCTCATGCATCACTGGTGAAATACTTGGGTCACTTTAGCAGGATTAATACGCCAGGAACATCAACTATAAATCTGTCACAATCATGCCAAGGTTCATGAAATGACGTCTGGTGTGTCTTGCTAAACAGTGATAGTTAACAAAATAAAATAACGTTCTCTGTTATGAACAATAGATTTTGCTGGTGCTACAATACAGCCTCGAGGCAACAACCTATTTATAGATCTTGATAGACACGTTTTAACCACTGTTCAATATTTTTATTGAACAGATCATGTGGAATGACTCCGTAAATGCTTTTGTTTACGTCACCTAATCTGGTTTGTCCGCTCCTTCTAGTCGGGAGGAAGTAAGAAAAACACAACACTCAGTGTGACCAAGGGATTGGTATGTTTTGATCTATTTATTACTTCAGATATAGATCCTTTTTTGTTTAATATAACATTACCTTTTATTTTTATCCTAACGGGTTTCCAAGGTTGCAGTATTTTAGCTATGTCGCACAGCTTTTTATTTTAAACAATAATATTAATTGAAACACAATACGAAAACGTTTAGTACAGTACTGTGCTGTACAATAATGTGATTCTTATCTTTGTATCTATTATAAAACTTAACAGGTACCAAAATCGAAAAAAAGTCAGAAATGTAGGTAGGCATGTTTCAAGACTGCGATTCTCTTTTCTCTCACCAAGTGTCGCAAGGGTTCAATCGTACCAGTTTTCTGTCATTCATATGTGAATAACATTAATTTACAGATTTTTATTTACTATTATAACTCTTAAGTCGAATTGAGGTTGATCGTTTGTTGGCAAAGCCTTAACAAAAAAACAAACAAACAAGAAGAAAATGTATATTAGCAAAGGAAAATATTTAAATATTGTAATATTTTTGCTGTATTAATTTAGAAATGTATTTCGGTTACTTTAAATATAATTAATCACTTTTAAGACGTGTTAGATAACTAGCTAATTCACACAGAATTGTGAATGTGTATTTGTGTGGAAAGGTAGATTAATTAATACACGCAGGGCATTAAAAGAAATAAACACAACCACATAACACTTTACCTTCTACACAGAACTGTACTCTTTTACTTTTACATTTTACCAAAATGAATACAGCATTTAATATTTACATGTGAACACGATGAAAAACCGAACACCACAGCTAGCTAGTGGACGTCTGTAATGAAGACACTGAATCGTTGACTCTCAGGCACCTTTAAGCTCTGTTTACTTAACCAAATCTATATTAAAGTTAACTTTAAAACCGTAAAGTAGTGTACTTACATAGATATGACTGCGTCTGAACCGGTCAGTTAGTGACTCAAGCAAACTCTTCTCATCCAGTTCAGACAGACTGGCCAGATCTTCTACAAGATGTTCTTGTTCCTCCATGGCTCGTCTGGATCTCCAAGCTGCTTCTCTCACAGGATCCGAGTCTGATCTGATCTGAGCTCCGGCACGTCCTAATTCCTAAAACATGACGAGCTGATGTTAAAGTCTCGTTGGTGGCTTTGTAACTCCTCTGACTCAGCGCTAAGACGTGTGTTCATGCCGTTCAAGCTCCTAGTCAACTAACTACACATTAAAGCTCATGAAACAGCGCCTCCTTCTAAACACGGAGACTCGCCATTTAACTCTTACCTCCCCGTATACACACACCGAGAGGATTCCTACCGCGAAACTGTCACACACTACCCCAAATAAATAGATGAATAAGGAGGAAAGTCTCAACAGACTTAAGGCAAACAATAAAGCACAATGTAATAGTGATTTTCGTTGGTACAGCTAAGCCAGCAAAGACCATGAACATCCACGCTGGTCCAAAGGGTTTGAGTTATGCTGGTAAACTATGGTAACCAAATGTTTTCTGGCTAAGCTGGTTGACTAAGGGTTAAGCACCCCTAAAAATACGAGTAGAAAGTCGTGTGGATGAAACGTTACGTGTGGATGTAATGGTGATAAATACATTAGAAAGGAGGTTCTAGTAACCTGTTTGGCCGCCTCTAGCCTGGATACAAAATGAGGCACGGTCAGCCATGGAGGTGTACAGGTTCCATATGGTATCCTGTCGCACATTTGCCACAGATTTTGCAGCTGGGCCTGTAGATCCTGCACATTCGTAACCATCCAAAGCTGGCATTGGTTCCAATAAATTTGGTGACCGGACAGGCCAAGGAAGAGTTCCAATCTAGTGGAGACATTCATGGGAAACCCTTGTTGTGTGTGACCAAAGCCCTATATGTGCTGCACATATCACTTACTGTTAGTGTCCCTTGTATCACTACTAGTTGATGCAAAATGTCTTCAAGTGTGTCGTAAAGACATGTCTAGCACTCAACAACCACTTTCCAAGAGGTACACTACCTAAAAGTTGATTCTGAGAGCCTTTTTATAGTGCAGTGCTATAGGGGAAGCAGTTTTACGCCCTCTTGTGGCAATTCCTGTGTCTAATCAGACCCCACATGTAATCATTTATATATCTGCATGCAAGTTCTGTGTTATTTTTGTCAATGAGTGTATTTGAGTATAAGTTAACAGTAAGTTCTTGAAGTCAATGTTTTTTTTATCATACAAGATTGTATTACATCACTGACAAAAAGTAAATTTTTTTACACCAGTCTTTATTGTAAACAAAACAGCATGAACGATATATATATAAAAACAATAAACCAATCACATGGTAACATTTACAAGAAAGGCTGCTATTGTTTTGCTAAAACTAGGACCAAATTACAAATGAATTGCATATTTATTATAGGCATAAACATATTATGGTCTATTTCTGAAGGCACTTCTTAATCACAGATCAGTTACAATTCAGAGATTTTAACACTCGAATACAAAAGAGCACGTCATCCGATTCTTCTTTCTTAGCTCAGCTCGACGTCGTTCGTAGGCACTTTCTTCCTGTCCGTGCGTTTAGCCTTCCTATAAAAATGCGTTTGGGCAAATTAGTCAAATGTATCTTCATTAGGGCAGCGGCTTGTTTGTGTAATGACAGATCTTACCTTTGGACTACGAGTACTGCTATGGTCGCAATAATTGCCACTGCAAACAGAACACCACCCAACACTCCCACAATCAGCCCTGGTACATAAACAAACACACATCAGGATGTGGGATGGATAAATACCGCCATGTTTGGACACCTGTAGTCAAATAAGATATTACTACTACTACTACTACTACTACTACTACTATTAATAATAATAACAACAATAACAATAGTGTCGCACAGGTGGCACAGCAGCAATTCACTAGATGTGTTGTCTTAGCAAAAGTATAATGAACATATATACAGTCGTATGAAAAAGTTTGGGCACCCCTCATAATTTTCATGATTTTAGTTTATAAATCATTGGTTGTTCAGATCAGCAACTTGAGTTAAATATATCATATAGCAGATGAACACAGTGATATTTGAGAAGTGAAATGAAGTTTTATAGGATTTACAGAAAGTGTGCAGTAATTATTCAAACAAAAATTAGGCAGGTGCATACATTTGGGCACCCCAACAGAAAAATTACATCAATATTTAGTAGATCCTCCTTTTGTAGAAATAACAGCCGCTAAACGCTTCCTACAGCTTCCAGTCTGGATTCTGGTTGAAGGTGCTTTGGACCATTCTTCTTTAGAAACATCTCCAGTTCAGTCATGTTTGATGGTTTCCGAGCATGGACAGCCCACATTTTCAGTAATATTCATGTCTGGGGGACTGATATGGCCATTCCAGAACGTTGTACTGGTTCCTCTGCATGAATGCCTTAGTAGATTTTGAGCAGGGTTTGGGGCCGTTGGCCTCGGAGCAACTTTGTCACTGATTCTAGAACATTGTTCTCAAGAATCTGGAGATATTAACTACAATCCATGCGACCCTCAACTTTAACAAGATTCCTAGTACCTGCACTGGCCACACAGTCCCACAGCATGATGGAACCACCACCAAATTTTACTGTGGGTAGCAAGTGTTTGTCTTGGGATGCTGTGTTCTTTTTCCGCTCCTTGTTATGTCCAAATAACTTAATTTTAGTTTCATCAGTACACAGCACTTTATTCCAAAATGAAGCTGGATTGTCCAATGTGCTGTAGCACACCTCAAGTGACTGTTTGTGGCGTGTCTGCAGAAAAGGCTTCTTCTGCATTACTCTCCCATACAGCCTCTCCTTGTGCAAAGTGCGCTGTATAGCTGAACGATGAACAGTGACACCATCTGCAGCAAGATGTAGGTCTTTGGAGGTGGTCTGTGGCTTGACTATGACTGTTCTCACCATCCTTCGCCTCTGCCTATCTGAGATTTTTCTTGGTCTGCCACTTCGGGAGTTCCTTAACTAGAAACTGTGCCTGTGGTCTTCCATTGCCTCACTATGTTCCTCACAGTGGAAACTGACAGCTGAAATCTCTGAGAGAGCCTTTCCCTTTCCCTGAACCATGATGTTGAACAACCTTTGTTTTCAGGCCATTTGAGAGTTGTTTTGAGGCTCCCATGTTACCACTCTTCAGAGAAGATGCAAAGAGGAGAAAAACTTCCAATTGGCCACCTTAACACTTTCTCATAGTTGGATTCACTTGTGTATGTAGATCAAGGGTCAATGAGCTTACAAAACAAATTTTGTGTTCCAATAATTAGTGCTAAGGTATTCAAATGACAAGGGTGCCCAAATTTATGCACCTGCCTAATTTTGTTTGAATAATTACTGCACACTTTCTGTAAAACCTATAAACTTAATTTCACTTCTCAAATATCACGGTGTTCATCTGCTATATGATATATTTACCTGAAATTGCTGAGCTGGACAACCAATGATTTATAAAGAAAAATCATGAAAATTATCAGGGGTGCCCAAACTTTTTCATACGACTGTAACATATGATATCAATCTTTAGCGCATCTTAGTCCTTCAACCCTGTTCCCCTTCTGAAAAAGTGGTTTTTTGGCTGCTACCCTTCCAAAAAAGAGCATTACTGAATCTGCCAGAAGCTGCTGTAAGGGGAGGTCACACTAAATACTTACCACTGTAACCTATAGAAACTTTTTTCCTTATTTTATCATTTTTAATACTGCATATACATATTTCCTGTATTTTCTGGCTCCATTCTAAAAGACTGGGACATAATTATACATGGCCATTAAACCCTTGCTAAACCAATGTTATTTCTAATCTAATGATGGCCTAAGACTTTTGCACAGTACCGTATAAACAAATATAGCCTAATAACAGTTCTTTACATGTAAGTTTTAACCAGGTTTTGAGTGAATGAAAACAATCCTCAATCATTACGGAAATTCCGCAAACATCACAGATTAGGTATAACCTGTATAATAGAATAAGGGCACTAGAAATAGATAACTATTTGTATTGAACTACAGTATTTGTACTCACCCACGTCCACCGTTTTCTCATCGGGATTAGGAGCTGATCCTAACTGCCTTCCAGATCTGGCTGTAAAATAAAACCAAGAGTTTGGTATCGTCCAAATCCGTGTGCTAAATTTAATAGTAAAATAGATAACCGCTGTAAATGTAGTTTTAAACGCAGTACAGTACTGTGTAATGCATTGCCTGGGATGTAGCATAGTGCTGACCTCTAGTGGACAAAAATGGAATTAGAAAAAATAAAAAATGGCAGTCAATCACGTGGAGTGCAGTGTGTGACATTATTGGAACATGATTCAGAAGGTGTGCCAGCTTTCAAATATTTGCTTATTGTCATGAAGGGACAGGCATATAAGACATATATGAACAAGATATAATAAAAATGACACCAGTCAGGACAAAAGGAAGACGATGAAACACTGCGAAAAAGATTATAACGCATAATAAAAAGAAGATCTGAGTCGAGAACTCGACTCAGATCTTCTTTTTAAACTAACCTAAGCTAAGCTGGAAATAATGTGAGACCAGACAAGACATGAGGACGTCAGGAGAAGATCCAACACAAGAAAGAAGAAGAAGAAAATACAGACAAGGTGAGAGGCAAGACAAGGTGAGACAATAAAAATGAAAATTCAATATTTAGTTGAATTAAGTTACCAAGTTACCACAAGATGAAAAATGAGAAATGTTGATGAGAAGTGAGAGGAAAAAGATTTAAAACCGGTTACTACAGGAGACGAGATGAGATGAAACGAGACAAAATCAAGACAGGACAAGATCCAAGATGAGAAGCTACAATGAGACACAAAATGAGATAAGAAACGATTCTATGTGATGAAAAGAAAAGATCTGAAGCAAGTTACAAAGATACAAGACGAAATAAGAAGGTTCAAGAGGAAACTAAATGAAACCAGATGAGACAGGAGACGGCCAAGCACATACAAAACGATGCGAGACAAGACAAGACAACAAGGTACAACATAACATGAAATGAGATGCGATGAGATATAAGGAATACAGGTTAAAAAAGGTTACTAGAAGAGATGGGGCAAGACAGAATGAAACATAAAGGTACAAGATTAAATAAAAAGAGACCAGCTGAGACAAAAGGAAGACGAGATCCAACACAAGAAGTTACAACAAGAGACAAAATGAGGCAAGATGATATGATGTGAGAGGAGATTTAAACCATGTTACTAAAGAGACAAAGCGAGATCAAAAGGTACAAGATAAAATAAAATGACACCAGTTGAGACAGAAAGAAGACAGGAAAATACCCAAGGTAATACAAGATGATATAAGAATAGATTACATGAAGTGAGAGAAGATTTTGTTACTAAGATAAAATGAGACCAGTTGAGACATGAATAGCGCATAACGAGAAGTTGCACAGAGAAACAAAATATAACAACATGACGATACGAGCCAAGAAAAGAACGTACATTGACACATTTGATTACAGTTCTCTCTGGTTTCAAACCGGTTGCCGTTGCCTTGGCAGCCCCTGTAGATGAACATTCGGCAGTTTTTCTCCTCGCTGTCATAGTAATACATGGAGATGTGGGCAAAACAGGTGCCTGGGTCCATCTTTAGCGAGCACACTGCATCTAAAAAAAAATTAAATAAAAAAATCAAAAACATGTTCAGAACATTCCCCGAAATTATCAGAACCAGCCTAAGGTTTCAGGAGCAGTGCTTTACCTCCTTCTGGATAGAGCTCTTGATACTTGAGTGAACATGACGCCATGCAATCTTTGTCAGATACGAAGTTGTTGCCGTTACCCCCTTCTCCTTTGTAGAAGAACGGCATGCAAAATCCTGATTGCTGGTTGGAAGCGTATCAGCTTTTCCTGTCCAGAACCTTCATCCAATGCTTCACTGCAGAGCGGATCTACAGAAAATAAACATAAGAATGAAATATTACACTCATGATGGGGAAATTTTCTTGCTTTGTTTTCTTTTTTAGATGACTAGAGTATTTGTTTGCAAAAAAATGTTTGTGAACCTTGTGGAATGTATGCTCATTATGGCATTGCTAAAACAACCCCTAATGGTGGTCTAAGAATTTTGCACAGGATTGTATGTACATTCAAGACATTAAAAACAGGGAGTATTAGTATGGAGTTCGTCACCATTTAAAGCCTTTATGCATTTTGAGAAGATTTCCACTAGACTTTGGGGCATAACCATGAGATTGGACGCTGATGTGGATTAATAAGCGGTGGCTCCCTGTTGATATTCCAGTTAATCAAACGTTGAATGGAGCCAAGATCAGGACTGAGTCAGTCTAGATCTCTAGCAGAGTTGGCAAACTATTTTCTTTATTGACTTTGTTTTAGGAGGACAGGTCAGACAGTTGAAAGTGTCACTGAAGTGTTTATTACAACTGGTTTTATTGCCGCTCTTTGTTTATGGACATTCCATGCCTGTATGCTTCATATTATGAACTCATTAGCAGTGGGTTTGGCTACAATTACAAATAATCGACATACTTTTCAATCATCATACGTTTCAAGTGTTTGAGATGTTTTATAGGTTGGGAGACAAAAGGAACGGCACAGCAACGTCCCAAACCTGAACTGTAAAGCATGGTGGAGGAGCATCATGGTTCGGAGTTCAAGGTTCAAGAAAAATTAATTTAACACATAAAAATCAGGAAGTCTGATCAGCTTCTAAAGGAAACGGTAGAGGTTTAATACAAAGGCTCCATTCTTTGTCTGTCAATGATTGATCCGTGGGTTCAGTAGATAATGTATGTGGTTAAGACCCAATGTGTCTAATTTGATTTCGTGGATAAAGATGAGACCAAGAAATGAATGTAGAATTCGAGATAATTCAAAATTTGGGCAGCAATGAATAAACTAACAACATCAATAATAATAATAATAATAAAATTACATTTCTGTATTTGTTTAACCATGCAATATTCAAAGATTAACCACCTTTATTTTGTTTATTCCTCCATAAAGATTAGATATAAAGCAAAAAAACTGAAATCTACTTTATACTAACACTCAATCAGAACAGACCTTTCTTTAGCACAACTGCTAAAGCAGACCAAAAAGACAATACGATAAAAACCTATTTATTTACTTTCAATCAATAAATACTCAAAGCAAAATGACTTACTTGATGCCAGTGCACTGGCACATATGATCCCCATCCAGAATAATTGGAAGCAAAGCTTAGAAACCATTTTGCACCCGTGATTCGTACAGCGCTGCTGGAAATCTTCTGTCTCTGAACCTCAGTCCAAGTGACGGCCTTTAGACTTTTTATCAGCGCTGGTTTTATGGCCTGGGTGTGTGTGTGTGTGTGTGTGTGTGTATCTCATACGGTTTCAGTCATAAAATGAGAAACCTGCCGTCATAGCAACAGCATTTATCAAGGTTATAACCGAAACTCTAGCAGGTTCTGCTTTTTTATTCTGAAAGAAACTCAATGAAAAATCAAGGTCGGGTTTTTGGGGGACAGTGCACTCAGAAGCACTCAAAATTAAACATGTAACCTGATGAGTGCTTCATTGCTGAAGCTAGATTCTACAGTGCATTTGCTATAGAACTCAAAGCTCAAAGCACACCCATGATTGCCCAACCCGAAACTGAAGACTAAACCATGACACCTGAGCTCATGATGGATCCGTCACGAGAGTGGATTGCTCTCGGCCGATAACGACTGTAAAATCAAGACAACCTGATGAGGCTAATACTGTACACAAAACATATTCTACCATATCTAAGGTTCAAATATCTGGAAGTACAGTCACTTTTCATGTTCTGTTTGAAAGCTTTTCCTCCTCCAAATGTTTCGGTAAGGACTGTTTCAGCTATAAAAATGAACCATGGTAAAATACCGTAGTAAAACCATGGCGGACTTACAGTATACACACAGCTACCATAAGATACTTAGTAGTTCATAATAAAATCATAGTTAACTGTACAATAACCATAGTTACTATAAACTATGTAGTTTATAGTTCGTTCTTTTAGTTCTAGTTGTTCTTCTGTCGGTATGCTTTTTTACAGCTCATCTTTTTCCATACACAAACCTTCATGGGTGTCAGTTTCTGAAAACAGTATGCTGTTGAATAGATATTTCTGATTAGCTGACTCCTATTCGGTAGGTGTACCTTCTAAAATAGTCAATGCGGTTCAGTTCTAGCGACATTGTTAATTGGATCCAAAAAGGCCTTGAATTAACCACTAACTTCTCAGCTAAAACCTTGGCTTGGGTTCTCCTTGGTACTTTGGCCAACCACAGATGTCTGAATTTAAGTCAGTGCCCTATTAGGAATTAAGTTCTTTAGGCTGTATTTGGTTCATTAAGTGCAAATATGGACAAAACGAGTCCATATTTCAAGCAAACCATAGATATTCGCTCCTTTTTATGCTAGGCTGAGTTAGTCACTGGTTTCATAATTTGGTTTAATGTGATCTGAGAAAATTGACTAGTATAAGCAATTGCATTTATGTTGGTTCATTAGTGTTTAGTCAACACAAATCTAAATCATTTGTAGTAAATAGTAAGCAACTTGATTTGTTCATCATAGTGAATAGGAATGGTGAAGTTTTAAAGATCAACAGTAACTTGGAGAAAAACCTTTGTTTAAAGCCTCCTGAAGGTCAGTGATAAGCCAAATTTCCAGATGGAGTACGAGCGCCCTCTGGAATTTCCAATATGTAATATTCAATGATGAATCATAAAATAAGAAATCTGTTTAATGATAAATCCAATAAGGTGTCTTTTTGTTTACTGGAACGTTTTTATAAGGGGACGACTGGTTAAAATTCGGCACAGCATCCCTTAAGGACGCAACTCGATCTTGTTAAATTTCATAACCAATAACTGTTGAGCAACTTGTCAGGACGGTCTTTTGAATCATCTCAGAATTTAAGAGATAAACTGCCACCACAAGATACCAGAGTAACCATTTATAGTTAGCGTTCGTGAAGATGCACAGTACAGCATTTTTCATGAAAACTTATTTTACAAATTACTTCATTGCAAAAACGTGTTCTGGATATGGGAATATCTTTTGGCGGGACTGTGTACACCTTCAGTACATTTCCAGAGACTTGTTGGCGGATTGAAGCTGTTCTTATGGCTCATGGTAGCCAAACACTTTGCTAATACACATTTTAGGAGGTTTTGTCTTTATTACCCTTCTGGATCTGTAGGTCTAAGCAAGTGGACTGGCAACATTAGGTTGCCCTCCAGTGGAGAAAATGCAAGAAATGGTGCTGGGCGTAGACCCGTGAATACACAATCCCAGCTCTAGAGGGCTGGAGTTTAGAACGATTTGGTGTTTTTCCTTCTCAAAAGGCCTGATTCGACTCAGCAGTTAATGATCAGGATTTGTCAGAGAAAGAGTACAAGTCTTGCTGTAAGGTTTCCACAGAAGACTTGAATTCAACACTGGTATCTCATAATGTATTCGTAGCTTTGCTAAATTACAGACTTAGCAAAACTAACATTTCTGTCCCTGGCAAGAAAACAAAAATTGCCTACTATAATCAATTGTTGGTTTATTAAAGAGTTATTGTCATATTTCTTTCCAATTACAAAACAGATTCACTCAATATCCATTCAAGAACTACAAATGTCTAATATTTATAAAAAGCACTGTTTATAATTTGTCTAAAACCTGAATCTTAGGTGTTTAGCACGAGAAGTATCACCAGCGAGAAACTAATCGCTCTTGCGAGACTGTGGTGCGTCTTGATTGTCGCCGAACAGCTTACGTTTGTGTTTTGTAAACAAAGCAGGGAGCAGAGCAGAGTGGAAAAATGACTCTGAGGGAATGGATCACAGTGCTTTAATGAAACGCTGGGGAATCTGAAGCACCATGACAATGATCACAACAAATCAGTCCCTGAGCAGCAGCGACATTTCTGTGTAAAGAAATAAATCCTCATACAAATGCATCGGTATAAATAACGGAAGCAGTCTATAGTAGGAATAAATAATCTATAACCCTTTCATAAAGTGCACTGGAAAGCCCTCTGAACGACAAAACGCCCTCTTAAAAACTAGCATTGAAGTTCTGGAAGATTTCGGCCACTTCCAGCCAGTTCCTGAAGCAGGCCAGGCCGTGATCTCGGATCTGCTTCCTGCCCTTGTCGGTGATCACCTGGCCGTCCTGCTTGACAATCACCAGCTTGGGCACAGCAGTGATGTTGTACCTCTTCTTTAAATCGCTGGAAGAGAAGAGACGTGCAAACGGGGGCACAGAACGTTAGTGCTGGGGTAGGACTGAACAGAATCGTCAAAATGTCACTCAACCATCGTCCTCAGGTCGAACTCGCTGTTCGTCACGAGACGGGAACTCAACTCTATAGCTGACAGAACCAGGGGTGTACAGCTGCAACCTCTGGCAAGTTGCTCCACACAGGTTAGACCAGGAGGGTCTGACATTTAAGAAACCAAAGGAGGACTGAACTGTATCAGGCCTTAGTTGCAAGTCCCTTTGGGATGGCTTAGTGGTCCGAACACCGAATTAAACATAACCACTTAGATGCTACATTGTGTATAGTATTAGTATACACAGTCTAAACTCGTTCTCTCACCAACGTCTGTTTCGTGGTTATTTTTGCCAACTTATCGAGGTTACAAAAAAACAGACAAAGTGATGTAATGTGTTTTACTGAGCAGCCCTTGTGATCGTACAATCACATTTATAAATGTATATAAACACCTCGGTACATGTACAGTCCCTATTCATTTACGCAAATATGAGAAAAAGTCCGTGATGGGCGATTATTTCTGTGAAGTCCAGTCTGCAATGAATAACAAGTCGTCATAAGATAAGTCAGCCATACAAGACCAGACTCCTATCTTTGAATGGACCAATATATCTGAAACTGAAAGAGAAATTAACATTTAAAATGCAGATTTAGAATCGCTGGTATAATATGACAAAAATTCCATAACTTGTTGGGTTCAAATAACACAGAAAAATACGCATGTGCATACCGCCACTACAAAGGGGCGAAGACTTGCCCCCCAGGTTTTATTTCAACTAATAGATCTGGCAATATTATATTTTAGTGTGTTAAACCCTTAATAATAAAGATAATAACCTTTTCAGACCTCAGACGTACACGTGATCGGACATTGTCAGTTCATTTATAATGAAGTCTACGCTTTGATAACTTGGACCAGTACACAGTGAATCCAGAAGCTATCTTTTCTTTTCTCAGTACAGGAACAGAAAAGTGATTAGATTATGTGTGGTACTCACCATATGGAGAAGACAGATCTGAAAATGCTGCCTATTTTTAAATCTAATCTACTGGGTGGTTTGTTAAACCTCTTAAAGGACAGACAGTGGGATTATTATTCAATGACAAAAAGACCTGCAAACAAATCTGACGTCGTGCATGAACATATAGATAGACGCATTTTGATGCACGTGCAGACAGATCAACGTATTATAAATCAATGACAAATCTCACTACTCACTGTTTGTACTGGTCAGTCCAGGGCAGCGCGAGCCAGTCCCCGTGCAGGTCGTGGTAATACTCCACCATGTCCTCCACGGATTTATCGGAGGAAACGAAAACGATCTCGAACTGAGCAGGAGGGTCGCTCTCCTCCACCAGCTCCGTGTAGAAGTCGCACAGCACCGGGGTGAAGTCGCGACACGGCGGGCACCAACCGGCGGAGAAATACAAGCCCACCACTTTGTTCCGGAGCGCTTCTTCCGGATCCACCACGTCGCCGTCCTTGTTGAGGAGCGCGCGTCCTGCAAACACCTCAACCATAGTCGGGAGAACAACACTACCACCACCTTTTCCTACTGTTCGCCGCCGAGTTGAGGCCCGTCAAACTTACTCAAATGTGTTAGGAAGTCATTCGGACTTGTGAGAAGCCTTTAAAACTCGTCACAGGCAGGAAATGTCGACGTCTGACAGCGTTACCTAACTTTTGCTACACGTATATCTGGCAACCTTAACGGACACACCGGGATTAACGGATTTTTGATACCGACTGCAAACAAACTGCTAACCACGCCCCGTATGCAAATTAAGTGACGGTGCGGAGACCAATCACGATTCGCCATAATCACAGACCGGGATAAAGCAGGACGCAGATCGTCAAGTTGCCTAGCATTTCAAAACAACGCAGGCTTGCCAAGACAACGTGAATACAGCCACACAGGCGAAAGGTCAAATATGTAGTCTTATTCTAAAATAGAATTAACAACATTTACAGGGAACAAGCTGACATATGACAATTTAAAAACACAAACTTAAAATCAGGCATCTTCCCCAAGGATGCACTAACCTTACGTAACGCACTTTTCCCCAAAACATAGGACTACAGTCTGTAATTGTAGAAATACAAAGTGCTTTCTATTGTACGCGGAACACAAAACGGACAACCATAGAAACAAGGTGTACCTAAGAAAGGGATCACTAAGGTTTTTGGCTTGCCCACACCCACGTTTTAGATGGAGATTAACATGTAATAACGTGACTAAGGACACTTACCACTGTCCACTTACCTGTGAGAGCTTTTTGGTCTTGAGAAGACCAGGGTTTAATCTTCAAACTGAACACCGTCGTGCATTATGGGTATTCTTTGCCCAATAGATTACATCCTTTCCTACTACAGGGTACATTGCTGATACCGGATTGTATTCCACACTACATTTGTAGACATCAATGCAAATTTCTGGGCAACCCCAAGCCACAAGTGGTTTTATGAAGGTCCAATGGGAATCCAAAAACAAACAAATACACATCCAGCAGAAACTGTACTCTGAATTTAGATCACTCACCTGTGCTAAATGAGGAAATCAGCAGTGCCTGATTTAGGGAGTCGGGTGGCTGGAGTGATGAACGCTGGGAAATGTAGTGAAGAAAATCCGTGGATGCAACAGCAATCATATTTGCTTTTCACTCTCAATACATTATCCAAGAAATTACAAGATATTCAATACTTTACTATGAAATGAAATACGCTTTACGTTAATAATTTTGCCCAGCCTAATGTAAATGTTTACGATATTCAACTTACGATGCATGTCAGAACGTATCCCCATGGAAAAAACAGGGCACCATTTTGAAGACGGCTAAAGATGCAGCCAGGCCTTATTTCACATGAAGTTTTATTTTTTTTCCATCTTTTAAGGATATACTTACAGAATAATTATAAAAATTACTTACAGAATTAAGTAACAGGTGTGGGTTTTTTTGTTTGTTTTAAATGCGTTTATACTTCTAAATGCAAATAAAATGTCCTATCTACAATGATTAGAAAAGAACGCGGTCCGTTAGAAGCCGATTTAACCTACGAGTGAAGGAGAACATGAACTCTACACGCATCGGCGACAATCAAATTGCACTGGTAACTATTTTTTGTCTTTTTTTTTTTTTTTTTACAAAGTAATCAAAGAGCGACAGCATCTCAAAGGGAGCAGATGTGTTTTCCGGAGATCTTTTCTGCTTGCTTACGCGCTAATCCAGTAAGGCTTTAATCTTCCGCGAGTAGATATGATCCCTCAAATGCTGCGTTAACACTGGTACCTCGCCCTTCAGTTGGCACTCCACATGAAACACCAGTGCGTTGATCTGATAGAGCGTCGAAAATAAAATACTTTTTTTTGTTTGTTTTTTTAAATGGGAGAGAGTAAAAATTCACCATCGGCAACACAATTATCAACAAGAACCGAAAGTAAAAGACAGGCACACATGCATCACACTGACATACAGTTACAACTACTCAGATCATGCAAAAACAATGGCCTAGCGTTTGTTTTTTTTTTTTTTTTCAAAAGTCTGACTTTCCCACGTTGACCGGACAGCAAACACGGTACAATACTACAGTAGGTAAGTGTAAATAAAATCCGATTCGTCCAACCGCTCGCGTTAAGGACTCCTGTATGCAAAGCTGTAAGTTACTGAAGGTGCATCTGCTTTTCCTCCCCTCCCTCCCTCCCACTGCGTACGAATCGCAAGTCTCACAAAAAAAAAACAAAATCAGTGGTTCTTTTTGGTAAGCTAAGCATTAAGGTCAAAGAAACGTGACATCATTTCCACTGTCTACGGTCGAAACGAAGTGTGCGCGTTAAACCGCAAGAGGGCGGCTGCGGCGGGCCGGACGCTCCTGCGCAGGGTAATGACAAACATGTGGGTACGAGTACACACATATATATATAAGGTTTAACCATTGTAACATTCCTGAGGAGGCCCCTCAAGTTAGCGCGCGCCTACTGGAAACGTACAAAAAATACGTAAAATATGAGAAGCGGATCATTTACACCGAGGCACGCACATTTAGAGTCAATCTCAAAAGGCTAACTGTGTAAGAACGTGGCGTCTTAGCGAGTAAAAACGTTCCTTCCTTTAGATTTCTTCTCATAACTGTTAAAAGTGCAGATGTTCAACATTATTTAAAGTAAATATAATGCTATAAAAATGGGACTGTTGACGTGACTGACGCTGTTTCACATCTCATCTTCAACCTCGACTCTGTTAGAATTGCATTTAACCGACTGTTCCTGAAGCTGCACTGAAATTTTGGGCTTCTATTAATTACTGGTCAAATATTACACTTGAATTGTGGGAACAAGAGAATAAAGGGTTGAACCTTGTCTAAATGCAGTTACTTTTTTTCCATATACATACCCCGTTCTTGGTGAGACTCCCAATTCATTTTAACATCACTAATTAAATCTAAGGATTATAACATTTTTATACAAGAAAATATCTTATGTAAAGTATGAAGCTACCATGGAGCATTTTGTTTACAAGATTAAACCTTCCAGCAATTTATTTTAATCATAAGGGACTAGAGTGTTTTTGTTTACAATATTTCTAATTGTTATTCGAAATACATAAAGGAATGTTTTCACGCTACATTAGAGCATTCTGTTTACTATTTCTAGCCGTTTCTTTTAATCGCAGGGACTAAAGTTTACAAGAAAATGTGCCGTCTTGCACGGTTTACACTTGGGAAATAAAAAAGGAACGTCTTAATCATGAGAAAATCGATAATCATAGGAAAACTGAATATCATATCATACAACCCAGTTAAGAAAAATGTTTAAGATATTAAACATTACCATATGAAACCATACGTTCTGTGAAGTTACGCAATCTTGACGTTACCCGAGCACCATGTTACATAGGATAGAGCAAAGCTATATGGGATATTTTAGTCTACAAGTACTATTTTCACCCCCTCCCATCCTCAGTCAGACCCAGCTTACTCATCATCTGGAACTTCGTAGTGAAGTGCTCGTTTGTCTGCTTTGTGTTTAACCAGAGTTAGTCAGAGCCGTTACGTCGGTCATTACGATGTATCTGGCAACTTCATACATGAGTTCAGTAGGTCAAGACTTAATATTAAGGATTATATCCATCTGCGTGACCGGACGTTACGAGGCTCATACCTGTAGCTCGTTTTGAGGTTATGAGGACAGTATGGTCGATTAATGCGGAACCGTTTGTTAATGCGTTCAAACAGCGAGTTCGAACAGCGAAGCTCCTTCATGGAGGAGCCGTGAGTGAGTTGCTGAAGCCCAAGCTCTTACAGCTCAGATAAAGGTTTGATCGCAGAACTGTTACAGTCGAGCCCTCACGGCGATGCGGTGGCCCGGGTTCGAGTCTCGGCTGGGTCTATAGGACAGTGGGATCGTCAGGAATGAATTAGATTAGGTTTCTTTAGTAGGACGTTCCTTCACATTCACAATTAGTATTTTTTACTTACAGTTGTTAAATCTAATTCAGTGGAACCTCGGAATTCAAAGTTAATTGCTCTCAGAAGCAATCCGAACTCCGATTTTAATCAGTTCCCTGCCAACAAACGATTGTTTCACGCCTATATTTGTACGTAACTAACGATTCAAAGCCTAACTACAGCAAAGGAACATAATGTAATAATAATAATCAATAAATAAATGAAGTAATTGAAAATATCACTGGGGCAGTGGCACCGAGACTGAGGGAGTGTCTGAAATGACATCGTAGACTGATGTACATAATATCAAAATAAAAAAAATGACAAACATAATATGCCTATGATCACACCCTAGTTATTTTGTGTTTTGTTTTATGGTGAATGGGATACCTTATTGGTGCATTATCACCACCTACTGGACTGGATCATCTTTGGAAGATCGCACCATTGAGTGTTTTTAATTACTGTTCGAAATTGAGAGTTTAAAGTCCGAATTTTTCTAGCAAAGAGGCGGTGAATCCCGAGGTTCCACTGTACTACGGAATGCTTTTCAACTTTAAGTGAAATCATTTTGATTGGTAGTTTTACTACAAGCATGACCTGTATATGAAACTAAAATATCCTCCAACAGAGCGAGAAACTTTCTTGATAAATGACTAAAATGTAGTAAATCATCGCAGGATAAACATACAGTAAGCAATCGAAGACAATCGTGGCCATTAAGATATTTTCACTTGCCAAGGTAATTTTTGCAGGGTGCTGCTCATAAGATCAGATCAGAACCGGTCACAAAGCATCATAGACGCTTATGCTTCTTCTTATTATTATTATTGCATATTATTGAATTTTCAAAAATCTTTTCAGAATGTGAACATCTGGAAACAGTTTTGCCAATCTGGCGCTTGTTTACTTAGAAAGGAACGCTTGAAGTGTAGTGAAGACAAACACGCTGGATTCTGAGGCGACGTCCACCAATGACAAACGAAACACAAACCGCGGGTACGTTCAGAACACGATAACAAAAGTATAGCTGAGCTACCGGGTTTCACAAGAGCTATACGAGGAATTTGGCTTTTGAAATGGCTTTCAACATCAGGCGGCCAATTTCATTACGTCGGGTCTCTTACGCAAAAAAAGACAGACAAGTGCCAGAAACGTTAGTGCTCAGGATACGAGTGATAAGCTGCATTAGGATTTATGATAACGAGGAATCTAGACGTAAACAAAAACAAAAAAAACCCCGAAAAACGTACGAGTAGCTGGTGTGCACACTATAAATACGAATCATCTAACAAACAGATGAGTAAACTTCGTACGAAGTGTGGTCCGGAGGGAGTGACAGAGCCTTTCATCCCACGGCCCAGTGCGACATGGAGGAACTGCAGCCAAACGGATGGGGCTCTCGGGTGCGAAGCTAAACCGCGTCGCCGCTGGTTCTTCCGTGCGCTAGTGGAAATGATGTAGCTTTTTAATAGCCGACGATAAAACAATACTTAAAAAGACAACTCGCGTGTAGCTACTCGATTCGGGACGATCACTAGCTATCGTAGCTATCCCTTCCTGTCGGACAACGCGGAAAAAAAAAAAAAAAAAGACACTTAACTAATGGCAATCCAAGGCTCAAATGAAACGTCCGTCACCACGTCTCCCACAGATGGCGCGAACGAAACGTTCCGTGAGGATTTTGGCAGAGTTTGTGGATCACATCCGAGGTCGAGCTCGCCCTCTACGAAGTTTTCACCAAGTCGTACACGTAAATGTGAAAGTCGTCATCGAATTTGATGAAATAGACGGAGGGCTTGGCCTCCACCTGATGGATGACCATGCCAGTCCGTTTGGAGCCGTCCTCTTTGGCGTACTCCACCTGCTTGCCGACGAGGCTGTCCACCACTTCGCCGGGCTCGCGCTCCGCCGGCGGGGAGTCGTCTGGAAATGGCAGAGGAGAAGCAGCGTTACAAGCCGAGAGAAGACATGTATTTACGTTGAGGTTGGAGGAGCTGGGACGTGAACCTTCAACCTTCTGGTCCGGACTCTTAACCACTGAAGCAAATTCCGATCCGGCCACTTTCATACATGATCTGCTACAGAACTGAGGGGCGAGCAACATGCAGATGTCTTATCGTATTGTGATATTTTATCGCGATAGACGATATTTTCTATCACGATGACGCTGACTGACTTCACGTCTCACTATAAAGAGAAATCGGTCCTGCTAATGAGACGCAGTGCAGCAGGTTTTGAACCGAAATCACTTTATTAAATAAGGGAGACTATTCGTGGTAGTCATACAATCTGTCCCTAGTTGCATTTCGTCTGCGATCACGTGCATCGTGATAAATATCGCGTATCGTGAAAATAATATCGTGATGCAAGATCAGACCAGATCGCCCAGCCCTAGTGCAATGATACGTCCTGCTCACGAGCTGATATGATTCACGATTGGTTTATTTTTAAGTGCAACAATGCAAAACGATTTCATTTTTCATTCGTTTTCGGAATGCTGCCTGAAAGTTTGATCCTTTTATGGTTTAACGCATGACTCCTCGAGGCCTTCGAAGCGTAGCTGCTTAAATACCAGCATGATTTTGCTTAAATAAGTCACTAACAATATGGAATGCGAATCTGAACCCATGTGTGTGTGGCTAGAATCGTTTGAAATCGTTCTGACGAAGCACACGTCTCCTTTTGACGCAACAGCAACAAAGAAAGCAGAGCAAACTGTACTTGGCGTGCTCATACGAACCTCTTCGGTTTGGGAGGGGACCTGGAAGAGTTCAGAGTCAAACGAGGAAGGCAGAAATCACATCTTGAAGCCATTAGTGGAGAACTCACTTGAATCGGGCATAATCCGCAGGTCTCCGTCCTTGTAGTCGTCGAGCAGCTGATACATGTACAGAACCGGGTCCTTTTCATACGTGATATAAAACCACGTGGTCATGATGGGCGCTCGGGCCAGCACCATGCCCCTCCATTCGTCCTTCGAGCCTTCTTCCGTTTCGAACATGTGCTCCACCGCTTTGCCTATCATCGTGTCGGCCAGGTGAGCGTCGCTGATGCGCGTGGAAGCTGGAGTAAAGGCGAGAACGGAAAGGTCAACCATCTGGCTTCGGAAATGCATCAGCACAGACCACAGGAAGCATTACCGAACACCCCACTAGGCACCACGGTCCTGCAGCTACTGCTACAGCTACTGCTTTGCATACCTCACCAACTGTTTTAGTTAATTATTTCAGTTTGTCTCACGGGACAGGACAGTTACGCCTGCAGGCAGGGACGGTTTAGATCTTTTTACATCATCAATCACCTTCTGCTTTCTGAGAACCAGCTTTCTTTAGGGGTGGGCAACACGACGATATTTTATCATATTGCTGATCAATTTGATCAAGGATCTCATCCGTGCTTAAAGAACACCGACAAACTGCACGTTTCATTATAAAGAGTGATTAGTCCCGATTAATAGACTGAAGTGCAGCAAAAAGAATGAGAGAATACTGGAGCAGTTTAAGAATCTGAAAAATCTGATGCATTTCGTCTGCGATCCCATGCGTCGTGATAAATATCGTGAAAATGTATTTAAATATTGTGATAACAACATTTTTACCAGATCGCCCACCCCTAGCTACTGTTAACAGACACTCGATCGCAGTGCCCCCTTTTGGAATTCACACAAAACTGCATTTTCTTATTAAACACTACAAAATAAAGCAGCAAATCATCTCTACAGTGGAATTATTGCAAGCGGCATGTATTATGTGTCTTACATTGTACTGTGTCACATATCTGCTCAAAAATGCCTCATTTGCCTTGCAAAAATTCATTTGCCTATTTTTTGTAGAAAGCAATTGAAGAAGTTAGAGAACAGGCAAAACAGTCAAAATGACCAGAAATCAGATTAAGAAATAAAAAGAGAGCCGGATTTGACCACAGTCATCAGATTACTCGGAGCATGTATACCAGCTGCCCGATTACCTAACCTGACACAGTCCGCCTAAAAACTTGGCTTTATTTGGCCTCTTTTATCCATTGAGTGCGACAGGCTTTCTGGCTGGATCTGGCAACCCAGAATTAAACACGCCACGGAATTAAAGGCAGCCCAACACCAGCGATGACTTTGTGGAGACAAACGCAGTATATACTCGAGAAGAATTTGATTATTTACTATTAAAGTTTGAAGTTTACTTAACCTATTTCTGAGAGATTATTGGCTGGTTGCAAAGTAGGAATCCGATTATTTATTAACCAAGCCATACGTGGTTTAACGTGATCCGATTACTCAAGTGCTTGTATAGTCTCTGATTTTCTGCAGTTATCGGATTATTGAGCGCACTCGGTGTGAGGACTGAGAACCCGAAAATCGCAAAACTTGGGGACTAGACTTGAGGTATGGAAAAAGCTCACAAAAAGGCCTACCTACACGGTCCGGCAGGACTTCCAGCCCCTGCACCCGCTCGTCCTTGTGCAGCTCCAAGCCATAGACGCAGTCGAAGCCGTCGTACTTGATCAGGTAGAGGGACGGATTGACGGGAACTTGGTCTAACACGGTGCCTTTCCACTGGGACGCCGCTCCGCTGCCCTCCTTCCAGATGTGCTGAATGCGGCACCCCACGATGTTCCGCCGGGGCTGGGACACTTTGGCGGGACCCACGCTGGGCTTGTGTTTCCTGCGAGAGTACACGGCGGGAAATTCCAGCTGTAGTTATGTCTATATACTGACTGGTTCAGACCTTGAGAGATCCTGCAGCCAAAACTACTTTTGGGCACCAAGCACTCCCTCCGCTGCCCAGAGGTCACGCCTAGAGCAGTGATCTAATAAATCTAAAGTAGGTGTGGAAACTCACTTGTGTGAATTCTTTTTCTTCATCATATTTGCAGAGACACCAGGATGTCCTTGAAAAACAGAAACAAACTATTAACATTTAAACTCATAACAAAACCCCCCAACATCCGGCAGAAATTCCCTCCTGTTTTTACCCGTATCAGCTCTGGATCTCTGGCCCGCGTTCTTCCCGAATGGGGTCTTCATTCATCTGGATGTAGGGGAGCAGCCTTGCTGCCAGACTAGGGTGAAAATAGCTTCAAACCCTTCTAACGAATGAAAGGGATTGAACTGAACGTGGAATATACCGGCAATCAGGGTATATTCAGGGCTCATTGGTAGGTACGATGTTTTTGCTTTAGGAGCAGCCCACTTGGGGCTCTGTAAGCACACGGCTGTCCAGATTTATTGTTGGGGAAGGGCTTCAAAACCTACGAAGGCAAGGAAACAAGGAGATTAACTATGAGTGCCAGTGAGCGGACGAAAGAACAACGAGTACCGAGCAAATTGTTCCCATACGGAATAATGCAAATTGAATGAATCAGTTCCAGACCCCCAGCAAATCCCCCCTGTATAAGGCATTCTATTCATTAATGGAGTGGTACTGTACAGGCGCTGCCCGATTTACTTTGGGGATACGTTCTGACCATCATAGGTTCAATGCATCATAACCGATGAGTCTGTACTGTATCATAACAGAGCTTATAATAAGTAATGATAAGCAAGTTAATGTTTAAAACACCTACATTAACCTACAGCTGGCCAAAATCATTAACACAAAGCTTATTTTGTAATAGTGTTACAAAATCTCATGCAAGTCATGGATTGAAAGTGAAAAGTAAAAGCAAAACACTGTGCGAATGCTAACTGCAGTCTGTGTTCTGGAGCATTAGGTTCCTGTTTTTTTTTCGGTTGGCTCTTAGGAAACCTTTTTAGGACCCATGGAGATTTATCTGCACTAAGAACACAGTACTGCAGATTTAAAAATAAAGAAACACAATAACCACAGCGCAGATCTGCACCGAGAGATTGTGAATCTGAATCACTGTGTACTGAGTCGTGAGTCGAGTTTAAGCAAATGCGCCAAAGGTTAAGCATAACCGCCAACAAAAAGGAAAACAATAGTGTTTAAAGAATTTATGATAAATGCCAGCTTCTGTATTTCACCAAATTAGAGCGGTACCTCAGTACTCGTCCTTAATTATGACTGATAGCAATCTGCTGATAACAATCCAATCACAGAGCTATCAGAACCAACACGCTGCACACGGGAAACCAAAAGGATTTCCCAAGAGACACTGTCATCATAAGAATTGCTATCCGAACCTTTCCTGAAAAAGAAACATTTAGATAAATTTTACTGCATTTTAATTTGCAGATGTGTCAGCTGACCTGCTCATGCACGCCTGTTCTACCACATTCAGCAGTATCCAATTGAACTCAAATCTGGTGAACTGATCTCGATCGCATGGGCACTGAACCGGTATAAAATGACATGTGCTTTGCGATAAGGTGCATTATCATGCTGGAAGTAGCCATTAGAGGATAATTTGCGGTTATAAATGGACGCACTGGGTAAACAACGAACCACAGGTTGATTTGTGAGATTCAAACATGGCTGGATTGCTACTGGGAGTCCCAACGTGCACCAAGAACCGTTCCTTCCAGCGACATGCCTAGTGCCACATTCTGACCCTCTACCTGAACGTCAGGGCAGAAGCCTGGGCCCGATCAAGCTTCAGATTCCTGACTTTGACTCATCGATTGGACATCACGCTTAGCAATGAATTAAAACAACGCCTCGCTGAAACCAAAACTCTGAGAAACAAAACACACAGAGCTGAAAACCTAACTGAAACGTTCTTTGACCATTTTTAAATTTGAGGTTAGAATCTATATAACTCAAAATGCGTCTCGCACCATATAGTATGATCTGCAATATGAGACATAGCCTACATAACAAAATAATTGAGATAAAAGATAAAATGATAAAATGAGAACTTAAGGTTTTTTGAGAATTGCATTTAAGAACATCCTTATGACCTTCGAAGTCTTCAGAAACTCTCGTGAATTCAGCCCCAGTTTAAGAAAGCCGAAAGAAATAACAGTGTTTTATCTCGGTAATCAAATTACTCAGAGCATGTATTCCTGTATTCCGATTTCAGTCGGTTTTCTCAGTCTGTGTGTGTGCGCAGAAGCGTCTAGTGGAATTAAGCACTGTTGCCAGGTCCTCTTATTCTCAGCAACTTCGCTTCTTTTAGGCTGTTCCCATACACCTGGGGCCGGATTCACAAATGTTTCTTAAGAAAGTAAGTTTTCTTAAATATGTGTTTATTCTTCACTTCAGGAAAAAAAGTTATGAAAGTTTGTTATTCTTTAAATTTCTTTAATAATTCTTAAACTTCTTAAGAATTCTCTCATGTTTTGTCTTAACTCAATTCTGAGAACGAGTGGTATTCTTGAACACATTCTGTTCTTAAATGTTTTCTTAACCTTACGATAAGCTCACACTTGTGTCATGCTGTAAGAGTTGAAGGGAAGCATTGAAATTTAATACTTTGAACAATTTAGTTACTGGAAATAAGGCTTACATTTCAATTTAAATGCTTAAAAGCCTTGATTGAAGGTCAGCCTTAATATACAAAAGTCTCCATAAAGAAAGTTATTTCTTCCACCATCACCTCTTTCTTGTTTGCTAAAGTTTTTTGAACGGTTGCTTTGAATTTCCTCCACTTTGCCGTCATCAGAGAGGATTAAATTAATAACGGAAATAAAGGTCCATACAAAGTCAAAACGCGTCTTGCGCAGTATTTTGTATGCTGTAAAATGCAACATAGTCGACATTAGAAAACATGAAGAGTTTCTTACTTAAATTAAGAAAATAATTATGATTATCTTACAAAAATACTTGAGAACTTCATACGTTTTGTTTGGAGAACTGCCTTTAAGAACATTCTCATGAACGTCCTAGTGTTTCCCTTAAGAACCCCTGGCTGCTTATTTGATCTTGCGGGATCTAGCAACCCTGGAATTAAATTTGGAGACACGCAAACGCAGTATGAACTAATTAGGAATTTCATTATTTCACTATTAAAGTTTACTCCACATTTTCTGGTTCAAAAGTCGTGTAAACCCAGAGCTTTCCCATTACTTCATTACTCAAGAGCATGCAAACTGATTGGATTAGTGAGAAAATCAGGTCTTCTGCAGTTATCGGATTAAGTGCATGTAAACACTCATTTTCACTGTTCATCTGCTGCTGTTCAAAAACAATGCATATGTGCTGACTGGGCCAGGAGAGCGAAGAGCTCCATTTTTGATCATTTCCTTATTTCTATTGCCTTATATTATTTTAAACATTCCTCAGCCTTGTTCTGCACTAACGCTCCACACTTACCGCTAAAGTCTGCATTCCCCTAGTGCCTCAAGCTTTTGGTTTTTAAGACTTTAGTTCAGGGATAAGAGAAATGCCGTCCCCCGTCAGATAAACTCCTCCTAAAGCTGGACCACCCAATTCCTGCTTTGTTTAGTTTTTATACGCAGACGGAACGCATGGACAAGTGAAACACGATGTAATTTTAAAACATTACATATTCGATTGCTCCAGTTAGCATTCGGCTGCCGCAGTCATCGCGTCTTACAGTTTAGAGAAGGAAATTACATCAGATCTCAGAAGCTTCGGGGCAAGTCCTGCTGCTCAAGTCTACAGTCAAGATGATTCAATCGTCCTGCTCTCCAAATGCTCATTGGACAAACCTCAACCTCCAGGTCAATGGAGAGACCCTTCAGAAAGCAACGAGGATTCCCAAAAGAGAAAGAAAGCCGATAAAGGTTCCCTGGACGAGGTTAAGATCTGCTACAATTTGTTACCACTAAACCACTACTAGTTATCACTAAACTCTCACTGTCAGTCCAGTTCAGATGCGTGCTACACCACTTTCACACATCTGCACAGCCCCACTGACGATTTTACATTCTACAAAAGACGTAGAAAAAAAACAGGGTAAAATTACAGTTAAAAGAAATGACTACAAACTGAAGAATACAATTGTAAACAAAATGTTCTATTGCAGCTTCACCCCATTCCTAACCTGGGATCCCAAGCATCACAGGGGATCACCGAGTTTGTGAAAATACAATTTGCGCATGTTAAATAAAATTAAAATAACACGCTCACTGGAAAAAATCTGTATATAAAATTACTTTCATTCAAAAAGAGATTACGGATAATGAATCATAATTGTTCTTTCGTAGTAGTGTGGGTATGGGTCTACTCTGTTGGGATCTTTAAAGAAAAACTCCCAGCTTACGTTGGATTTTAGCTAAATGTTAAGCTGTCTTGAAAAGAGAAACAGAGCCAAAAAACAAACAAACAAAAAAAACCAACAAGATAATAGTAACCCATGATAAAAGGAAAAAAGCTATATTTTTTTTTTGCAAAAAAATTGACAATGAATCACTTTATTCTTTTGGCCTGTGTGTGGCTTTTGTTAGATATTTGTAGGGGGCTCCAAGGAAAATAAGGTTGGAAATCGCTGTCTTAAATAACCAGGTGAAAACATTAATTTTTCCCCCAGCGTATAACCATTCAAAATATTCTTGCATAAAAATGTAAACAAAAAGAATTTTTAGTCCCCTGCAATGAAAGAAATTAATAGTCACAGTGAACGAGATGTGCATCCATATGCAGACGTATGATTGCACCCTCTGGTGTTTAAAAAATGCAATAACATTAGATGGCGCAATGAACAAGAACGCATAAACAAGAAAAAATCCACGAACTGCTGGTATCCAAAAAGTTTAGCTGAGGAACCTGAACAACATCAGCGAATTGCAGCCTGCTACTGTCAGAGAATTTTCCAAAAACGGAAAGAAAACTACAAGTGGACTGCAGAGAAAAGGAAAAAAGCTATAATTTGTTAATTTGTTATGTTTTTGCCAATAAACATGCAATGAATCACTTTATTCTTTTGGTCTGCATGTCAAGCTTTTCTTAGACGCTCGTGGGGGTGCTCCAACGAAAAAATATTGGGAACCACCGTACTACAAGACTATTCTCGAAAACTGGAACTCAGCTTAACTCTTCTTCATCTGCAGTGTTTTGGGGTGCAATCTTAACCCAACGTTCCACACTGATGAGGTTTCAACCTGAGACCTTAAATTTCAAATTAGCAGGGATTAGAAAAGCACAGAGCGATCAGTTCACTCGATCAGGTTTCAGCTAAGAGCAAAGGCGTCTCACTACAAGGCTGATGTCATTACACTGAACGTCTCTCACATCAAACTCTGCTATCATCTCACTATAAAGGCCTGTTCACACCGACTACGATTTTTCCACAAGATAAAAACGAATGTGATTTTTAACATAGTGGGACCTTCGCACCAAGTGCGCTACGTTTTTGGTCTGCTTTTTCTTTCTTTAATTTCCCTTCTCTTAACGTGTCACGGAGATTTCGCATTGTCATTTTCACATTGTCAACTTAAAAAAACTAAAACACGAACGAAGATTAGTGCAGGAAGCTTTAGTTTGTATTTTATTGTGGGCGCGAACAGACTAGAATGCTCTTAGATAAATAATCAGTCGGTTCCATCCAGTCCCTGTGAGCTTTATCACCATCATTCTCCAGCCTTTCAGCTCTATCCCACCAGATCTTTCTTTAATATCCATGTTTTTAGAGGCAGCCTGTTGCTCGTCCAATAAGCTTGGCGATGGTTGCGTCTCAAATCGCATGTTATTGTATTACATAGTAGGGCTGATTAGATCTGTCTTGCTGCTGTTTGTGGAGTGTGGTTTGAGACACAGCCAATAAACCATACACAGGTAAGCGCCTCTTAACGTCCATTTGTTTTAACATCCAAGAAAAAAAATCGGTCTTAATAGATCTGATTCATGCCTGAATGACAGAAACTAGTAGTTGCAACCTCTGCAATACAGAAAAGAGAATCGCAGCCTTGAAGGGCCCTGAAAACATGGTAATGTTACTTTCGTGATCAATATAAGACGCAAAGATAAGAATTACTGTTGTTTTCATATTGTGTTTGAATTAATATGACTGTTTAACATAAAACACTGTGCACAAAATGTCCGGTCAATGTCCATTTTTCTTTCACAGAACGTAACGCAGACCTGTAACAACATTAACTCATATAACATAAGCATCGCTCAACCCTCAGAATGGAAACAAAGACCATCCTGATTAAAAAACAAGCCAGCAATAAACAACCATGTTCCTAAACAGTCCAAATAATTGCGATCCATAATCATGACCTGCACGGCTGCATCTCAAACCACATGCCACCTTACTAAATAGTGCAGCTAATTCGTGCACGACCAAATGGTTCTTGCTATCTTGATATAGGGTCTAGAACGGTGGTTTGACACACAGCCAATCGTTAGAGCTACAATAATATTCGCCAATATGCTGATTAGTATAAGACTCCAGCAGCAGTTGATGCTCAAAATGGGAACAAAGGTTGCAGCAATAAGTAGTGCAGTGCAGTCTACCTATCGGTCAATTCAAACAAATCAATAATCGTGAGCTTAATATCGACCAGACGTAATCGTGATGACCACTTCAGGTGTTACCGTGGAGCCGATGGCAATGGCTGCGTCTCAAACCGCATACTCCGGTACTAAATAGTACGGCTAATTAGTACACGACCAAACTGTCTCACTGGTGTTTTGACGTACCGTTTAGTACGTTAGAATGCGGGTTGAGACGCAGCCAAATTTTCGTGAGGTAGCAAGCTGGCTAAAATAGGCACCCACTTTTTTCGCCTCGGCTAGCTCTCGTCTGCAGAGGTCGTACTTAAAGAGAAAAATAAGGCGTTTTTTGGTGTGAAACAGACTAATTTCTTGGTCAAATCCCAAACGTTAGCTGTGCAGCTAGCTGTGTGACCAGGCAGCCATGTTTGCATGGCTATTTACAATCGCCGAACAAAGGAGGGACGGTTAAAAAAAAAGCTGCCCGCCTGTCTGACAGAAAACATTTCAAATGAAAACACAAAACGTCTGGACACAAGAAAATCCTTAACAGCCTTACTGTGCCGAAAGCAACCCCATCGCCGCTCTTTCACACCTCTTACGAAGCAACAATCACCTCAGCTGATGGGTTTATAGCATCTTACCCCTTAATAATGTACATTTATTGCATCCTACGGAAAAATTCCTCTTCTCCTTCTCTCAACCCACACAGCCTGTGGTAGATGAGCTCAACTGTGGCCAACACTTCCCCCTCTCTCCCGCCCCTTTCTATCTGCCATATAGTGCTTCTCAAGATCCGAGAGGCTGTGTTCCAAACTGCTACTACCTTACTAAAGAGCGCGCAACGGCACCGCGCCCATAGCGTGCAATTCTCGCGCCCTCCTTAGTAAGGCTGAGCGCGCTTTGAGACGCGGCCGGTCTGGCGCAATAACTCTTGCCTTCCTGCTAAAGTGGGAGCTGTTATAATTTTCCATCTTTTTCGCCCTCTGCTTTAAGTTGAGGCCGTAAATTGTGCGACACTGCGACAGGGATGTTGTCGAACGTCGTATTTGATTTTATGTATTTAAATTCTGCACATGTTGTCGATTATTGTTGACAGGAATTGACATCCAAAATGAACTAAGCATATGTACCTACATACTGGATATGTGTGTGTGTTGTTCTGTTTTCAGTCAGATCCACACACCCACCGTTGCAGAGTATCTTCAGAAACATGATTTTAACCGAAAATGCTATGGATTTTAAATGCCACTTTGCAAGGAAACTGTATCAGGCCGGTTTGGTGGCTTTTCTTTAAAGGGATTGGTGATGTTTAAGGCCTGTGATTTTAAAGATGATGATTGAGATGATTCATTGTTATCGGTCATTAATATTTTAATATGCTTTAGACTTTAATCCGTCCAAGTACGTGTATAGAGAGTGTAGCGAAGTCGGCGTTACCTGAATCACACTGGTGCAGTCATGAAGTTCAGGATTCTGGCAGACTTATTAAAAACAATGGGATCTCTCTCATGAATTCATGATAAGACACCTGGCCTGGAAGTGGAGATAATGTAATAATTGGGCCAATATCATGTAATACTTGGGCTAGAATTGAAGACAAGACTATCTATACACCTAAGGGATTATTATTTTTTTTAATCCAGATGGTCAGTGTGATATATTGGTTGTTTTTAGGTCATCTCTAATGATTATGAGAAAATGGTATGGACACTGTGATGGAAATGTGATAGGAGGCTGAGAGATAATGGGTGTTCAAGGATGTCTAACCATTTCAAGGACACTAAAAGGTAAACAAAGCATGAAAACAGAAACTGACTAATTGGAATAACTGGAGGTTGGGATCTCAAGGGAATATGCAAGAAACTACAAAATAGTCTTGGTTTGATGACCTTAATTGAAGTTAAAAATTCATATCAAACGATACATGGTGGTAAAAAGCAGATTGGACCGAGAACAGAGGAGTATGGATCTAGTGAAGAAGTGGTAAGAGCATAAAAACACTGTTTTCTCTGTGCTATTCAACCACTCTCAAGACTGATTCAGTGTATGTGTAGTTTACTGAACGTCAATAAACCTATTTCAAAGCTTTCTGTTAGTCCAAGTTCTTTCAATTCGGTACTTTTTGCTTTAGGTAGCAGGTGGTTTTGACCTGATGCAGGCTCTTAGAATTTAATAAATGCTCCTAAGAGGGTTGAGAGCTTTGCTCAGAGCTGGGATTTGAACTCTCAACCTTGCAATTACTTGTCCAAAACCTTAACTACTCTGACACCTCTGCACTGCCCATGGTAGTCCCACTTGTAGGGTAAGCCCCAAGTTGCAATTTGCTATAGGTATGAGTTGACACTGCTAAAAACAACAACAAAAAAGACCAGCAAATGTTGTTTTGGACACTGGTAACCAACAAAACCAAGTTGGGACCATTAAGAAACATGGAACTGGTACAGATGTGTTGTGTCACCAGCATCCCACCATCCAAATCACAATATATGCTGCTTTTTTTGTAGGACAGGTACTGATTACAATGCAAACAGACCACATGACTACAATGGACCACACATTTTTGCTCAATTCTCTATTCTCGGCACAAGAATGACACTGACATGTTAACGTTGTGACTGTCCAAGCTAGCTGCCCATTTGTTTGGTATACATTCAATTACAGTGTAACCTTTTTGACCACATTATCAGATAATAATACAATTATTATCTGATGGTGGCTAGTTTGAAATGTTGCTGCCAACTATGAGGCACAAATTCCAATTTCCTTATAATGTATCACAAGCTGGGTCGTGTCTATAGCTGCGGCTAAACAGGATTTTCAACCTTGTGATTGGGACACCACGAATCACGCATTAAAATATGTTTGCTTGGCAATTGATGTTTTTACATTTTGTGAGTATATATTCTTTAACACCATGGTTCCCAACCTGGGGTCCATGTCTCTCAAAGATCTCAGGGGCTGCGTCTGTTCTAAGGTGCTCTGAGATTGGCAAAAAAGAAAACAATTTGAACATATTAAATAATATAACACAATCAATGTAAAAAAATCTGTATATAAATATACTTTAAAGGGTTTTTTTAAGATTATAATTTATAATTATATTTGATTTTTAGCTATGTTTAGCTGCCTTGAAAAGAGAAAAGGAGCCAAAAAAAAGCTAGTAATTTTTTGCTAGTACAGATGTGCAATAAATCACTTTGTTCTTTTGGTCTCCACTCTCAGATTTTCTTAGATACTCGTAAGGGGGCTCCAAGGAAAAAAGGTTGGGAACCACTGCTTTAACAGACACTTTGATGGTACAGTTTGGGTTATCGTCCTCTAGCCCAAAACAAAATAAAACAGAGAGATAAATGTCTTTTAAAAACATAGTTTATTAACTATAGCTTTAACATCAAGAGACAATCAATTATTTTATTATAGAGATCCGATTTCAACCAGGATGACGTTCATTGTGGCGGATGAACCAAGATATATGATCAGTTTTCACCTTTTAATCTTCAAATAAATATTAAAACAAAGTAAAGACGCGTCTGTTATTGAAAATGAAGCATAACCACAGAGCACATTAGCCTACCATAGCCACCCCTCCATTCCTGTTCTCCATTTCTGGCCTGTGCTATTTCTAGCTCATTTCAAAATTTCTGGGCAATTTTTCCTCATCTATACAGACAAAATTAGCTTTGTTCGGTTACATAAGGCCATCTGTCTCCCCCCCTCAGAACAAAAGATAAATGGTAATTATGCAAACACACACGCATTTCTGCAGCGGTTCACGTAGACGGTCGCGGCGGCCACCGAGCGCATGCTTGCGATGACATTGAAGAAGCGCGATGGAAAAACAAAAAACTCAGCCCCCTCTTTGGCGTTGCCATGGAGACAGTGTCTTCACATGCCTTTGAACTGCTGCATAATGGACAGGAGGTGCTCGCTGCGTTTTTGGATGTTGCACTGCTCTTCTTTCAGCTTCTTCTGCTCGTTAAGCACTTCCTCCTGCACAGGGCAAGACCGGGCTATGGTGACACAATACTGGCATGTATATCAAAGTCTAAGGCCGAGCATGCACATTCTTTACAGTCTGATATGTTTCTGTAGGGCTAACTGCTGCTACAAATAACCATTCATTCATTCATTTTCATAGCCACTTAGCCCAGTTTCTCATGACTTTGGAAGGGGGAATGGAGAGAACATGCAAATTTCACAGAAATGGGAGTCCAGGCTTGAGAATCGAACAAGGGATCTCGAGAACTGTGAGGTTGTGTCCCTACGTCGCCAACGAATAACTGTTAATCTCATCATCATCAACCGCTGACTACAATGAAAATGACGGTTGTAGGTAGAGGTAAGAAACTATTCAGAATGTCAAGTCATTGTCATTTGCTATAGCAGACTAGTGGTTTGGATAGCGGGCAGAGTTAGGCTGGCACCTAGACTCCAGCGGTTGGCTCCAGATGGCGTTTTCCAGAAAATGGGTTTCCTGGCACCCTTAAGCCCGTTTTTTTTTTTTTTTTTGCCCTGAGACAGCTTCCATAAGGGGAATAATGAATGCATAAGGGGTGTGATGCTTGAAAGGCTCCCTGCGGTGGGGACGTCCTTTGTATGCAACCTATATAACGATCTTTGGCAACCGCACTATTAACCACCTGAGAACCACACAACACTCAGACTATCAAACCATTAGCAAAACTTCTCCCTTTTATTGTGGTTTTCCCTTTTTTTTAAGTTATCAGAGCGGTAAAACCAGCTGCAGAATATAATGTGCATGTGAGAAATTCTGCTACCGCTGGTGCTACAATAAGTTGAAATATCAATGGTGACCCACCACTGAAATTTCCTTTCAGTCTGAAATTAAGACTGATCATTCTATGTTAAGCCAATGGTTTACAGAGATTATCATGGTTAACCATAATCCTACCTCACATTTACTATGGTGCAATTCAATCTGTTGTATTAACACATGAAGAGACTATGCTACAGGCCAAAATAACATGGACACCACATTCCAAACCAATAATACCCTTTCCACTAGATTTTAGGACTGGACTGTGAGGATTTGCTTTCATTTAACATCAAGATGCCCTGATATTGTTCTAGAACTGGTTCTCTGCTCATGTTTTAGTTCCCTGATAAAGATGACTGATAAAGTACTAAAGTGATGCTTGAAAGTTTGTGAACCATTTACAATTTTCTATATTTCTGCATAAATACGACCTAAAACATCATCAGATGTTCACACAGGTCCTAAAAGTAGATACAGAGAACCCAGTTAAACAAATGAGACAAAAATATTTATTGGTCATTTATTTATTGAGGAAAATGATCCAATATTACATATTAGTGAGTGGCAAAAGTATGTGAACTTCTATCATTAGCAGTTCATTTGAAGGTGACATTAGAGTCAGGTGTTTCAATCAATGGGATGACAATCACGTGTGAGTGGGCACCCTATTTTATTTAAAGAACAGGGATCTGTCAAAGTCTGCTCTTCATAACACATGTTTGTGGAAGTGTATCATGGCACGAACAAAGGAGATTTCTGAGGACCTCAGAAAGAGTTGTTGATGCTCATCAGGCTAGAAAAGATTACATAATCATCTCTAAAGAGTTTGGACTCCACCAATCCACAGTCAGACAGATTGTGTTCAAATGGAGGAAATTTAAGGTCATTGTTACACTCCCCAGGAGTGGCCGACCAACAAAGATCACTCCAAGAGCAAGGTGTGTAATAGTTGGCGAGGTCACAAAGGACCCCAGGGTAACTTCTAAGCAACTGAAGGCCTCTCTCACATTGGCTAATGTTAATGTTCATGAGTCCACCATCAGAAGAACACTGAACAGTAATGGTGTGCATGGCAGGGTTGCAAGGAGAAAGTCACTGCTCTCCAAAAAGAACATTGTTGCTCGTCTGCAGTTTGCTAAAGATCACGTGGACGAGCCAGAAGGCTATTGGAAGAATGTTTTGTGGACGGATGAGACCAAAATAGAACTTTTTGGTTTAAAACAAAAGCGTTATGTTTAGAAAAAGGAAAACACTGCATTCCAGCATAAGAACCTTATCCCATCTGTGAAACATGGTGGTGGTAGTATCATGGTTTGGGCCTGTTTTGCTGCATCTGGGCAGGACGGCTTGCCATCATTGATGGAACAATGAATTCTGAATGATATCAGAGAATTCTAAAGGAAAATGTCAGGACATCTCAGCAAAATGTCAGCAAAGAGTCACATACTTTTGCCACTCACTAATATGTAATATTAATAATATTACATACAGGTAGTCCTCGGGTTACGACGGTCTCGAGTTACTACGTTTCGTGGTTACGACGCATCTCTCATTTACTGTATAAAGCCTTGTTTCGCACTTAAGTGGTTTTGCGTCGTAAACGTCATAACGCGAACTTCGTGTTTGGTGTGCAGGGCGGAAGAATACACGGTTACGCGGCTCGTTTTTTGATAATTACTGTGTTAGGGTAGGTGTTAGGATAGGATAAGTGCTTACAGTATGTTATTTACGTAAAGTATGTTCCGACTTACACCGAAAATCGGTTTACGACACCACCTAGGAACGGATCTGCGTCGTAAGTCGAGGACTACCTGTATTATATAATATTGTATAATATTTTTCTCTCATTTATTTTACTGGGTTCTCTTTATCTACTTGTGATATTTTAGATGATATGCAGAAATATAGAAAATTCTAAAGGGTTCACAAACTTTCAAGTGCCACTGTATACACTGTATAGACAAACGTTTGTGGACACCCCCTCTAATAACTGAGCAGTACAATGGGTTGTCCTGATTAACTCAGGGACTCTCAGTGTGACACGTTTATAGGTTTCAGTGAGTTCATCAACTTTGTGCCCTGTCGTCTTTAAACAAAGTTCATAAAGAATAGTTTTTCCAACTTTGATTGAGAACTTTCCTGACTTGCACCGGAATGGCAAAAGTGAGCCAGGGTTTACTGTCTAACATCTGAAACCGCCTTCACAGTCGTGTTCCAAAATCTAGTGGAAAGCCCTTTTAGAAAAATGAAGGCAAACTCCATTCAACACTCATGTTTTCGAAGTAATTTTTGGGTGTCCACAAACTTTTGCAAACTATGACTACATCTTCATCTTCTTTGTAGCTAACTCTTCCAAATTAGCTGTTTATTGTGTCTTGATGCTGATTCCTGTCCTGCACAAACCACATCTTTTGTGGCCATGTGTCGGGAGTCTGTTTATTTTCCTTTGCGGCTATTAAAACAGCTTCCCATTCAGAACCTCTCCGCTCCCTAACAGACGCAGTCAGACGTTGGATGTAAAAATAGCAAACCTCCTGTGAAACTGTGTGTAAACTGTTTTGTGGTCACACACCCTGAATTTGCACAGCTCCTTCCTCTCCTTGTCGTTCTCCTCAGCCCGAGCTCGTAGCCAGGCCTCGTTCTGAGCTCTGTGCCTCTCGAGCATTTCTTGAAGTTCCTGTCCGAGCGCAACCACAAATTCGACATCCTTCAGTCATTGCTTTCATAGATCTATTTGAATGATGACATGAAAAACTGTCATTTTAAAAAATTCACAGTAACACAAGAACTGTTTTCCTGCTCCGTTGCTGGTGACCTCGTTTATGCATCCTGTTCTCATAAATACAAAACGGAGCCACGAATAAAGGCGACACACCTGGCTCTGCCTCAGTTGATATTCATCGTAGGCCTGCCTCTCACCACGCAGGGCCTCCGCCGCTTGCAACAGCTCCGACTTCTCTCTGTATCCAAAAAAAAATCGACACAGTTGATTTATTTGCGCAATATGTTGCTTATTAATCCTCGGCTAGTCTGGCGCACAGATGAAGCCTTTTAACAAAACCAGCAATTTCTCAAACTTCACTAAACCTGTCTGCGCACCATCTGCTGGATTCATGCATTAACCGTCTGAGTTTTCTCATGTGAGACGTGCACCCTGTGGGTCTATACTGGTGCAGTACCTGTCTAGTTTTCGGAACTGCTCGTCTAGTATTGCGAAAGCTTTCTGGATCATGCTCATTGCCTCATCGCGGACCGTGATGAAATCTCGATGAGCTGTGGACTAGAAGAGTGCGTCACAGATGTGTGATACAGTCTGAATCATTCAGAAAGCAGAAACCAAACTTTATGATTTCCTATAGGAAACCCCCTACCTCGTTCCTGCATATTCAGACCCGCACCTGCTCTCAGTGAGGGCAGCATAAAATAGTCGTGTAATAAATGATCTGCGGAACTGGCCGAGCTATGACTTTGTAACTTGAACAGGGTCCCGTTCATCATGTGTATTACCATGACTGTTTCTCTCCATCAATTTGCACTCACTACCCAAAATTTCAGAAATGTTTTGCACAAAAAGGAAAAAATAAAACTTTGCATGAACGTAAGTATTCAGACCCTTTGCTATGACGCTTGAAATTTAGCTCTGGGGGCCTCCCATGTCCCTTGATCGTCATTGAGATGTTTCTACACCCTGAGTGGATTCATCTGTGGTAAATTCAGACACACAGTTGTCTATATAAGCTCACAGCTAATCAGATCAGATCAGATCAAATCAAAAACCAAACCATGAGGAAAGAAAGAACTGTCTGTAGAGCTCAGAGACAGGATTGTGTGGAACCACAGATCTGGAGAAAGCTACAAAAACATTTCTGCTGCAATGAAAGTTCACAAGAGCACCGTGGCCTCCAGCATTCTTTCTGAGACCATTCTCAAAAAGACCATTATCTTATTCTACAATACTTCCATGAGCACAAACCCTTAGTAACCAGAGTGTTTCAGGATTACAAACAGTTAAAACTCACAATAGAATCATTATTATACATTCTTATTTAATGCATTGTGTCAAATGCCCATCGTTCTTTGATGTCATACACTGCACTGCATTCCTTGAGTCTCATGTGCGTATCACCTGGGTCACCTCCGTTCCCTCGACCCTTGCGGTTACTGGCGACTCACTCAGCTCATACCTCACGTTGGGAACCTTTGTCGGCACAAAGCTGCAGAAACGCACACGTGTACCCTATTTAAATAACAGGAAGGAACACTCGCCTGAAACTAAGAACGAAACTACAGCTTTCTGCACAGAAAAGGAGGGGATCATTAAATCATACTTACATTCACTAAACCCAATAAAGAACTTAAATGCAATAATGAATCATAAATATTTTTTAATGTGTGGTTAAATGAACATGTACCTATTGCTGACTCCCCGAAGTCCAAATTCTGACAGAATCTCCTTCATAACTGTCGAATAAATAAAGTAATAATTAATATTAGTACACTGTGCTTCCATCAGGACAGAAGAAAATTTATCTAAAGCTGTTCGACCTGGCTGCCTCTCTGATGGGTTGATTAACCTCATGATCCTCATGTCGTTGAATTCCTGTTCTTCATTTCTGCCTCCAAAGATGTACAGCTTAAAAGAAAAGAACCTATTTAAATATACCGTCGTGACAGGGGCAAGTTCCAGGTGTGTCACATGGCATGGCAGGATGCCCTTGTTCCTTCAGGCTCCAGACTATCAGCCTTATCTGCTCCAGACCTGGTCATTTTTCCATTTTGAACCTTCCCACCCTCTTGGTCTACAAACCAGAGGCTCAGAATCAAGAACCAGCGCTCTACCCATTGGTTATAGGGTTGTGATAGAACAACAAGGTCTGGCTTCTGAAGGACCGACAAAAGGCTGGTGCAACTGGTCTGGAACATAACAGAATGTGAGTCGGGCACAAGTTACAGAGTTCACCTCGACAGGGGCTCTTGAATTCCAGGTGTCACGTGACGCAGTAAAGGAGTGCCCCTGTCAGAGTATATGTCAAAATAGTTCCACCACATTTACACTTACGTGGCTATGAATAATAAAGGCTGTGTGGCCATGGCGTCTAGCCGGAGGAATCCCTACGTACAAAGGCACCTTCCATTTCGTCTTTGCTAAAGAAATGTGCAAAATTATGTTAGTTAGATCAACAGAAAGGCAGAGCTAGCAATTTTTATATCATCTGATACTCATAATCCAAACAGACACAGCAGGGCATTGCCATCTTGTTCTGTGTGTATTTCTATAGCATTCAAGCTAAGCAATATTCCTTATGCAAAATGCAAAAAGAGACTGACGCTGATTAAAGAGAACTCAAAGTGGTATAAGACTGTGAACTGATGACTAATTTTGTTAGATCATTTTGATGTTTTACGTGAAAGAGGTTATTTCTATTCGTGGTGCTGAAATGGCATGGGCTCAGACGTTTGCGCTGAGTATGTGCTGATTTGGACTCCATTCTAAATGTTTAGAAGAGATGCCTATGGTATGAACCAGATATAGGGAGAATATGCAAACTCCACAAAGGCTGAGTCCATATTGGGAATTGAACTGGGGTTTATTTCTTTATTTTTAGTGTCTTACCGATACTCAGCTTGTGAATTTCGTTGCTTGACACCAGTGTTCCGTTCGGGCTTTGGACTAACCCTCCGAACAAGTAAATATCCTGTGTTCAGACAAACAGCGTGCCTCACAATCTGCGTCAAACAGAGCAAAGCTCAGTCATTTAATACTGAAAAGGATCTTCTCACTTACCTTGTCATGGTGAGCTGTGAAGGTCTGGCTGGCGCATGAGACAGGTGATTCTCCCTTCAGCTCACTTTTCTGCCATGTCAGGGTATCTAAGGAAGGAGAAGAGTCGCGTTACAGATGCTGTTGTCATTAGAATACTGGAGTAATGTCTGCAGAAAATTATGTAAAGAAATCTGGGATTTCTGCAAAACTCGGCATGCAGTTCGGTCTCAGGCAGATATGTAAATGATTACAGGTGCGGTCTGAGTAGACACAAGCCACAAGAGGGCGTCAAAGAGCTTTCCCTATATTTGATGCCCTATAAAAAGGCTCACAGAGTCTACTTTTGGGTCGCGTACCTCTTGGTGAGAGGAAGACATTTTGCCCAGTTGGCGTATCATTGGACTAAGAGAAGCAAGATGGTTGTTTAGATGAATTGCCTCCATCTGGGCTGTTCTGACCGTGCTGTTAATAGGTGTTTGGAGCAGCGGGTTTATGGGGGCACACAAACATGGTGTACAGGCTCCGGACAGCCCAGACAGACCCCCCCCCCCCCCCCCCCCCCCCCCCCCCCCCCCCCCCCCCCCCCCCCCCCCCCCCCCCAGTAGAGAAGATCCACCAACAAGCACAAGCAGCTCCCACAGTTTCAATTGGTGAGTTATTTCTTGTGTCAGTGAGTGTATAAATCAGTAGTATAATACAGCATGATTTTACCCGTATTTAGAATGTGAACATCTTGGTAATAGGACCCATCAGCTCCACATCCACCAAACAAGAAGATCTGCTCACTGACTGCAGCACACGTGTGATTAAATCTAAAGAAACCGTCAAGAAAAGGCACAGATTCCTGTGATCGGCAAAGAACAGTAAGTCCAATCAACACAAGGGCTTTATGGAAAATAGATGGAACTCAGTTCCATTTTCATAAGAGGTCACTAAGAAAATCACTAAGAAAAACCCATCATGGCGCCATGGTAACAGCTCGCACACGCTGTGCTGGTGATGCAATTAGCCGGCGAGGACGGCATGAGGGTTCACACCGGAATGTAATCTTTCACATTCAGAACACCTTCACATTACAGATTTGTAGCTTTGTATTGTATTGTATGTTGCAGCTACCAGGAGTTCATATTTTTAACATGTTTTCTGTAAGATCATGTAAGAAATAAAGTCTTACCTCGCTGATGGTGGAATACTGCTTGTTCTGATAGGTGTCCAAATCATCGATACTAAACACAATAACAAAAAAAAAAAATGTAGTTCTGTAGGACTGGGATTTTTGCTGCTCCTGGTAGACCTGTAGACCCGTAAGCTTTCAAAACACCTACTAATTCAGCTACTTCCTTCACACTATGCCCTTTGGCCTGCTCAAATGCATTTTCTCCTTTTTCCAATCGTTAACGTCTGCTTTGGATCCATTTTCCACACATCGAACGAGACATTCACTGCACTGTACCACCTCTTATCAATCTATGAATCCCGTAGCACACCCCGCAGGTATTTATAGGCCGAGCATCCTCGTGCAACGCCATCACTACCACGCAAGGTAACTAATTTTTTGGGAACCTGTACTGCTTGTGAGTTATTTTATTAAAGAACATTGTTCTCAGTTTGGTTTGCCCAATTCCTCGGTCTCACAACATGTACCCAATGCGAGCACGAACCCTCAGAGGAGGGCTAGGGCATAGGCCAGCGATTATCTCTGACAGAGGATACTGATGCAGAGGGAAGGAGATGATCCCTCGCTCAGCCTTATCTCCCTCAGATATGGCCGCAGGCGCCGTATGAAGAGAAGCTCTGGTTTTTCAAAGGCTACATTCTATATAACGCAATATTTGTCCTGATGCTTCTGACCTGTGTTGAACATCATGAGCTCGTCTGTAGGTGTTTTGTCCAAAATCCCTCCAAAAACGTAGATGTTATCTCTTAACGCTGCCGAGCTGTGCCTGAGAGTCTTCAGCGTCACACCTCCAGTGTCCAGCTTCTCCCATCT